>OU898285.1:49252993-49852993 GCA_918026665.1 Diabrotica balteata | reverse complement strand
TAACCCACATTCAGATGCAGCGCTTCAATTAAATGGAGTCCAAGTTAAAAAAAAATCATAAAATTACATATTTGGAAACTGTCATATTGGACCAACTAGATCCAGACATAAAAATAAAATAAAGAATAGCAATTACTAAAACTACTTTTATAAAACTGAAGATTTTTCTTTACACTAGTCATCTTGATTTAGAACTAAGACGAAGAATGGTTAAGTGTTATATTTGGCAAGTAATTTTGTATGGAGCAGAATTGTGGGCACCAAAAGTATTAAGTATGAACAGAATTAAAGCATTGGAAATGTGGATTCATATACGAATGCTGCAGATATCTTGGACGGCAAGAAAAGTAATGAGGAAGGACTAAGGAGGGTCAGCAAAGATAGAGAACTGCTAAAGACTGTTAAACTCCGGAAAATGCCCTATCTGAGATATATAGTGAAAGAAACAAAAAATGTTCGTTAATTGACTCAGATAACAAATGCAGGACAATTATTCCATGCGGCAGAACATCGAGAAGCCTTCGCAATGGTGATCGCCAATGTCGGATAATTCTGTATGGATTGTAAAGAAGAAGATACATCTTCTCTAGTTATATATTTGGTCTTCGTTTTATCCACATTTCATACGACTTTTCTTTACCAAAATTGGAGCAGGATTTCTTCGGATTTGTTCATCGGCTATGTTTTACTGGCATATAATGCTATAGGTCTTATCACTGTCTTATTTTTTTTCACTGTCTGTCTTTCTGGATATATGCTTACTTCTTATTAACTTGTTTAAAGCAAAGATACAACGATTACCAGCCATAATTCTCGCTTGGATTTATTTCCTTATATTTGGTCTACTGGTGAATGTCGAATCTAGGTACTGGAATCTTTCTACTTCTTCGAATTCATACATTTTTTTCTTCTATGGTTATTGTGAGGTATATATATATTATATATATATATATATATATATATATATATATATATATATATATATATATATATATATATATATATATATATGTTATCAGGTCCTTTTATGTATTCTCGGTTTGCCCATTTCATATATTTGGTATCTTCTTATCTTCTTCTTTTGTGTATATCCCTTTCTTTCTTGCTTCTAGTCTTGTAGGAGTTCTTTTAATTCTTGTTTACTTACTTATTTATTCCATAATAAAAGTACAAATGTCACGTATAAAAATGCTAAATATGCAAGAAGCTGAGCGAAGGCCATGTGAGTCATATTAAAAAAAATATTTAATACAAACACTAATATAATTAATTTGATACAGTAAAAAAGGAAGAGGATCAATAGTATTAAAAAACGGAATGTTACTTATATACAGTGGAGTGGACGAAACGAAGAGAACTCAGGCAGGAGTAGCGTGCAAGATTAAGAAGGACAGTATCAACAAAGTAAAAAAATTGGATATATTACAACAAACGTATACTAAGAGTAGACATAGATATGGATACAGAGGAAACCAATACAAACCCAATAATATACTATGGATCAGATGAAGATGTAACAAAAAACGAAAAGAATGAGTTTTGAGACAAATTACAAGAAGTGATAAATGATTGTACAGAGAAAATTGTGATCACAGGAGACATGAACAGTAGAGTGGGAAAAGAAGCAGAAAAATGGAACAATGTCATCGGACCTTATGGGGAGGCAAAAATAAACAAAAATTGAAAATTACTACTCGAATTCTGTCTAGACAATAACCTGGTGATTATGAACACACACTTCCAACATAAAAAGATACACAAGATCACAAGAGAAGTCAAATCAAGAGATGAACAATCAATTATAGACTATACTATAGTGCAAAAAACAGAGAAGAACTGGATAAGAGACGTAAGGGTGAAAAGGAGTTATGAAATTGGTAGTGACCACTATCTACTAGAAACCACATTCAAATGCAAAAGAAAAGAAATAAAAAGAAATGATAACATAAACAAAAAACACAAAGAAATAATAAAAATTTATAAACTAAGGGAAGAAACAACGAAGATAAGATACTCAGAAGGGCTAGAGAAAGTGATGGACAATGAACATGAAATAACAGAAACAATAGAAGAAGAATGGGGAAAATTTAAAAATGCGATGATAAAAACAGCTAAATCAATATGTGGAACTACAAGAAATAACAACAGAGGGAGACGTACATCTTGGTGGAACGATGAAGTGAAAAGAGAAATAAAAGAAAAGAAGAAGTTATGGAAAGAATACATAAAAGACAAAACACAACCAAAATATGAAAATTATAAGAGACAAAGAACAAAAGTTAAAGAGATAGTTAAGAAAGAGAAAAAGAAAAGTTGGGAAAAATTCGGAGAAAAAATGGAAGAAAACAGCACAGAAAACGTAAAATTATTTTATAGAACACTGAAAACCCTAAGAAGCAACAAAGAAACGAAACTAAAACAAATAATGAACAAGGAAGGAACAATAATAAAAGACGATAAGACAATAATGGAAAGATGGAGGGAACACTTCCAGCTGATACTGAATGGAAATCAAGCGAATACAATGGAGAAGGAAAGCCACATCAAGAGAGTATCCATGAGAAACATGGAAAATCCAGAAACTATAGAAAAAGAAGAACTGGAAGAAGCAATAAGAAAGATAAAGATTGGAAAAGCACCAGGAAGCGATGAAGTAGCACCAGAAATGATGAAATATATAGGAGTAAAAGCAAAAGAAAAATTGTTATACATATATAACCTAATATGGAAGAGAAAAGTAATACCCAGAGAATGGACAAATGCAGTAATTATACCTATATACAAGAAAGGAAACACAAGAGACTGTAAGAACTATAGAGGTATATCACTACTATGTGTAGCAGCAAAAGTATACGAAACCATAATAGAAAGGAAAATCAGAAAAGAAATAGAACATAAATTAGAGGACGTACAAAGTGGATTCAGGAAAGGACACAACACACAAGACCATATATTCACCATGCAACAAGTAATAGAAAACGCCTTAAAGAAAAATAGAGAAATATATCTGAGCTTTATAGACATGGAAAAAGCATTCGACTCAGTCAAAAGAAAAGATATATGGGAAAGCCTAAAGAAGAAGCAAGTAAGTGAAGAACTGATAGAAGCAACAAAGAGTATATACATGAAAACAACAAACACAGTAAGAATGTCAAATATGCAGTCAGAACCATTTGAAACAACTCAAGGAGTTAGACAAGGAGGAAGTCTCAGCCCAGTGCTATTCATAAATGTAATAGATGAGATAGTGAAAGAATGTAAGAAAACGTTCAAGAAATACTGCATCGGTTGGAACAGAATGCAAATGATAAACGCTGAGATGTGTATATTTGCAGACGACATAGTATTAATTGCGGAAACAGCAGAAAAACTGAAATACAACTTAGAGAAATGGAACCTAGAAGCAAGCAAATACAACTTAAACGTAAACAAAGAGAAGACTCAGATAATGAAAATATCAAGGAAACAAGGGACGGAAGATCAACTAGAAATAATGATAGACCAACAAAAAATAATACAGACAAATTCATACAAATACTTAGGAACAGTAATCAACAACAAAGGAGACATCGAGGACGATCTTAACAACAGAATGGAAAACACAGGAAAACTATTCCAAGCACTAAATAGAGGATTCCTTAATAACAAAGAAATATCAACAAAGACCAAGATGACAATATACAAAACAATATATAGACCTACAGTGACATATGGAGCAGAAAATTGGATACTAAACAAAAGGCATCAAAGCAGAATTCAGGCAGCAGAAATGAAATACCTCAGAAGAACGATCGGAGTAAAAAGAACTGATAGAATCAGAAATGAAGAAATAAGAGAAAGACTAAAAATCAAACCGATTCTCGAATCAATCAAGGAGAAAAAATTGGCATGGTTCGGACATCTAACCCGGATGGACAATAATAGACAAGTAAAAAGAGTGTGGGACGCCAAACCAATAGGGAAGAACAGAAGAGGAAGACCCATTAAAGAATGGAACAGTGACATCTCGCAGATACTGCAGAGTAAGGGTAAGACTTGGCAGGAAGCAACACAGATGGCATACAATAGGAAGGAATGGAGAAAGTTTGTCAAGAGCTAGGACACCTCAGAAGATTGTAAAATATTGTAATATAAAGAATTGTATTATAAACGGCCCAACACCGAAAGGTACAAATGGGTCTACTGATTAAGTAAGTAAGTTCTTTACCAAAATTGGAGCAGGACTTGTTCGGATTTGTTCATCGGCTAATATATTGCTATAGGTCTGATCAGTGTCTTATTTGTTCTTATCGTGACCATTCTGGATATATGTTTACTTCTTATTAACTTGTTTAAAGCAAAGATACAACGATTACCAGCCATAATTCTCGCTTGGATTTCTTTCCTCATCTTTCTACTTCTTCGAATTTATACATTTTTTCTTCTATGGTTATTGCGAGGTTTATATATATATATATATATATATATATATATATATATATATATATATATATATATATATATATAATATATATATATATAAATATATATATATATACATATATTATATATATATATATATACATATGAAACCTAGAGCTAAGATTAATATTATTACTAAAATTAATATCAAACTCACCAGTCTTCCGGGTTGAACAGCGTCGATATCCATTTTGCCGAGCTTTCGGCATCCTCTCTGATGCCGTCCTCAGGGCTTCCGAGGTCTCAGTCTCCCGAGCCCCCAGACACTACTACACTGTTCACTATTCACTGCACTGTCACTACTATATATATATATATATATATATATATATATATATATATATATATATATATATATATATATATATATATATATATATATATATGTTATCAGGTCCTTTTATGTATTCTCGGTTTGCCCATTTCATATATTTGGTATCTTCTTATCTTCTTCTTTTGTGTATATCCCTTTCTTTCTTGCTTCTAGTCTTGTAGGAGTTCTTTTAATTCTTGTTTACTTATTTATTTATTCCATAATAAAAGTACAAATGTCACTTATAAAAATGCTAAATATGCAAGAAGCTGGGCGAAGGCCATGTAAGTCAAATTAAAAAAAAAATTTAATACAAACACGAAAATAATTAATTTGATATAGTAAAAATTTTGAGTAAGAAGATGAGGTTCGACTGTGCAAACAATTTTCTGTATATGGTCTACGGATATTATCATTATTAATATTTATTTAACAAAAAAGAAACACAAACTTATTTATGTAAAATGGAAACAAAAAAAAACAATTGTAAAAAATGTCAGTGTGTATAAAAAGGTTCTCATAAATTAGATTTTTTAATTTTCATTTGAAATCATTGATGTTCATTGCCTTCATTATGTCCGGGATAACGTTATAGTACTTTATTCCTTGTATCACAATACTTCGTTTTCCTGCATATGTGTTCATTGCTGTAACCCTAATATAAGGTGGAATATATTTCTTACAATATAGTGGTGAACTTAATGAGTGGGAGTTGTTTACATATTAGAGTGAAATTTCTCTCCATTTGACACTAGTGTAGGAATGTATATACTTGATTATATATATATATATATATATATATATATATATATATATATATATATATATTTATATATATATATATATATTTATATATATTTTTAATATTTATAAATATAATATAATAAAGCGATAGCAGCTTTGGCTAAAAGATTTAATCTTTACGCATTTCGCATAGCACAAAGGATACAGAAAACGATATTATCATATCGTTTCGTTCACGGCCACCAAAGCAGGGGGCGCCTTTGTAAGCTAACTACGCTGTAGTGAAGTTCTGGGAGATATTCGTTTTAATTTTTAAAAGTGAAACTGGAACAAACCATGAAGTGGAGATATCCAGGAGTGGCTAGTATACCTGTTGAATACAAAGCACGTGGTGTTCGTGTGTACCTTACTTGTTCAAGTACTTGGTACTTGTGTGTACCAAACTTGTTCGTTTTTATACCTTAATACACACGAACACCACGTGCTTTATATTCGTTTTACTTTCCGAGTTTGAATTTGTATCATACCAAGTGTCTGACGATGGCTGGGATAGGCCGAAATGATCATAACACTTTAGTGATACCGATTCGAGCACGGGAAGTTTAACGAATTTGTCTCCTAGGCCATATATTTGGCCTTTTAATATTTATTTATTTATTTTATATATTATTATTTATATATTTATTTATATATATATATATATATATATATATATATATATATATGTATACATATATATTGATTGACTGTTCATAATCTTATTGGGTAGATATAGTTTTTTTATTGGGAAGTCTGTAGGAGTCTTGGTAGTCCAAAGATTTTTTATAGCTGTATTTTGAATCATACAAGGAGCATGAAGATGATTATGTGTGGTTTTCTCCAAATTAAATTTAAATAGGTGACAAGGCTATTTATTAAATAGCAGGTAAAGAACACCTATTGAAGGTGGGATTTTTTTGCAAAAATGTGGTATTTGATACTCCTAAGTAAATCGATGGTTAATGTACAGTCCCAGATATTTTAATCCAGATATTTTTAATGTAAGTCCCACTTTTTGTAAAGGTCTTGATTTAAGTACTCTCGTTAATTGTTGCTACTCTTCTCTCCTTATTACCACCATATAACTTGATGTATCTGCATCAAGGATAAGTTTATAATGATCTAGCCATCCTTTTAGCATCTGTAAGTCAAATTCAACATCATTCTTTGCCTCGTTGGGGTTTTAAGTTAAGTATACAACACAGGTATCCTCGGTATAGATTTGTAGTGTACCTCTTAACAGCAATGTTAAAATTGAATCAGCATAAAGAAGGAGCAGCTTTGAACCAAGTATCGACCCTTAAAGAACTCCACACTTAGTATTAGACAATTGACTATTCACCTTGATAAAAAAGGTAAGTTGTGTTCTAGCTGATAAGTAATCTTTAAACCACTTTAACACTATGGCTATTATGCCTAAAGGTTCCAGTACAGATAATAACAGCATGTGATCAAATGTATCAAAGGCTTTCTTCAAATTAAGCGATACAAATATACAAGATTGGTCTTTATCAACTTTATCAATAATATTTGTTATTCGATTAGCTGTTGTTGTGCTGCTACCCTGTCTAAATCCATAGTGGCCTTTATATAAGAAATTTTCGTTGTCTAAATGATTCTATTATTTACACATGTTTTCAGAATCTTGAATAAGGCCAGTAAAAGTGAAATAGGTCTATAATTACTAGACATTGAGCATTCATCTCCTTTTTATATTGGAACAACTTCTGCAATTTTCAGGACACTGGAAACAATTCTTGTAGTGAATGTTAAATTAACTAGAGTACTTAAAATAATTGATATCTCACTCTTGAACTCTTTAATAGTAACAACTGATAACTTGTCTAGTCCACACGTAGTTTTACCCTTTAATTTATGTAATATATCTTCAATTTCCTCCTTTATAGTGAAGCTCTAGGAAAATATGTTGTTTATTAAGGGTGGTCCGGGTGAAACATATCCAGATGATTGAATGGCCTTAGCAAGTTCTGAACCAACTCTAGCAAAGTAGTTATTAAGCTTGTTAGAAATGAGGTTAGGATCATTGTTAGAATATTGTTTTTGTTCTATTGTTTTGGTTATGAATATTACATTTGCAGATCGTTAGCAATCTCCTAAACCACAGAATCAGCATTAACCTTTTCTTTAAATTGTGTACCCATAAATTCAACATTGCATAAGATTCTGTCACAGTCTAAATCATTTATTTTTTCCTATAGTATTTTAACTTTGGTTTTTAACTGCTTATTTGCATTTTTAAATGCTTTGATTTCAGCCAGAAAACTTCGATTTTCAGAAATTAGTTGATCGAATTTTTCGGACATAAAGACAACAGATTCCTGCAATTTTTCCATAGATCGTTTTAATGACTCATGAATAACAGGAATCGCTTTAAAGACTCATTCCATTATTTTTGTCACTACTACTCTTTCCAAAAGAAAGTTTTACACTATTTTCAGATACCATAACCTAGATTTGTTTTCATATTATTCTTTATTTGACATGCCCTTTCAGCACACCTTTTATGAAAAGCACTCTTTTTGCAAGTACTGCATAATATATATATATATATATATATATATATATATATATATATATATATATATATATATAGCTTTTAATATTGATTTATTGCAATAATCACACACTGGAGTTTTATTGCACATGTTTAATCTCCAAAATCTTCTTCTCTCTTCTATCTATCAGTATTACGTCATCAGCGAAAGCTATGCTTTGGTGTTTTTGTTGATATACAAAACTTTTCCTGTTGATTCCGGTTTCTTTGACTAGAATTTCAAGAAGGTTACATAACAATATTGATAACAATGTGTCCCCTTGTCGCACCCCCTCCCTGGTTACAAACTTATCTGTTTTTTTTTTCATTTATTTTAACCCTATTTTCTGTTTTCTGAGTGTCACGTTTATCAACCGTCAAGAACTTTTTTCATATATTCTTTCCATCTCGTAAGTTTGTTCTTTGTCGAAGTCATTTGTTCGGTTTCATAACATTTTGTTGACACTCTTCTTGTTTCTATTTCTTTCTCGGTCTTTGGAACTTACCTCTTTCTTTCTTTGTGGGATTTTCGTTGTGCAATGTCTATTTTTTTCTTATATTGAAAAATAAGGGACCAAGTAAACATATTAGCGATTTCAGACAAAGCGTGAAATTGAACAGTATTAGAGACTATTTCATTTGGCACATAATTCTGATCCTTATTGGTGTTGGTAAATTTTGAATAGATTCATCAATACTAATAAGGTATTGATATAATCAATACCAATCTTCTACATGCTGATTGAATTTGATTGCTTAGAAAGCAATTTTCCTTGAAATGTAAAGCTTGAAAGTTCAGCAAAACTTTCATCATTCAACAGTTTTTTAATTTAGATATGCTTTTGTCTTCAGAATGGTTAATCCACGTAATTCACCTGGAAACCATAAAAGAAATTTCTCTGTAGAACATTTTTTAATTGTAACATGAAGTTCAATGACAGAGTGTCATAAATATTTTAACTTAAAAATCGGTGGAGTTTAAACCATAACCCAAATAAAACACCAAAGCTTTATATACCGACATATTACTGCCGCTGACTATGAAACAAATCTAGACATGCAGAACTGGAAGAACGAACTGAAAATATAAAATGGGAGGTCATAGGAATCAGCAAAATACGAACTAAGATCAGTAGAAATAACTAGTATCTTACACAAAGTAGCTAGCTTAACCTTACAAGTATCACAAATATACAATATACAAATCATAATTGAAGACACACTGATAAAGACTACAATGATAAAGAAATAGAGTAACTCTGCAGTAACATAACTGAAGCATTAAATAACAAGATTATTACACACCGGAAACCAAAAACAGTGGCGCAAACGCGACGAAGGGCTGCTGAAGAAGGCAAAGAAGGCGATTATTTTCTGGGATACGAAGGGCATCATACACATCGACTACTTGGAAAAGAGAAAAACAATCAATGGTGAGTACTACGCAGCATTATTGGATCGATTCGATGCCGAATTGCGTCGATAACGCTCCGGTTGGAACGCAAAAAAGTGCTCTTTCGCCAAGACAATGCACCGGCTCACCGATCGGCCGTCATCATGGCAAAATTACACGAGTTGGGCTATGAATTGGTTGAACACTCACCGTATTCCCTAGATCTTGCCGCCAGTGATTTTTTCCTGTTTCCAAACCTAAAAAAATAGCCCGGAGGACGCCGTTTCGCAACAAATGATGAAGTCGTCGCTGAAACTTCGGCCTATTTTGAAGAGCTGGAGCAAAAGTACTATTCGGATGGGATAAAAAAATTGGAACATCGTCTTACTAAGTGTATCGAGCTAAAAGGGGACTATGTTGAGAAATAAATCGATTTAATTCCAAAAAACTTGTTTTTTCTATCAAAGGCTAGTTTTATATCAATCCACCCTCGTAAATAAATAAAACTTGACAAAACAATAATACTTCCAGTCCTAACATATGGTTCAGAGACCTGGATTCTAACAAAAAATAATGAAAACATAGAAAGATCTAAGAATGGCAATGGAGAGTGGAGAAGACGATACAACTTCGAACTTTATAGAATACAACAGGACCCTGATATCGTAAAACATATTAAGATAGGACATCTGAGGTAGCTAGGACATGTAATGCGGATGGAACAAAATGACCCAGCTAGAAAAATTGATAGATCAATTGGTCAGAGAAAAAAAGGAAGACCCAAAACAAGATTTCTTGATAACATCGATGAAGACATAAGAAATATGGGAATAAGTGCTTGGCGGAGAAAGGCGATGGATAGGGACGACTAGAGAGAAATTCTTGAGAAGGCTAGGACCCACGCAGGGTTGTAAAGCGCCAGAACGATGATGATGATCCTACTAAAATTTTACTAACGGCTCAGAAATTATGAAATCCCAGGTATAACACGTTTTTAAAAATGATAAAATTAGGAAATATTGTGGTCCGGATGATGCACCAACTGAGTTTCTTAGGCTAACTTAAAAATACTAGTAAAACTGTTCAGTGTAATATATAACACTGGAGAGATTGCCACAGACTGGCTTAAGTTCATCTTTGTTACAATACCTAAAAAACACAATGCTAGAAAATGCTCAAAATATCGATTAATTAGCCTAGTGAGTCAAACAATTAAGATTTTCCTAAGAATAGCTCCCCTTAGATAATTCCTTGTACTGATATTCTTTACTTTCTTGAGGGTCTGATGATACCGTATAACTTGTAAACAGCGACCCAATCTTTCATTTAATAAAAATCTACAACCTAACACGGATTGTGAGTATAAAACCCTAATCCCTAACATTTATACCCAATTTGGTAACAATAATGTTATGGGAACTAGGGAGGCACTTTTTGCGCTAAATATCCTATTACAAAAATGCCGTGTTCAAGGAAAGATGCATTTGCATGCTTCGTTGAGTCCGAATAGGCATTCGATAAAGTACGGCGTGTAAAATGAATGCAGATGCTAAAAAATATAGGAATAGATGACAAAGATATTCCTTAATTACTATTTAACTGGGAATAAGCCACAATTAAAGGTAAAAGAACGTTTATTGACGTTTCAATTTCAACTTCGGAAATCGTTCTCAAAATACAAATAGTAAATTAATTAAAAAATTAATTAAAAACACATCAATTTACTATTTGTATTTTGAGAACGATTTCCGAAGTTGAACGTCTGAACGTCAATAAACGTTATTTAACCTTTAATTGTGGCTTATTCCAAGTTAAATAGTAATTAATTTAAAATGCCACAAGAAAATAGCTTCAGAAAACGATATTCGTGTCATTAAAAATCTCTAGTAGAATCAAACTGGTACCGTAAAAATTGGAGACAATTACACCGACGAAATCTTCATACAACGAGGAGTCGGATAAGGTTACATTTTTCCCCATCATTGTACCGGGTGGTCCAATAAGCCGATCTTTCGGCTATATATCAGAAACTATTCATGTTATAACTTCAGGAGAAAAAATTCCTTAGTAAAAGTGGCCAAGAGAAAGCGCTGGAAATAACTTTCAAGATTCTGGATTAACCGCTAGGGGGCGTAACCTGCGAAGAAAATTTTGAAAACCAGTTTTTTGGGAAATATGTCCAATTATAATAAGTGTTAAATAAGTAAACTAGAAAGAGGCATAAATTCTGCACAAAGTTGTTCAAGTACTTTTTTTTTATTTTTTCAAATAAAGGGTGGGGGAGAGTGGGAAAGTATTTGTAGATAAATACCTATAACTTTGGTTTGGATCAACCGATTTTAACAAAATTAGTGTCATTAGAAAGAGTATGGATGAGTTAATTTACATCTACTATAAAATAATTGCATTTAGTTTTAATTGTTGTAGGTAGAGGGTACTGTCGAATAGAAAAAATTAAAATTTGTTTTTCTTCAAAATTTTTAATGGAAACACCTATTTATTGTAAATTATAATGGAACTGGATTAAATTCGTAACAAAATGGTGCAAACCGCATGTTAATAGCTTTTATAGAACTCGAGATATGAATAAAAACGCATAAACATAAGTAAGTATAGTATTGACACACCCTGTATTATAAAATAAATTAAAAAATAAGTCAGTAGGTACTTTCAAAATTTTTTATAGCAGAAAACTCTTAATGTTGATACCTATTTTAACCATTGTTATTTCATATGATTAAAAATTGTTTTTTCGAAACTAAGTAGGCTACGACAATGAATTTGACAGGGAGTTCATATTGTTTATTTATTGACAGCAGTCAAAATATTGTTAAGAAGTGTTATATATGTATTATAATTCGAATTGAAAATTCCATTTTTTTCAATAGATATTAATATTGGTAATATTAGTAATTAATTATCAGTACTAATAATTCGTGATGAGTATATCAAATTGTATGATATGATTGGAGTTTATTTCGAATATCACCAAAATGGCGCTATTGCCTCACGTATATATTCTGTAGGATATCCTGGCAGGAGATATTGTGGCAAAGAAGTAGAGATTTCGGACTACTTATATGTGGATTCTGTTGAATTAAAGCAAGAACATTGATTGAATTATCTTCGGTCATAACTCTACTACGTCGTTTAAAACAAGGACGAGAAAAACTACCAGTTTCTCTTAATCTTTTTGCTTTTCCTTCAAATACTTCTTTACCATAATGTCTCCTGTCAGGATATCTTACAAAATATATACGTGAGGCAATAGCGGCATTTTGGTGACATTCGAAATAAACTCCAATCATATCATACAATTTGATATACTCATCACGAATTATTTGTACTGATAATTAATTACTAATATTACCAATATTAATATCTATTGAAAAAAGTGCAATCTTTAATTCGAATTATAATATAGCACTTCTTAACAATGTTTTGACTGCTGTCAATAAATAAACAATATGAACTCCCCGTCAAATTCATTGTCGTAGCCTACTTAGTTTCGAAAAAACTATTTTTTACAAAATAGGTATCAACATTAAGATTCTTGTGCTATAAAAAAATTTGAAAATACCTACTGACTTATTTTTTAATGTAATTTATAATACAGGGTGTGTCAATACTATACTTACTTATGTTTATGAGTTTTTATTCATATCTCGAGTTCAACAAAAGCTATTAACATGCGGTTTGCTCCATTTTGTTACGAATTTAATCCAGTTCCATTATAATTTACAATAAATAGGTGTGTCCTTTAAAAATTTTGAAGAAAACAATTTATTTTTTATTAAAGTCCCTCTACGACATGAAACTAATGCAAGTATTTTATAGTAGATGTAAATTAATTTATCCACAGTCTTTCTAATGACACTAATTTAATTAAAATCGGTTGATCCAAACCAAAGTTATAGGTATTTATCCACAAATACTTTCCCACTCTCCCCCACCCTTTATTTGAAAAAATAAAAAAAAAGTACTTAAACAGCTTTGTGCAGAATTTATGCCCTTTCTAGTTTACTTATTTAACACTTGGTATAATTGGACATATTTCCCAAAAAACTGGTTTTCAAAATTTTCTTCGCAGGTTACGCCCCCTAGCGGTTAATTCAGAATCTTGAAAGTTATTTCCAGCGCTTTCTCTTGGCCACTTTTACTAAGGAATTTTTTCTCCTAAAGTTATAACATGAATAGTTTCTGATATATAGCCGAGAGATCGGCTTATTGGACCACCCGGTACAATGTTTACTCAGACCAGCTATTTAAAAAGGTACTTGAGAGACAATCATATGGAATCAAAATCACCGGGAACTACGTAATGTAATTAGATACGCGGACGATACAGTAATTCTATCAGAATATACTGAAGGTCTCCAAATTCTGCTTGATAGTGTTCAATAAGTAGAAGAGGAAATAAGAATATAAATAAACTTAAACAAAACCAAATTTTTAGTCTCTAATCGTAACCCACATGCAGATGCAGAGCCTCAATTAAATGGAGTCCAAATTGAACAAGTTCACAAAATTACATATTTGAAAACTGTCATAACGGACCAACTAGACGTAAAAACGTAAAAGCAGACATAAAACGCAGACGTAAAAATAAAACGAATAATAACAATTGGAAACCTCGGTGCAAGAACCGGGCAACTCCACTTTTCTAAATTGTTGGGAAATCGAAAAAAACTTAATATTTTTAGAAAATGTGAATAAATTATACTTAATTAAATTAATCCTTCTAGAGGAACATTAGACAAGTCTTATTTATTCAATCATTACTTTTAATTCATATTGTAGACGCAACAATTTTGTTTTGAAAAAATGGACTTGCCTGTTTTTTGTTCCAAAAATCCCGCGTGTTAAAAATAAAAATGAAACAATGTACTGTTTTGGATTTTTTATTGCAAATGATACGTTTTAATTAAAATGAAAATATAATAATCAAATAATTATTTTAAACATAAGAAGAGTCACTAACACTACCTTCATCAGGATCTTCGTTTTCATCTCCAAAATTTAGGTCTTCGGCATTATTCAGCATAATATTTTCAAACATACGGTTGTAATACCCTTGGTCATTTAAAGGTACATATTTTCGTACTAAGTCTCTTAAATCTTTAATTTTTTTAGGGTTTATGTCCAAGGGCTTCGAGTATGCTTTATTATTAGGCATGGCGAATGCAATAATATCTCCTTTTGGGTTCATAAAAAAATTTGTGGAAATAACAAATCCCAAACTTACAGAACATTCGATGAACTGATAACTTTTTGTATACCTCATTAACCTATAGGTTGATATAGCAAACTTTTCTTTTTTTGGCCCTTTGGGGGCTGATTTAAAGAGTTGTTTAAAATGGTCAGAAAAGTTTAGGATCATCTCTTGGTCTACAGGAACTACCTTAAATTTTTTCGAAGTTTGTTCAACTAACTTTATCCATTCTGATGGTAGATATATTCTTTCCTTCTTCCTTTTATTTTTTTCTATGAGTCCAAATGACCTATCACATGGTAGAAAACTGTGCCCTGGTTCAGGGTAGTGGTGATGTATTTGACTAATTTTTTTATTTACATTTACCAAAGTATACAGATATTTCACTAACGTTTGATTTTTGTTCTGTGCAAATGCATTGTCCGAAAAAATGTATAGCTTACTTACTGAACCAGGCAAATATGTGTTTATATAATGATCAAGAAAGGATATGACTTCGTTACTTCCTTTCTTAGCGGTCTGCTCATCATACATGTAAAAAGTTGACGTGCCCAATTTTCCCGAATGAATACCAAAATTATATTCCCAAAGTTGCCTTTTGTAAAACACATCTCCTGCTGGAACATGGGGTAAAGGCAAATTCTGCTGGAAGTCGAAACATAATACTTCGATTGACTCATCTTCTTTACTGAGAATGGTAACTTCTTTTAATTTTTTGTAAAACACCTCAGATTTACGAATATGAATATCTTTTTCAGTCAGACGTGCTTTTTTCTCTTCAGGATCTATCTCGGCAAGTATAAGATTTTGTAATATGTCGCAAGTTTGACATGTGTCAGACCTCGGAGTTCCGAAACTGATATTATGATTTAATACAAAACTACGATTGTAGAAGTCGTAGGTAACTTTTGCATGGGCTTCTTCGCCCTTTTGTGGGCGACTAAAAGTATGAACAGAATTGAACCATTGGAAATGTGTATTCATAGACGGATGCTGAAGATACCTTGGTCAGCAAGAAAAACTAATAAGGAAGTACTAAGGAGGGTCAACAAAGACAGAGAATTGCTAAAAACTGTTAAACATCGGAAAATGTCTTGACTGGGATATATAGTGAGGGGAAATCGATATAGAATATTCCAACTGATCCTTAAAGGCAACATGAAAGGCCGTAACGGCGCAGAAAGAAAACAGCTTTCTTGGTTGAGAAACATTCGTGAATGGATTGAGATATCAAATGCAGAATATTTATTCTATGTGGCCGAACATCAAGAACCCTTCGCAATCGCATAAGTTTGATATATAACGTGAAGAAGAAGATAATTAAAATATATATATATATATATATATATATATATATATATATATATATATACATATATATATATATATATATACATATATATATATATATATATATATATATATATATATATATATATATATATCTGTTTCAAAGAACATTGATTTTTTGCGGCTTACCTAAAGTTAAGCATTGTTTATTTAACCCAAAATAGCCTTTGAGTTTAGACACACCTGAACTATATAGACTCTAGACATACCTAACAAACAAGAATACACCTCGACTCAAAGAAAACTCTAAGAACCATATCAATATTATATCGCCAACGAACCTAAGATATCTTACATAATGTACTAAATTCTTAATAACCTTTACAAAATACATAACACGAGTAACAAAGGATATTCTTTTCACGAAATTTGCAACTCTTATAATAATGGATTACGTCTGCGTTTTTTTATTTAAATTATATTGCATAAATGTTTGTCTACATACAAAAGCATAAAAATATCGACAATGTTGCCTTTGAAAATTAATGTTCGTATGATTATTCAATTAGCAGTTCCCGTTCTATATTTATTTTAGAAGAAACTTATTTGAAGGTAAGCTGTGAAAAATTACGTTGTTACTGATTGTGTATCAAATACATATATTATTTACTACATGTACATTGTACGTTTATGTGTATAGCTACGCAGAAACGGCAGCTAATTTCATTTGAAAATCTTGTTCACAAACTTCTGGTGTGTTGTCATATTTTTCATAATGTTTCTTCTCTTCTTCTCTCTAGCACTATAACCCAGGAAGGTTCTTCGCTGACATCACAATTACTTGCTGTGGTCTATCATTATTTTCTCTACTCCTATAATATTGAAAAATGTTGGAAAAATGTAATAGTGTAAAACTAACTGAGAATGTAACAAAACTAACTACAGATGTCAGTGACGTAGCTATGAGTTTATTTCGGCGGGTGTCTACTCGTTTAAGTTCATCCGCCTCCCCTTCTACAAAACATTTAGTAATTTAATCCACCATTTTTTTTATTATTTTTTTTATAATTTTTTTTGTAACAAGAATAACTCTTTTTAATATATTTTTTGAGTAAGGAGTAATTTGTCATTAACAAAAAATCACAGCACAGAATAATGATAATACAATGGGCCTGATAAAGTGTTTTTGTAAGTGCCTATTATTAATGAATATTTTTTATTGTTACATTACATGTTTACAATCTATTCTGCACACAGAGTAATAAGTAAATAGTCTGTAAGTAAGTTTGTCTTCTAGCCATACTCTCTTCAATCTTCTTTCGGCAAATGGTTAGGTGAATAAATCATTTATCAGTTCGTTGGTGTGATCAGTGGTACGATTTTTATATTTTATTAAGTGATTCTTTATTATATCCTTAAGTAGTGGGATTTCCAGATCATTGTGAAGTGTTTTGTTAGATACATACCTTAGAGCAGTGGTCGCCAACCTGTCGATCGCGAGCTACCGGTAGCTCGCGGAGGCAATTCTGGTAGCTCTCACAACGATTTTAATTTAAAAAATACAAACTGCAAAAATCAGAGAAGCTTCCGAAAATTCCACAAAAAAATCTAATTGTCATAATATTAAACATAAACAGCGGCAACGTTGCGGTGAGCGATCTGCCCCTGACGCCGTCAAGCTAGAATCGGCTATTTATAGAACCGACCAGCGCGTTAGTGTTCGAGAACGATATAGATTGCCTATTTGAACGGGATAAATAAGCACGGCGCGGCGACATTGCGGTTAGTCTGCAGTAGTTAGTAGTAGAGTTCGACTCCAGCAGTCGAACAGTGAAGACGTGCCAAAGCGAGAAGAGCGACACCGCCGAGGAGCTGAAACGACCAAGTCTAAGCTGAACTTATTAGTTCAAGCCGTGAATGTAAGCACGGCAGCGGTGACTTGGCGATAACAGCGCCTAGGCCTGAACAACAGAGGCAAAACCTTACGTCGTAACTAGGTTAGCCGGGGAGATTTGTTTTTTAAATCAGATCTTCACGGAGGCCAAAATTGCGGCGTAGGGAAGTGAAAAAGCATACGGGCTTTGCCCGTCGGGATACTCTCTGTGCCTCCGTTGGGATGACACTGTGGGATATAGTTTTTTTAGAATTCTATATCTGGCAGACACGGCCCCAGGGTCAGAGAGTTGAGAAACGCAAGAGGATCCCCGCTCTAGTTCTGCCTAGAGCGTGAACAACCGCGTTAGGTCACTGGGTGGCACCCAGAATCCGTGCTGGCAATGGGCCAGACGGACAACAAAAAAGCCTTCCTTCAAATTTTTTGATTAGGCCCCGCCCCCCAATGGACCGTTTACGGTCTCCGCCGACCCGTAAGGCGAACCCATCCAGCCCCGATGGTTGCCGTGAGAGGAAACTCCACGGTAACATCTATAACGCGCTACTGTCCCACGACGCTTCCGACGGACACGAAACATCAACAAACTATGATGTTTTCAAAGACCTCCCCGTAGATGACTGGGAAGCCCATGCCACGGACGAATTTAAGCGTCCCAAGACGAAGAAAAGGAGGACAAAAGCCCGTGCGGAGGGAAACCGCACAATAGAAGAAACAACGGACGACGAAACGCCAAAAGCTGGTAAGAGGATCAGGAAGAAGAGCAGCGAGGACGAAAAGTCTGAACTGCAAATACTAAAGAAGCTCCTACAAGAAAAGGAAACAGAAAACAACGCCCTCAAAAAGAAGATAGAGGAGTTACAAGATATAATTGTAAACTCCCAAAAGTCCATAATCGACCATATGGACAAACAGTTCGACCAGCTCGAGGGCAAAACTGAGGTAACCCTGGAAAAACAGGCACCGAAGAACAAAGAAGATAACCTGGAAAACCAGGCCATAACCAAAAAGAAGGCTACAGGAGCAATCCCAAAAAACAAAAAACAACAAAAGGAAAAGCCCAAAGAGGCAACAAAACCCAAGAAAAAAGAAGATTTCCCCCCACTCACCCCCACCAAACCCCAAGAAGGTGCACAGGATAGTGATGCGCAAGTTGATCGACACTCTCCAACACCGACACAGATGGACATAGAAGAGGTACCTAAGAAAACTTGGGTACCAAAGCCACCTGTAATTAAATTACAGAGTGTGAACTACACAGGGGCCATACTAAACATCGCCCAAAAAGAGCAAGTGATAACAAACAACAAACTGTCCAGAAGCGGCCGAGAAACGCTTATCCAAGCAAAAAGCCCTGAAGATTACAGGAAGATGGTAAAAATCATTGAAAAATTCAATGAGGAGACGAAAATCCAGTGGATAGCATTTCCACTGGAGGAGGACATAAAACCAAGAATGGTTTTAAGAGGGCTACCATCTTCATCAGACCCAAAGGGTATACACGATGAGATATTGGAAGACCACAATATTGGAGTATTGTCGGTCAAAAAAATGATATCGAGGAAACCCGACAAAAGGAACTTGCCAATGTTCGTTATGACGGTGGAACGAGAGGACGTGGAAAAACTAAAGCGCATCACTAACCTGATGCACATGAAAGTCCGAATAGAGGAGCTAAGAAAAGCAACAGGGCCCACACAATGCTTCACCTGCCAGGGCTACCACCACGCACAAAGGGCGTGCTTCAAAGCACCTCGATGTGTAAAGTGCGGCGAGGAGCATGAAACAAGGAGCTGCACGATGCCAAAAGAGCAGAAGGCAAAATGTGCCAACTGCAAAGGCCAACACCCGGCCAACTTCAGAGGCTGTCCCAGATGTCCAACCTGGGGCAGACAACAACAACAGCGACAAAGGCCAGTAACGCAAAGCAGGCCACAAACAGCTCCCACTGGGCTATCCTACGCCCAGGCAGCGAAACCCCAAGAGAATGAGAAAACCATCCTCATCTCGAAACAACACCAAGACGGCCTAGTGAACTCCGTAAAGGAACTACTCACTAGGGTAGTAAATGAAGCGATAAAAGATTTCAAGTTAGCACTGAACTAGTGCAAACTAATAGGGGATACTTGAGGATAGGCTCCTGGAATCCAGGGGGTATAAGGACCAACCAGAATATTCTGGACGAACTGGTCAATAGATACGAAATGGACGTCGTAGCCATTCAAGAAACAAAACTTACGAACAACGTTAATATCAAATTCCCAGGATACGACGTATACAGGAACGATAACACAGCGAGAGCAGGTGGCACAGCAATACTTGTGAAAAAAGGCATAAAACACACTAGATTATTAACACCGCAACTAGTAACTATGCAAGCCACAACAATAAGATTAGAAATGAGGCAAGGAGAAGTCAGAATTACCTCCGCCTATGTAAGACCGCAAGATCCGCTGATCGACGACGATCTAAACATGTTCCTAAACGACGAACCCTCAATCATCATAGGAGACCTAAACGCAAGATCCCCTAACTGGAATGATAGAGCTACGAACAGAAATGGAAGACTACTAAACGCGTACATAGAAAATAACGAAGAAGTCATGGCAATGGGCCCCACAGACCCAACGCATTACCCAGGTAACGCACTTCCAACGCATATAGACATAGTAGTTGCAAAAAACCTAGGCCTACAAACAGAACTACAAACACTAAACGAAGGTACAACTGACCACAACCCCATCCTATTAGAACTAGGAACGTGGGAGGAAGAAAGCACAACCAAAAAGATCAAAAAGAAAACAAAGTGGACAAACTTCAAGAGACTCGTGAGCACCGGAATAAACATTGTCCCAGTGATAGACAATCCACGAGAAATAGAAGACAAGGTCCTAGAGTTGGAAAACATCATCCAACAAGCAATCAGGAATAGCACTACTGAACAGGAAGTAGTAATGCAAACGGGCAGATTCAAGGATATACCTCAAGTAATAAAAGACTTGATAAGGAAAAACAACAGAGCTAAACAGACAGCAAGAAGAACAAGAAACCAAGCAGACAAAAACAGAGCAAATCGATTAAACAGAGAGGTCAAAACAGCACTACAACAACACCGTAGTGAAAGCTGGGAAAACCACATAAGGGACATGGAAGATCAAAGTCCAAATATGCAAAATATTTGGAAACTGCAAAAAATCCTACGAAGTGACAGAAAACCAATTCCCCCACTACACGGAGAAAATGGTATAGTATACAGCACAGAGGAAAAAGCAGAGGTAATGAGGAGTACTCTCGAGAGAGAGTGTACATTAAATTACCACCCAGACGAAGACATCGACTTCATAGAAGAAGTCGAAAGACAAAGAGAAAGACCGGAAAACCCAAACGAAATTATCCCTCCAACACCACCGGAGGAGATAAATGAGCTAATCAAGAACAGCTCACCCAAAAAGGCTCCCGGTCCAGACCAAATTACGAACAGAGCTCCAAAGTATCTACCAGCAAAAGCCATTGTCTACCTAACAAACATCATTAACGCGATGCTAAGGTTCAAAAAATTTCCAAATAGATGGAAAGAGGCCCATGTCATAATGTTACCGAAGCCCAGAAAAGACAGCACATTCCCACAAAATTACAGGCCGATAAGCTTACTACCAGCAATCAGCAAAATAGTAGAAAGAGTGATACTCAGCAGACTCCAAGCTGAAACAGACAGATTAAACATCATACCAGAAGCCCAATTTGGCTTCAGATCAGAACACTCTAGCGAGCTACAAGTACTCAGACTAACTGAGTACATAGCAGCAGGATTCAATGACAGACAGTATACAGGAGCTGCATTCCTGGACGTAAGTAAAGCTTTCGACAGAGTCTGGCATAAGGGACTATTATACAAAATGAGAGATTACGGGTACAGCGGAGCAATGACAAGGCTGATCTCTTCTTACTTGAGCAACCGCAGTTTCAGAGTCCGGATAGGACAAGTCCTGTCCGAACTCGGGAACCCGGAAGCTGGAGTACCACAGGGAGCGGTACTGTCACCTCTGCTGTACACGATATACACAGCAGACATACCTAGAACACCAGGTACATTATTAAGTCTTTATGCTGACGACACAGCGATAGCGGCCAAACACCGAAATGTAGACATAGCAGTCACCAATCTACAGACAGCGTTAGACGACATTGAAGAATGGAGTCTAAAGTGGAAAATTAAAATCAATTCAGACAAGACACAAGCTGTACTCTTCCAAAAGAGGCGAGAACAACCAGAAGAACAGGTCACAGTGCAAGAAAATCCCATTGAGTGGAAAAGCGAAGCGAAATACCTCGGAGTAATAATGGACAAAGGATTAACTTTCAATAAACACGTAGAAACCACAGTACAAAAAGCCAACATGGCAAGGGCCGCAATAAGAGGCCTAGCGGGAAGGAAAAGCAAACTACGTATAAAAACCAAAATAAGGCTAATAAACAGTATAGTCCTCCCTATACTGACATACGCATCACTTGCATGGGGACACATATGCAACACAACGAAAAAGAAAATACAGGCACAACACAACAAAAGCCTAAGAGAAGCGGTAAACGTACCAAGATACGAAGCTGAAAGATTCCTTTTCAGAGATTTACAGCAAATCGGAGTGACTGACACAATGAAAGAAAAAGCTAGGATAAAATTCGCAGAACTAGAGAACCACCCCAGTCACATCCTACGAGAGATAATGAGGTATGACGCTTTCCACAGATGGAAGCACAAAAGACCAAAACAACAAATATTAGACTAACGCAAAACCAGAGGGAAAAATAAAAAACCCCCCAATAGGGACAAAATTACAAAAAGCCCAGAGTGAGAAGAAAATCCAATCAAAACACACACACATAAAGAAGACAGTTCGTAGCTCAAATCACCCAGAATATCGCAAAACGCCTCATTCACAGTGGGCCCTGTTGCTCACACTAGGATGCAGTCTACATTGTGGTAATGTATAATATTTAAATATTTTCTTTATTATAGTGTCGACTATGTACTAATTATGACTTTTCTTTTCACAGGTGACCTACAAAAAAAATCACAAAAAACACAAAAAAACGGCGTCGGCCACCAAAAAAATCAAAAAACACTAACAAAAACCGGCTTCGGCCACCAAAAAAAATTAACAAAAACCCCAAAACCCGGGCACGTAGGGCCCAACCCCCTTGAGCACCAAGTCGCTGAACTGAGCCGGGACTCAGAGCGGAGACTTGAGGCCCAAGTAAGCAATTTTAGTTCGCGGATAAGCTACATTAAGATAAACAGGAATAAAGCGGAGATGCGCTGTCCTGAGTTTTCACATACGGTTAGGAAACCATGTTGGGGTTCAATTACCCAGGACCTCCACATGAAGAGCACTTGGCTGATTGTTGTGCCTCTATAGCGAATCAGATTGCTATAGGGGGGAAAGGGATGGTCTAGAGCATTGGAGCACGGTGGGGTGATTCCTGTTTTTAAACACGAATTAAAACACCTTGCTCCAATGAATTGTTACACCCGATCGTACTACCTGGGTGAACATGTCTCATAGGCTGGGTTCAATCAAATTGCTTGCTTGCATTGCGGTTAGTTTAAAACTGAACGCGTAACCAATGCCCAGCGGTTGGGTTAGTAGAGAACAACAAAAATAATATTATGGCAAGCAGTTGTAAGAAGGTAAAGACATGCCACTTTCATTCGGAATGGGAAGAACAATACTTGTTTACAGAAGTTAAAGATAAAAATGTGTGTTTGTTATGTAATACTTGCTAATACTTGTTATGGTAACCGTTGCTAAAAAAGAAAATATTGAGAGACATCATAAGACTGTACATTCTAATTTTGAATGAAATGAAATTGGAATGAAATCATTCCCACTACATTCTGCCGCCAGAAAGGAGAAACTGAAACAGTTAAAAAAACAGTTAATTGGACAACAATCAATATTTTTAAGAACAGTCGACAAAAATAAGGCTGCAAATGAAGCATCGTACCGTGTGTCCCAGATAATTGCACAAAAAAGAAACCTTATGAAGACGGGGAAATGATTAAACAGGCGTTTTTAGAAGCAGCTGATTGGTTATTTGCCAACTTTAGAAATAAAGACGAGATAATTTCAACTATAAAATCTATGCAACTTTCTGCTAATACAGTGATGAGACGTGTAGAAGTAATGAGCAATGATATTTTTTTACAATTAAGAACTGACTTAGCTAACTGTGTTTATTTTTCACTTCAACTGGATGAATCAACAGATGTCGTTGACACTGCCAAGATGGCCGTGTTCGTCAGGATAGTTTTTAGTGATTTTACGATTAAAGAAGATCTTTTGAAGTTAATTCCACTGAAAGGACACACTACTGGACAGGAGTTGTTTTCTCATTTAAAAAATATTATTTCTTTTGAGGAAATTCCAATATCGAAAATGGTAGGCTTGACAATCGATGGCGCTCCAGCTATGGTGGGTTGTGATAAGGGTCTGATGGCGTTATGTCGTAAAGATGAAACTTTTCCGCAATTTCTCTGTTACCGTTCCGTTATCCATGGGCAAGCATTATGTGAAAATTTCCTGAAACTATACAACATTATGAAACTGGTGGTAAAAATTGTGAACAAGATTAGAGCTCAAGCGTTACAAAGAAGATTATTCAGAACCTTGGCCAATTAAGTTGACTGTCAATACGGTTAATACCTACTCCTTCACTCTGAAGTCCGATGGTTAAGTAGAGGATGGGTGCTGAAACGTTTTAATGATGTCCTATCTGGCATAGTTCAATTTTTCAAACAACGCGATGAACCGACTCCGGAACTAGAAGATTCAATCTGCCTGAGAGATTTTGGTTTTCTCGTGGACATTACAGAGAAATTAAACAAACTTAATTTGCAGCTTCAGGGGAGAGACAGAGAACTAGCGGAAATGATTTCTGATATAAAAGCATTTATCAAAAAGCTGGAGTTTTGGGAACAAAACCTAATTAACAGCGATTCCAAGCATTTTCCTATTCTTTCAGAAAAAATATCTTAAAATCCATTAGAACCCTATGACAACAAATATCATGTAGAAATAATTTCTACCCTGAAGAGTAACTTCAAAAATCGTTTTAAGAATTTCAATGAAATGGCTTTAGTAGCTCAGTTTGTTGTTTCACTCTTTATGGAAATTGATATCCAGCAGTTTGCAGCTTGTGTTATGCAGAACTTTGGCGAAGACATCGCTGCAACAGAAATGGAAGTCATTGAGATTCAAAATGATTTAGCCTTAAAATCGTTAGTCTCAAGTACTGAATGTATCCGGCCTATTGTAAGTAAAGACAAATATTCAGTTCTATGCCGTGTTGCCTTAAAAGTGAAAGCATTATTTAGTTCAACCTATTTGTGTGAATCTTCTTTTTCCAATATAAAGTTTATTAAGAACAACTATCGCAATCGACTTACAGATGAACATTTGGATAATTGTATTCGAATGGCTGCATCAAATTATACTGCAAACATTAAAAAAATTATCGATGAGTCTGAGTGTCAGCCTTCTCATTGAACGTGCTTTTTTATTTTTCAATGTTTATGATAGTGCTTTATTTTTTGGTGTTATTATTAACTATTTTTAAATCATACGTGACATGCCGTTGTGGCTGGATAAAAGTTTGTGTTTATTTTTCAAATACCTTCGTTTGATAGTGTGATGTTTATATAGTTCTAATTTATTTGTCTTTATTCTAATTTATTGTCTATATTCTAATTTATTAAAACTCACGATAACTAATTACGAATTTATTAAAGTCTTTATTAATTCTAATTTATATTACAAATAATAATTTATGTTTCGTTACATTTAAATATCGCGGTTGCCGAGCTTCTTATGACTAACTCCTCAATGAAAATCTTCCGGTATTTATATGAAACCAGCTTGTAACAGAATGTTGTAGAAAATACGATGCCGTTCTCGATCTCGACGTAGACACGGCGGCGGCGACTGGTCTTAAAACTGGTATGTTCTTTTTCAACTTCGAGTCGTGGATGACTCACTAAAATTAGGGTCTAGATTATTCTGTAAACAACTGGTATCGAAGCGCAGGTAGATTTTGACCTACAAATTACGAGAATCAATAAAAAAAGGATTAGTCATAAAATATTTACAGTTCTATATGCCATAACATTTAAAATCGTAACATTGCCCCCCTCTTGAAAGATGGTTCCTCCTGGAACCTTGTCGGGACTGGAACTGGAACGACATGCTGATATCGGCAACTGGACCCTCTTTTACAACTTCCAGTTGTATAGAAATGACAAGGGACGGTTTTCTCTCCGCACCAGTAACTATGCGGATTGCAACAGACCAACACCTGGACTTCGGTGTCTTTAAAGATTTCCTCCACCATATTTCGTATAACCCTCCAATCTAATTGGCGGCACTCCAACTTTGGCATGGCTAACTTTTGCACGTCGGACTCTAGTACGTGCTCTCTCAACTGAAGTAAGGCGTCCCATACATCTCGGTAGGTAGGTTGGTCACGGGCAGTGTCTTTTGTTACCAGGTAGAAAAGGTAACGTGATGCATCTTGAAGTTTCAAGGTTTTACCAGGAGCTGGCACTTGGCATTGAAGTTCTGCGACTCGACCAAACTTCCTTCGAAAGACGGATGCCAACCCTGGTGCATCTTTGATACTGGCCGAAATGGTAAGGGCCAGTGAGTAGTCATCGGGAAGCGCGAGTAGATCTTGCCTTTTTTCAGTGGTAACACCATGTCTTGCTTTACCGGTACCTCCATAGGCACCCATGAATTCCTCAAACGTGAGGTCAGACACATCTTGGACTTGGTTTACTTCCACTTCTTCATCTACGTCGTGGTCACCCTCGAAAGACGCCAACCGGTTATGGTGTACTATCATCGGCTTTCCTCTCGGAATCTTGCTTATTCGGTAAATAACATCATTGATCTTCTCCATAATGAGGTATGGACCTTCCCAAAACTGCTGCAATTTGGGAGAACAACCTTTTCGCTTTTTGGGGTTATAAAGCCAGACTTTATCGTTCTTGTGTACATCGTCCATTCTTCTTCGTAATTCGATCACATAATCTTCACCTGCTACATCTTCTCCAGGTCGACACCCAAACTCTAGATCACAAGGTAGTCGCATCTCGCGTCCGAATAGGACTCTGGCTGGTGTCTGGCCTGTTGATTCATTGACAGCAGATCTGTAGGCCATTGTGAAGAACGGAAGATATTGGTCCCAGTCTCGCTGATGATCGGACACCATCTTTGTCAAATACTTGCCAACTGTTCTATTCATTCGTTCTACCATACCATCCGATTGCGGATGATAAGCCGTAGTTCTTGTTTTCTTCATACCTAGTCTATCACATATTCCTTGAAATAAATCGCTTTCGAAGTTCCTGCCTTGGTCACTATGGATCTCCAAAGGCACTCCAAATCGGCTGATATATTCTTGGATCAACTTATCTGCAACGGTGGCGGCCTTCTGGTCTGGAAGTGCGTAAATCTCGACCCACTTAGTGAAGTAATCCATTACTACCAACATGTACTTGCCTCCATTATCACTTTCTGGAAATGGCCCAGCAATGTCCAAAGCTATTCTTTCAAACGGGCTTCCAACATTATATTGTCTCATAGGAGCTCTCCTTTTTCGATAAGGCCCGTTACTCGTAGCACAAATAGTACATTTCTTACACCAGTCTTTTACATCGTCGGAACTGTTCATCCAATAAAACCGTTCCCGAATTCGCTGAAGGGTCTTTTTCACACCAAAATGCCCTCCTGATGGACTGTCGTGTAACTGATGAAGTACTTCGGCTATTCTGCTCTTTGGAATCACCAACTGTCTTCTCTTCTCTGAACCGTCATCATTTTCCAGGACTCGTTTGAGCAAGCCATCTTCCATGATAAATGAGTCCCACTGGGCCCAATACGTCTTTACTACCGAGCCTAGGTTCGATATTTCCTGCCAAGGTGGTCGACGGTTTTCCTCTTTCCATTTTCGGATTTTCTGGATAACCGGATCTCTCTCTTGTTCTTCCCTGATCTTGGTAGGCGTCCAGTCGTCGTGGACCACCGTCGTTCTTAGCACTGCTGCTTCCTTGGATTCCGTTTTGTTGCAGTGAGAACACTCTGCTGGGCATGGCCTTCTGGAAAGAGAATCGGCGTTTCGGTGGCTAACTCCGGCCCGGTGCTCAATCTTAAAATCATATTCTTGGAGTCGTTCGATCCACCTGGCTATCTGACCCTCTGGATTCCTAAACTGCATCAACCACTTAAGGGCGGCATGGTCGGTTCGGATTAAAAACTTCCTTCCATAGAGGTATTGATAGAATTGCTCTACTGATTTCACTACTGCCAGAAGTTCTCTTCTCGTGACGCAATAATTTCGCTCAGGTTTTGAGAGAACTTTACTAAAATATCCAAGGACTCTTTCCTGTCCTCCTTGAATCTGAGACAGCACTCCTCCAATTCCCACATTACTTGCATCTGTATCTAAGATGAACTCTCCTTCTGGCAGCGGATACCCTAAAATTGGTGCTGTGATTAAATGCTTTTTTAAGGTCTCAAAGGGATTCTGGCAGTCTACATCCCAGCGGTATTCTCTTGCTTCCTCTGTAAGTCGCGTTAATGGTTTAGCGATATCTGCAAACTTCTTAATAAACCTCCGGTAGTAAGTACATAGTCCCAGAAAACTTCTCACTTGGTGTTTGTCAGTTGGTTTTGGCCATTCCTCAATGGAATCAATTTTTCCCTTATCCACAGCCACTCCTTCTTTACTGACTATATGACCCAGATAATTGACTTTACCTTGAAATAGCTGGCACTTCTTAGGGTTTAACATCAATTGGGCAGCTTTAAGTCGATTAAAAACGTTTTCTAAATTCTTCAGATGATCTTCAAATGTCTCCCCCAAGACGATTATGTCATCTAGATAAACTAGGCATGTTTTCCAAGATAGCCCTCTCAACACATTTTCCATAAGCCTCTCAAATGTCGCAGGAGCGTTACAAAGTCCAAATGGCATAACGTTGAATTGCCATAATCCAGATCCTGTGGTGAAGGCTGTCTTTTCTTTATCTACCGGGTCCATTTCTACCTGCCAGTATCCAGACTTCAAATCCAAAGTAGAAAATAATTTACTTCCAGCCAATGTGTCTAATGTGTCATCGATCCGAGGCAGAGGATAACTATCTTTCTTGGTAACGTTGTTCAGCAAACGGTAATCCACACAGAACCTCGTTGTTCCGTCTTTCTTCTTAACCAGGACCACCGGAGAGACCCATGGGCTCGTAGAAGGTTCTATCACCCCGTCTTTCTTCATTTCCTGAACAATCGTTTCAGCTTCCTCTCTTTTCGCCTGTGGTAATCGTCGAGCTGTTTGACGAATTGGCTTAGCATCAATTTCACCAGTATCAATTTTATGCTTAACAACGGTAGTTCTTCCCGTCTTTCCTCCTTTTGGTACGAAAATATCACGATACTGCCGAAGAAATTCCGTTAATTTCCTTTTCTCATTCTGATTCAAATACTGTCCAGCAACTGCAATCATTTGCTCAAATTTGTCGTTGGAATTATCAGACGTTGTCGTCTGACGAATTATGGATGTCACAGGTACGCAAGTTCCTACTTTTGTCTCTTTCTTGATGGTGACTGGATAGTCATTGACATTGATAAGTCTCACAGGAATTTCTTTAGCCGAAGTCACTAATTCTTTTCCAATTATGATTCCACGGCCAACTTCGTCGTCATGATTCCAAGGCTCCATCATAACAGGTGTTCCTTCGTCCACAATTCCCTGTAGCCGCGCTACTATTATCGTTTCACTTCTCGCAGGCACGACTGTATCTTCTTTAACGGCTGCTTGCATAGTGTTGTCATCATGTGGATGGAGAAATACCTCCTCGTTACCAACTTTGATTACCTTATTCTTAAAATCCAATTGGAATCCATGCGCATTCATTACGTCCATTCCTAATATAACATCCTCTTCGATGTCAGCAACTATAACAGTATGGACGAACTTTTCTGCTCCAATTCCTAATTGTACCTGGATTTCTCCATGAATGTTGGCATTTTCACCTGTGGCGGTCCGAAGTCGCAATCTCGTTGGTAACAGTTTCTTTCGGCTGTTTATAACTGTCGGGCGTATAATGCTTCTGGTCGCTCCGGTATCCACCAACAACGTATACTTTTTACCATTTATTTCTCCATCTACATATACACTATCTTCACGACATTTCAAAGAAGCTATTAGTATCAGAGGGTCTTTGGTAAAGTTCTGGGTCGAAGCTGCTCCCCTAAGGCCGACGCGTTCTGGTTTTGTCTTCGGTCTTATGGTCTTCGTTTTCTTGTGTGTCATGCTTTTTATCATATTAAAGAGCTGGTCCAGTTTATCTTCATCTTCTTCCTCTTTTACAGTCCTAACTTTACTGTAACCGCCAGAGGCCTGCGTAGCTGACTCGTATTCGAGGGCGGCGGATAAGACATCAACCAGCGTCTTGTGACGAGCTAATCGTAGTGTTCTTTGCATCTCATGATCACGAAGACCATCAATAAACGTTTGAACGGCCAACTTTTCCATCATGTCTTCGGGAGCTGTTGGATAAGCATATCGTACTAATCTGGCGATATCTACTTCATATTCTTGAAGAGCCTCATCTTTCTTTTGTCTTCGATTTTTGAGCTGCGACTGATATACATGCTCCAAGTGTTCGTGGCCATATCGCATATTTAACCTCTTCTTCAGTTGTTCGAAATCATCCGTCTCCTCTACGGCTATGGTCTGGAGCACATCTAAGGCATCTCCTCGAAGAGCGATAGTCAGGTTTACAGCCTTTTCTTTTTCAGACCATCCATTCGCTCTTGCAGCTGATTCGAACTGTTTCATGTAGTTGTTCCATGATGATTTTCCGTCGAAAGTTGGGACTTTGACATGAACGGAACTTCCACTTCCTTCAAATTTCGGCCGTGTTTCCAAGTTACATTTTGTCTCGTCTTCTTTTATCTCTACCAGATCTAAAGCTACCGTATTAATTGGTGGTAGCATTCTCGTGTTAGTTATCATGGTCTCTAACTGTTTGATTTTCTCTTCTACTTTTTCAAATGTTTTGGAAACTTCTTCAAATTTCTCATTATTCTTTTTCGAAGTTTCTTCCATCATTTGAGAAACATTTTCAAATTTCTCGTCGAATCTTTTGACACATTTTCGAGTTTCTCGTCGTTTTGTCTAGCTACTTCTTTAATAATTTGAGACGTTTCATTGAATGTTTTGGAAACATTCTCATCATTTTTTCTAGAACTCTCTTCGATCATTTGTGAGACATTCTCAAATTTTCCATCGATTATTTTAGTTAAAACGGCTTCTTCTGCTGACTGGAACTGGAATGTCTCTGGGTCGTCTCCATTATTGTTGAGAACAGTCTTCAGTCGTTCTTGGAGGATCTTCTTGGACCCGCTGCAGTCTTCATCGCGTTCTTCTAGTTGCTCACGCAACTGTTTCACTGAAAGTTCTACTAGCAGCATCTTTGGTCAGGCACACACGTACTTTTTTTAAATGTTCTTTCGTACAACGATCACTACTGAACTACGCGGATGTTCCCGACGAACAATACCTTTCAAAAGTCTTTTTCAAAAATCAAATTAAATTTATCTACGATCCCACTTCTGCACCACTGTGATGTTTATATAGTTCTAATTTATTTGTCTTTATTCTAATTTATTGTCTATATTCTAATTTATTAAAACTCACGATAACTAATTACGAATTTATTAAAGTCTTTATTAATTCTAATTTATATTACAAATAATAATTTATGTTTCGTTACATTTAAATATCGCGGTTGCCGAGCTTCTTATGACTAACTCCTCAATGAAAATCTTCCAGTATTTATATGAAACCAGCTTGTAACAGAATGTTGTAGAAAATACGATGCCGTTCTCGATCTCGACGTAGACACGGCGGCGGCGACTGGTCTTAAAACTGGTATGTTCTTTTTCAACTTCGAGTCGTGGATGACTCACTAAAAGTAGGGTCTAGATTATTCTGTAAACAACTGGTATCGAAGCGCAGGTAGATTTTGACCTACAAATTACGAGAATCAATAAAAAAAGGATTAGTCATAAAATATTTACAGTTCTATATGCCATAACATTTAAAATCGTAACAATAGGCAGGAATGTAGCTATGAACAAGTATGTACTAGTAATATTAGTTATTTTGTTATTAGTTTATTATTAGTACCTATGTATTATGTATTACCAGTTAAACAGTAAAATAAATACATATAATGATAGATTAACTGTGGATTATTTCATTTACGTTGCGTTACGTGGCTTCCGTGTGGGTAGCTCGCTGTTTATTCCAAAATTAACAAAGTAGCTCAACACATTGAAGACGTTGGTGACCACCGCCTTAGAGCTTTACTTATCATATGGAGTATTTTGGATTGGAATGTGTTTGAAGTATTTGAAGGTTTACTACAGCCATATAGTTCAATTTCATATGCCCCAACTGGTATGAGTATAGCTTTGTACAGAAGCAGTTTATATTCAAGAGAGAACTAAAAGCTTTTGTTAAATAGCCAGTTCATATTGTTTAGTTTAAAATCTAGTTGTTTCCGTTTATTTTTAATGTGAGTTTTCCATGTAAGTTTTTCATCCAGATGCAGTCCCAAGTATTTATTTGACAACTGGGTATATGGAAATGGGACTATTATTAAAAGAAACTTGTGGATATGTAGATTTTCTTGTTGTAAAAGTAACTTGTACTGATTTGATGACATTAATTGATCTTCGATCGCTTAAGCCAGTTTTGTAATTATTGGTCTAAATGATTTTGTACCTTTTTTTGGGATGCTACATTAGGGTCGATATCCACTGCTAAGATTCTCGTGTCATCCGCAAAAGTAGCTAAGAAGATATCATTGGTGGTAAGAACGTCTGCTGTAAAGATTAGATACAGAAATGGCCCAAAACGCTACCCAGATTGTATGATGTAGTAATTTAAGTAGCTGTCTTCAATTTTGACTTGGAAGTAACGGTCAGTAAGATACGAATTTGGTATAAAGCATGATATAAGGATACCAGATATGATATTGCCACGCACTAAACTCGTACACTCACGCGCATGACGTCACCTTGTGCTAAATTTTCAAAATGTATTCATGCTTGCGGATGAAACGAACTGTTGAAATTCTAATATAATTTACTAGATGTTTTATTTACTACGTGAATTTAAGCTTAAGTATTTAAATTAGTATATTGTAAAAAATAACAATTTTCCCATAAGAGTGAAGTTTGATGGAGGGAGCCATGGCCGAATGCCACAAATTGCAAACTATGGAATGTGATTTTCATACAATATATATTTTATATATAGTAGTTAGGTATTATTGACTGACACGTTAGGTAAACTATTTCTTTTGAGGTTGCAGTCATTAATAGGGCAGAATAAGTAAAACTCTTTGTTCTTTTATTTAGCTTTCACAAAAATTTATTAGCTTCTTCAGGATATGCTAAAATATGATTATAATTATTTAATCTCCTACCTACATATATATATATATATATATATATATATATATATATATATATATATATATACATATAAATATTTTTCTTTTGAGGTTGCAGTCATTAATAGGGCAGGATAAGTAAAACTCTTTGTTCTTTTGTTTAGCTTTCACAAAATTTATTCTCTTCTTCAGGATATGCTAAAATATGGTTATAATTATTTAATTTCCCAACTATATATATATATATATATATATATATATATATATATATATATATATATTAATAAAGTATTCAACTAGTGAATTCAGAGGTTAATCGGTCGTTCAGGTTGGCAAAATAAAAAACAGAAGTCACCTACTTCATAAGTTTATAGAAGACATTTCGCTTTATACTTCTAAAGCTTTATCAGTTCTAACTCAATATGTAGTATTAAAGATGTTATTATATATGTACTTAAGTTTACACATTATTTAGAACTAACTTAAAAAAAACAGAAACAAAGGACACAAAAACTTTGCAAAAAATAATGTCATTCGCAGAAACGAAGATTTAACAAAATTTTAAAATTACATTTGGCTTCATTTAGAGATGGTTCTCCAATGCAGTGTTTTGTTTGTCTTCATTGGAGAACCATCTCTAAATGAAGCCAAATGTACGTTGAAAATTTTGTTAAATCTTCATTTCTGCGAATATTAATTTTTGCAAAGTTTTTGTGTCCTTTGTTTCTGTTTTTTTTTAAGTTAGTTCTAAATAATGAGTAAACTTAAGTACATATATAATAGCATCTTTAACACTACATATTGAGTTAGAACTGATGAAGCTTTAGAAGTATAAAGCGATATGTCTTCTATAAATTTATAAAGTAGTTGACTTCTGTTTTATATTTTGCCAACCTGAATGACCGATTCATCAGTTCAATCACTTTCAACAAAGTGCTTAGAGCAAACACGAGCAAATTTAACATTAAAATTATCCTGGTGTTTACACAAATGTTTCCAAACAGCTTGCATTTCCTTGTCTTTTGGAAAGCTATAAAATGCTGTACCGGGTACAAAACTCTTGCACATATTGTCAACGGCACAACCATATACTGCAGACCTCATATTGGGAAAAATTTAAAGCCTTGTAACACTTTTAAAATATTATTTTATTTATGGCGCAAAACACAATATGGCGAAATTTAGCACAAAGTGACGTCACAAACGTCATGCATAAGCCACGCCCACATGCGCGGTATCTTATCTGTTTGTATTTGTATCATGGGTATAAAGTATAGTTGGTCTGTTAGATGTAATTTCAGTTTGTAAAGAAGACCTTTATACCATACTCTATTAAATGCCTTTTGTATATCTAGAAACACTCCAGGGCAAACCTTTTTTCCGTCAAATTTGTTTTAATTACAATATTTACTCTTCTGTGGCATTGTTGGATGGTTGAGTGTTCAATAGTAGCCTTTCTAATACTTTCGATATTATTGAAAGTAGGCTTATATTGTGATATGAATTTGCTTGTGTTGCGAGCTTACCAGGTTTTGTAATCATAGTCTTCTTCTTCTTCAGATGCAAATCCACTAATGGATGTTAGCGATCACATTTTCCATTAACTCTCTATTTCTTGCAATATGTATCAGAGATTGTATGTCGTTAATCCCTGTCCATTGCCTTATGTTTCGGAGCCAGGACATTTTCTTAAGACTTAATTCTCTCGATTATTAGTTGGAGGAACTGGTATTTTTCATTTCGCATGATGTGACCTAGATACGCCGTTTTCCTTTTCTTGATGGTTTCGAAAAGTTGGCGTAATCATAGTAACTTAAGTAAATTTCCATTGTAATGGAAAGTAGCGCAGAGGTAGCATGCTGGTGTATATTATTGTTAATAACACCACTGCTTCTCTAGCTAGCTTCTGAAATAATTCTCTTGTCATCAAATCATAGCCAGAAGCTTTCTGAGGATTTAGCATTTTTATTTGTTGTCGAACCTCTCTCGGAGTAAATGTTGTCAGAGAACGAGATTGTTTTAGGTCATATCTGTATTTCTTAAAGGTGAATTTGTTATTGTTGGTCGTTTAATTTTTTTTTGTAGCTTTCCATATAGAGTGGTCTTCATGTGAGAGGTTCAAAAAATAAAGCCGGAAAGAGTCGTTTTCTTTTCTTCATGTAATGCTCTATTCAGTCTATGGCTTATCTTGTTAAGGTACGTTTTATTTAACGGATTTATCGTTTGTTGCCATATGCGTCGAGCTCCTCTTTTTCTGCTACACGTTTTTTTATATGGAGGGGGATATTATGGTTTTGTCGCACACTTCTTTGGCGCTGTGGTGTTGCTTCCCATTCTGTTGTTTGTAAAACTGTTATTAAATATTATACTGTTTCCTTTATACATATATTGGTTTTCTTTAATCCTAATATGTAGTGTAATCTTTGTATTTACAGAATTTTGGAAAACATTCCAATTTGTTTCTTTGGCAGTTGTGAGTTTGGTTGGTGCTGTTCTCCATATTATATGTGTGCTTAGAGTTATTAATATTGTGCTGCGACCTTATGTTAAATCTAAGTTTTACTCTATTGCACTATGGATGTCAGCTATCCCTTTTGTTACAGAAAAATCTAGCAAATCTGGAATTTTGCTGGGGTTCGAAGGCTAGTATGTGGGTTCTCCAGTTGATAAGTATTTAAAGTTGTTTTATTGAATTATATTCATTAATTCTCGACCTTTAGGCGTGATTAATCTGCAACTCCATATGGTATATTTGGCATTCCAGTCTTCTACTACTATTAATTTGGATCCAAGAGTTTGTATAAAATCATGATACTCTTCACTTGAAATGAGACGTCTTGGTGGGCTGTAGACTGATGCTACACTGAGAGAGGTGTTTGTTTCGATTTTAATGATTGCTGCTTGAATTTTTTTAGTAATATAAGGTTGGATTGCATAGTGTTTAATTTTTGATTTAATAATAACGGCAGGCATGTACTCCTACGTCTTGATGGTTTGCATAATACATAGTATAGGAAGGTATCTTAATAACCATTCTTTGTGCAGCACGGCTTTCAGATATTAATAGAAGGTCAATATTATTCATTTTTAAAAACAGTAATATCTCTAGTAGGGGAGTCATTCCAACAGTGAGACAGTTTTTTTATTTTAGTGTAATTTTGTTTTTATCCATCCAAAATGAAAAAATTAAACGCCAGTATAGGCGTTGACATTTATATTAATCTCTCCTCAAGTGAAATATTTGTAACTTTGAAGTTTGATATATTTTTTGCAAGAATATAGATAGGTGCATTTGTCTAACTGTAGGACACATATGCCTTACAGTGAGACACTTTAAATCCAACAGTGAGACAGGGAAAATAAATGAAAATATATAATCTAGCATGTCAAAAAATCTTATTTAGGCTGTTGTGTTTTGAAAAAGTTTATTGAGGATATTATTATTGAGATTAATATATCATTCTCATAACATAATTTTGATACTGATTGTTGCGAACATAGTTTATAAATCATATTTATTGAACACAAAAGACACTTCCAAAATAAACAAAAAAAGATACAGAACATAAAAAAATGAGTAAACATAAAAATATAATATCTAGGTATGTATCTATAATGTCCATTAATCCAAAATCTATCTCAAACGTAAAAGAAGCCATCTGTCGGCTAGTGTGTCCACAAGGAATTGGGGTTGGCATGATAAGCTTGATATCTTTTAAAGCAACAATAGCTTCATCTGGAATATTGGGAAATACAAATTTGCTGGTGCCCTTCGTTTGTTTTCTAAGATACGAAATTTCATCCTCTTCTGACTCAGTTAATTTCAGGACTTTTCCAACATAATATACCTTCTTCTTCTCCAATTTTCAGCTCCTCAAAGCTCCTCAAATCCATCTGGATTGATTGTATAGTAGCAGTCATTGCCTGAGGATGAACCAAGTTAAAGTTCCTCCTCTGAGCTTTCAGAACTATCTTCAAATATTTGTTTCTTGATCTTTTCTACTTTTTTTACTTCGATTTTATCAATTTTTCTTTTCTTCGTAATGCTTCGTTCTTCTATGGCATCTTTTTCGGGTGTGACAGTAGCTATAATACTTTTGCCCGTTCTTCGCGTATTTTTAGTTTGCGTTCTTCTGCTTTTGGAAGGCCCTTTAATTCTTCTGGGCTTTTAAAAACATCTGTGACAGTCTTGCCATTTTTATCGTTCTGTTGATTGCTATTTTCAATACTGGTGTCTAACGTAGCATCATTTTCTATATCCGATATATTTTCTTGAATATTATCACTCACGGATATTTTATTTGTTGATGTTGATGTACTTGGTAGATCGATGAACTTGTTTTGGCTTACATCATCTTTTAAATTGCGAATAGTAAGCGCTTGGTAGAAAGTCTATATATGTGAAGATATTGGCATCGTATGGATATATACCACACTTTTTGAACGCATTTATAATATGGCTCGGTGTGAGAGCTTTTTCATTAGCAAACCCCATCTCGTGCTTGCATCTTATTTGTGGAATGAGGTGGAAATGTTTGAATTGTTACTCCGTTGTCGTTGGCCAAATTAAGATATGGAATTAGAATTACAATAAATGGAATACTAAGATGACTTTCATGATTGTCATAGATTAAAAGCGATGGATTTTCTTTAGAGCTGTTAGAATATTTTATAAAATGCTCCATTACTTCTAAAAAGATCAGCATTCATCCTCCCACTTGGAGTAGCAAACCCCAACGTTCCTGACGGGGAGCCTCGTAGCATATGCTCCTTTAGATGCACCCTAAGAAAATCCATTGCTGGTGGTAGGTATTGTCCCGTGGCACTAACGATGCAACAAGTGGTAACCAATTTACCTCTCTCCCCACGTGTTACCTTGCTAACTTGCTTCACCCCTTTCTCAGCAACAACCTTTGCTGATTTTTGAACCGTCGTAGTCGCAGTCTTATCCAAATTGTAGATTCTTCTTCCGTCAGCAAACGCATCAGTTCTTGAATATATATTCTTAAAATTTTGGTAAAAAACTGAAACATTATGTCTATTAAATGACATTCAAAAAAAGTTTTGAAACTTCTATCCTTCACATTATAGGGAAAAAATTATAAAAAATTATATGTTAATCATTTGATTTGACAATGGGGTTTTTTCGAATACGGTTGATATCTGTACTGTTTAAAATAAGGGGTGAGGTTTAACTTCTCAACCAAATCACGAGAAATGAATGAATGTTGACCTTCATTATCTAGGATGGCTCTGGCATGCATAGACCTATTATCTTTAGAATACACTGTCACTAAAGCAGTAGCCAACAATACATCAGTTTTAACTGATAAAGCGGAGAGAGAAGTAGCTGTATGAGAATATGCAGTGTTTTGTACTTTTAAAATAGATTTGAACGAACTGGTAGAAGCTTAATTTTGGGTATGAGCATTATAAGGCGGAGTAGATATGTGAGCGACACGACTGGAAACCTTGAGAATGTTTGGAGGCTTGAGCGTTGCGATCAATCATGAAAGATTGCCTATTCGTGTTCCTAGAGGAAGAGACATTTTCAGAGGTACTATGCAAGAGCGAGTGATGTCTTTTCTTACATATACTACATGAGCGTAAAGAGTTGCAATATTGAGAAAAATATTAATTACTCAAACAATCCGAACAAAGTTTCTTACTTTTTACAAAATTAAATCTTTCCTGTAAAGAGATACATATAAAATCATTACACTGATAAATTTTATGCGAATTACTTTTACAACATATACAACTAGTATCCGAAAAAGAGTTGGTAAGTTATCTGATGAAAACAAAGATGTTTTTAATTGAGGTTTATTAAATTTGTTATCATTATCAACCGTTTAATTTTTCTTGTAGGTATATCACATTTTTTCTCGAGAAAACTAAAAAATTGTGAGAGAGTAGGTAAAGACTTTGAATCTATTTCATATTCAAATGACCTGTGCGTAGCGAAATCTAATTTTTTGGTAAAAATACTTCGATCAATAGTAAATCCCAATGTTCGATAGGTACAGACATATTTTTAAGATCAAGTAAAGTTTGTTAACATACCTAGTGTTAAAAATTTTCGTAATGATTTTACGTTACTTTTAGCTAAAGATGGAGCCTTTAATAATTTTTGGATATGTAAACTAATCACACGCGATTTATTTTCATATCGATTCTTGAGCGAGTCCAAAGCGATCCAAAAATTTTCTTCTATGACTTCTATGTTTTCAATTAAGTAAGTGCAAAGGTTCATTTTTTAAGAAAGATTTAAGATATATAAATTTTTGCACATTGTTCAGCTCCACATTATTGATTATTAACGTTTCAAATAGCTGTTAAAACGCGTTCCATTCGGCGAAGTTTTCTGAGAATACCTGCATTGTGATCTCCGGCAACCTAACCTCAGCAGTGGCTACAGTTGATGGAGTAGCGTTTGAGCTAAGCGAGTGGGAGGTAATTTTAAAGCTTCCGTCTTATGCTGCAGTCCAGCTAGTGTAGAAAAGTATTTTTTCTCCATCAATACCCTGCCTTCAGTTTCAGAATCGGTTTCACCAATGTCTTCAATCTGATCCATCACCTCTTCATACTTTAGATAACAGGTTTTAAGTTCGGTGTGTCTGAGTTGAAACTGGAGACCGTCAGTTTCCCCATCTGCGTTTTCTAGCAGCCAGTTTGCTATTCTGGTAATCTTGGCCTTCAGTAGGTCTTCTTCTTTAGATCTTCCATTTCGATTTAAATAAATAGTGCTACTCCAAAATTAACTGCCTATGGCCGTGCAAACACCAAATTCTTTAGATAAATTTATGTTTATGTTATATACTAATATCTGTATCACACGGCGCAAATAGAGTCAATAATGTTTATATGATATAATAACATGTATAGCACACGATGAGAATAGAGTAGATAATGTTTATATCATATAATAACATATGTAGCGTACGGAGAGAAAGTTTATAGTTTATTAAAACGAGGTAGAAGTCTGAAATCACACTGAGAGTTTATTTTGCATTCAAATTTTTCGCACACCTGGTAAATGTCTACAAATAAATTTTTTAGAGATATAGTCTTTGTGAAAAGCGGTTCACCCTGTGCATAAGCGAAGTTATAATATGGAAAAATCTTACCCAATTTGTCCAGTAGTTTACAACAACAGGCACAAACACCAGATAAACTTCACTTCTGTCCTTTTGTTTTAGAGTTTATTGCGACACATTAGAGTCTTTTCGAGAGTCTTTTAACCACATTCATATAAATATGCAAAACTGAGAGTAAAGTACAAACAACGCGAAACCAAAACACAAAACCCGTCGAGATAAGGACCAAAAACAAAAAAAGCTTATTAAATTCCTTTCCCCTGCAGGTACAGTACCAAATATTTTAGGACCATGGACTGTTAAAGAGTTTCCTTCGATATGTGTAAGCAGATTTCACGGCGATGATTCCTTATGTGTTTGGTTTGATAGGGTTCTACTTAGAGAAAAATAAAGCGTAATCAATCGATACTAAAGATCTAAAATTGACATTAAGGATCCGCTTACTTTGCTGCTACGTATTCTCGGTCTTACTTTATGGTGTCGAGTCCTGGATTGTGAATAAAATCGATCTAAATCGCCTTGAGGCTTTCGAAATGTGATGCTATAGAAGAATTTTAAAAATTTCCTAGGTGGAGAAGATTCGAAACTTCACAATACTAGAACGTCTCAGTAAGACTATTGAGATCATAAAAAGCATCAAGCAGAGAAAGCTGGAGTATTTCAGACATGTAATAAGAGGTCCCAAATATAGGTTGCTATAAAATATCATGCAAGGAAAAATAACAAGCAAACAGAGTCCAGGACGAAGAAGAACCTCATGGTTGAAGAACTTGCGAGATTGGTATGGTGTTGATACAAGCATGCTATTTAGGGTGGCAGTGAATAAAATTAAGATAGCTATGATGGTAACCAACGTTCTGAAAGGACATGGTACATGAAGAAGAAGAATCGATACTACACATTTAATAACTAGAGAAAATTTACAAAAGCACTATTACTAATTAAAGAGTTCGATTTAAGACATTGTTTATTGTTATACCGGCTTTTAGGGAAGCGCGAATATATCGAAAACTAAGGCACATATGACACTTATCACACACTTATAATGACTGACATTTATGACACAAATATTTTGAGGCAAGAAGTACAGGCTGTCAAAAATATTTGTGAAAATGAAAAATAAATTAATTTTAATATAACTTGTTGTTTTTACAACAATCATTTTTTTTAACAATTCCCCACAATATTTCTTTAACAAGGTTTAGTTTTAGTAAAAAAAATGAGTAAAAATATATAAGACAGTAATTCTACCAGCGTCATATGGATCGGACACATGGACTGTTTATAAAACAGATGTAAATCACCTACACACATTCGAACGAAATATTTTAAGAAAAATACTTCGTTCAACCGGTAAAAATAACATTTGATGAAGACGATATGACTTTGACATCTATAACTAATATGAAGAAATTACAGACAGCAGGAATGTATGTAATAGATAATAGATCTAATATATAGGATAGAATGTACAACACAGTTATCAAGAGCGAATAAAAATTACCATTCCAGATGAACTTTATTATCAATGCCTTTACGAAATAGGAATAGTGCAAGTTCAAGACTGAGGTAAAATGTGGTGTAGATGAGAACGGTAGGAAACTTGGAGCGGCAAATATACAATAGCTGGCCATAGACGGAACAAACTGGCAGGAACAAACTAACAGACTAAGAAAGTTCGAGGGTTAATTAGAGCTTTAGTACCACTGATAATGATTTTGGTGATGATCGTAACGATATTGACGGTGTAACCCTGATATAATTAATAAGAGTATTGAGGGCTATTTTAGTTCCTAGAAGAACTGATATAGACACAAAAGTACGTCGCAGATTACAAAAGGATGAAGAAATAATCAACACCCTTAAAAAGAGAATGCTTGAATCATTCAGAACAGTGTTTCCCAAAGTGGGGGTCGTGACCCCCTGGGGGGTCGCCATGAGGTACTAGGGGGGTCGCCGAACATTTCCAAAATAAGACAAAAGCCCCACTTTGTTAGATCATGTATTTTTTATTTTAACAACGCTTAAATAGAAATTAACAATTAATTATCAGACGAAATATAAAACTAAATATTAACTAAGTCTTAGTTAATTAACTAAGGACTAAGTCCGTAAAAATAAAAGAGTAAAACAAAATTAAATATTATAATCTTAATGAGAGCTATGCGCCTGTTTCTGTGAAACTAATCTTTCAAATCTAGGTTGTGTATTTGAGACACACACAATTATATCATTTTCAAGTACGAGACGATTTCTAACTCTTGTTTTAATGGCAGTCATAGACGAGAAACTTAACTCACACAAATATGATGTTACAAATGGAACCAAACATTTTACAGCTTCACTCGCCAACTGGGGGTATTCCTGCATCTTTTCGGTCCAAAATTGGTCCGAGTTCTGGGAAAAAAATTGGAGCTTCAACATTCCATCACTTGATATTTCAATAAGTTTTTCTTTCATGTTTATTGGTATTTCAACATGCTGAAAGGAATCGGCTAAAAACGAATTTAGTATCCATCTGCAACTGTCGTAACTGTTTTGAATTTCTTCGGGGAAATAATCACAGAGCTGTTGTTTTAAATTAAGCAAAGTAATGTCAGCATGTCAGCAATGTGTGCATGTCAGCAAAAATTTATTCAAAATTTGTAGCACTGTAATTGGATTTTCCATAATTTCCTGAAGGAACTGGAATGAATCGAGTTATTTTTTACCAAGTTAGGTCGACCATAAATCGATTTTTCTTAGAAATGCCTTAATTTTATCTGTGGCTATAATTATATTAATGTCGCGACCTTGTAAATTACTGTTCAAAATATTTAATTGCTCGAAAATATCAGCAAGGAAACCTAGTTTCAGAAGCCAAATAGGATCGGAAAATGATTTTCATATGGGGACTTCTCATCTTTGAAATACATTAAAAGCTCTGCTCTTGAGTGAAATACTCTTTTTAAGACGTTGCCCCTTAAAAGCCACCTTACTTCGGTGTTATAGAGTCTTCGCAAATTTTTCTAAAAATACGGGTCTGTAAAGCTTTTCCTTTAATGGAATTTACAACTTTAATGATGGTTTTCATAACACTGTCCATTTCAGGTGGTAAAGCTTTGGACGCAAGAGCTTCTCGATGTAAAAAATAATGTCTCCATTTGGCATTAGGCATTATTTCTTGTAATTTGACGACAAGACCAGATTTATCTCCTGTCATAGCTTTAGCGCCATCTGTGCATATAGCAATACATTTACCCCAGTCAATATCATATTTACTTGTATGTTTCACAAAAGTGTCTAGTAAACATTTTCCAGTGGTATTGGTCTCCAATGGGGAACAAAATAAAATTTCTTTTTGAATGCCTTTATTTGTATCATATCTTACCAACGTAATGAATTGGGCACAGTTAGATATATCTGTGGATTGGTCCAGTTAAAGAGAGAACTAAGTGCATTTATTAAGATTTTCCACAACTTGCGCTTGAATATCTTCTGCCATATCACTAATTCTTCTTTGGATAGTATTATTTAACAGAGGTATTGTATTTAATTTTGCAGCCTCTCTTTCGCCACACATTATATGTACCACTTCAACAGATGCTGGAAAAATCAGATTTTCAGCAATTATGTGCGGATTACTAGTTTTGGCAACACAATAAGCAACTTTATAACTTGCTAATAATGCTTTTTTATTAGTAGTGGTTGCCAAGGGAAAACTGTCTTTCTGTTTGTGAAGGACGTTCAGCTTTCTTTCAAAGAATTCTACGGGCTTGTCTTTTTTATCTGGATGTTTGCTATTTAAATGTCGAAGTAACTTTGATGGCTTTATACTTTATTTTGACAAGACTTGTCCACAAATAACACATTGTGGTTTATTGGAAATAACGGTAAAACCATATTTAAGATATTCATCAATGTAGAATCGAAAGAAAAATACTGAGGCGAATCTATGGAGCGGTAAATGAAAATGGTGGCTGGAGAAAACGATACAGCTTCGAACTCTATAAAATATACCAGGAACCAGATATCATAAAACACATTAAGATAGGACGTCTGAGGTGGGTAGGCCATGTAATGCGGATGGAGCAAACCGACCCAGCTAGAAAAACGCTCCTTGATAGACCTATTGGTCAAAGAAAAAGAGGAAGACCCAGAACAAGATTCCTAGATAACATAGACCAAGATATGAGAAATATGGAAATACGTGCTTGGCGGAGGAAGGCGATGGATAGGAACGACTGGAAGAGAATTCTTGGGGAGGCTAGAACCTACACAGGGTTGTAAAGCCAAAATGATGATGATGATGATGATCAATGTAGAATCTGTTTTTCTTTTTTTTTTTGCTGCTACTGCCACTTTCAGACGTAGATGGTTCTGCACTTCTTTTTCAAAACTTATCTATAATTTATAATTTATCGTAGACGTAAATACGTAAACGGGAATACTTAAGTCGTAAAAAATTTACTTATTACTCAACACCGCGTTCGCCACCATAGGCTGTTTTGATTCGAACTGAGGTTTCGTTGCGCATCGCCGCTTATATAAAGCCAAAACCAGACTACGAGAACGTTCCAGAGTGCCATCTAGCAGCGAGAGCTTTCGCGATTATCATGGAAGAGTTTTGCGATGTATGTGCAGTCGATTTCTTATTATTTATTTTTATTGTAAATGCTATTCTGGCAGAAGTACCTACTACTAATTACTAAATTAGGCACGCTATTTCTGTCAAATAATATTGAATAAATGAGTGGGAGAAAATTGGGGGGTCGCGAACAATTTTTTTAGCAAAAAGGGGTCGCGGTTTAGATAAGTTTGAGAAACTCTGATTTAGAACATCGCGGCAAGAAAGGACGAAAAAATTAAGAAATATTAAATCAACTATATAAAATAACTGCAAAAAAATTAAGACTTCAATATTATTCTTCGACGTTAAGCGTATGGAACGTGCGCGAAATATATTCCTTTAAACGAGTGAATTAGTATCTCACTTTTTTTTCTCGTAGACAACAAATCTTCTTATAATCAGTTTATTTCATCTTCTTGGGACAACCTTTATAATATTACCTTCTTTGATACGATCCTATTATTGTATCTATATTATTTGTGTATTATAAAAAAGAAATTTTCTATATAAACTTGAATTCCGATGCTCGAGTCGGAATATAAAAATATAACATTGTAGTGCTCGTTACTGTTTTTATACTCATAATAAAGGTAATAGCTTTAAACAGGAGGTTAATGACGTGAACAACACTTACATTGATTTACAGCGATTTGACACTCATGGAAAACAAGGAAAGGACGACTTCGCTGGTGAAGAAGACAGAATAGATTTATCTATATATTTTATTAAATAGAATATTTCAAATAATAAAAAAAATTCTTGGTATAAACACTAGTGCTACAACATTAGATCCTACCATATTTAGGATGCTACCTTTTAATTAAGGAACATTTTTAAGAATAAGTATTTAAGGATATGAGAATGACTATAATTATAATAAATATGGAAGAAGAGCATTAGTTTATACTTGAAGGGTCCGTAGAAAAATCAATAAAAATACTGTAACAGTAACGGCTGGAAGATAAACTTACAGTCTTGTTCGATCATTCATAGAGAGAACACGTATATTTACAGGTGCTTAAACAGTGATTAAGACCAGTTTTTTGTGACTATCAATAATAAACCAATTTCGCTCCGGTCAAATAAACCCAGTTTTTGTGTTTATTTAAGTGTTTGTTATTGTTTTTGTTTGTGTGTATGTAGTGGTAGTTCACAAAAATGGATGAAAACTCCCCCCTGACAAAGGGGGGAACCAAAATGTAGACCAAGTGGAGGAATGCCTACAAACCAAGGAACAGGAAAAAGGAATTAAGCTGTTTAATCTACAAAAAGGATATCTCTATACGGATAAGGTATATGTATTCATTGAAAAAACAAATGAAGAAAATATTGGCAAACTGCATCCTATAAAGGTAGGTCATATTTTACATAAAAAATTAGCAATCAAGAATATTCTTAGTATTGACAGAGTAGGGAAGAATAGGGTAAGAGTACAAGTTAAAAGTCCCAAAGATGCAAATAGTTTAGTACAAAATGAAAATTTAACAGAGGAACAACTAAAAGCATATATCCCAAATAATTTGCTTCAACGAAAAGGCATAATAAGAAACGTAGATACTACTTTTAATGAACAATATCTTTTTGATAATATAATATCAAATATAACAGTAACGGAAGTCACTCGAGTCAAAAGGAAAATTGACTTAAATGGAGAAAAAGTATATGTCCCCAGACAAATGGTATTACTTACTTTTGAAGGAAACATTTTACCCAGATATGTATATATAAACAGTGTTGCCTGTTCTGTAGAACCCTATGTACATAGAGTTATACAATGCTTTAAATGCTTGCAACATGGACACATATTTCGAAATTGCAACAGTACACAAACCAGATGTGTTAACTGCGGACAAGAGAAAAACGATGATCATAACTGTAGAGACCCACAAGACAGTTATTGTATACATTGTAAAAATTATGAACATAAATCCATTTCCAAACAATGTCCAAAATTCAAAGAACAAAACGAAATTAAAAGACATATGACCGAAAAAAATTTAACATTCTTAGAAGCAAAGGACAGTCTAAAAAACTCTTACACATCTGCTGTTAGTACGAGAAATAGTTTTGAAGTATTAGGTATGCTAAATAACGAAAGCTTTCCACCTCTCCCAAGTCAAACTAACATCAAACATATACTTAAACCATCCTCATCCAATACCCAAAAACAAACACAAAAAGTACCTCCAAATCAACCTGAAACTTCTTCACATTTCAAAAAAAGAAAAGCCCAATCTCCCTTACCTGAACCTATGTTTCCTTTTGAATTTGGTCCAAAAAGACCTCTTCCCTCAAATATTTTACACAGTGCCGATCCTGATCCTAATACAGATGAATTTATAAACATATTTTTCAATATTTTTAAAAGTGTACTCGAAGAGTTTGATTCTTTTAGCGATTTAAAAAAGTTAGATAAAGCATACATTTATGATAAAATTAACAATTTTAATAAATTTAAGTAATGACTAATAAAATAAAAAATAAAATAAAGATTTTACAATGGAATGCGCAATCGGCTGTAGCCAATAAACTGAGTTTACTTAAATGTTTAAATGAAAATATAATCGATATTGCCTTAATTTCAGAAACATGGTTTAAGCCAGACAAACAATATAATTTCAAGGGTTATAATATTATCCGTAAAGATAGAAATGATGGTTATGCAGGTGTGGCAATCCTTGTTAGAAATGTATTTTGTTTTAAAGAAATTCCAATTAAGAAAAATTTTAATGAAAATATTTTAATGTGTGGTATACAAATATTGGATAACAGTGAAATAACTCTAACATGTTTCTCTCTATACTGCCCACCTGATATACGAACAACAACTGCCGATTGGGACGCAATTCTTAACTGTACCAAGTCAAATAGTATATTTGGAGGTGATTTCAATGCGCATCATTCAACATGGGGATCATACAAAAGTAACACCAAAGGCACGCAAATTATAACCGCTTCAGACAATACGGAGTTAGTACTTCTAAACACCGGATCACCTACAAGGTTCACAAATAACGGGAATAATTCAGTCGTGGATTTAACTTTTGCAACTCCAGATATAGCAATTAATTGTGCATGGGAAACTTTACCTGATGTACTGGGTTCAGAGCATTTTCCAATCATTATAGAAATTAACAAAGGCATGGAAAGTAAAGACATCATAATACACCCAAAAACAAAATGGAATTTGAATAAAGCAGATTGGACTCTATATCAAGAAGTTGCGAATAACTATTTCTCACAACACATTAAAAATAGCAGTAACGCGGAAGATAATTATAGCTTATTAATTGATGGGATAAATAAGGCAGCCAATGCCTCTATACCCATTTACCAACCCTTTAAACCGAACAAAAAAACTCCTCTTCCACCATGGTGGGATCAAAGCTGTGAAGAGGCTATTAAAAAAAGAAAACAAATGCTCAACACGTATAAGCAACAAAGCACTATGGAAAATTATGTCAAATGTAAAAACGAAATTTCAAAAACAAAAAAGTTTTTAAAAATTAAAGCTAAACTATATTGGCAGCTCTGGTGCGAAAACTTAAATAGAAATACACCATTGACAAACATATGGACTCAGGCCAGAAAAATGAATAGGATATATAGGAAAGGTAATACATCGGATAATTATGAATGGCAAGAACAATTTTTAGATAAAATTACACCAGCTAATGCTATGGGTGATAATTCACACATTTTCTCAAAACAAAGACAAAATAACACCAACCATAAAATTTTTAGTCAACCAATTTGCTTAACAGAATTAAATTATATCATAAAAAACAGAAAGAATACATCACCTGGATATGATGATATTAGATATCCTATGATATTCCAATTACCAAACAATGCCAAGATGTTTCTAATCAAAATTCTAAATGATATCTGGATCAATGGGGAAAGAATAGAAGAATGGAAAAAGGCTATTGTAATACCAATCTACAAACCAAACAAAGACCCCCACCTATGTGACTCATATAGACCTATTGCACTTATGCCCTGTATACTCAAGGTTTTTGAAAGAATAATTAAAAACCGATTGGAATGGTGGTTAAATACAACCGGCGCTCTGCCAACTACACAATATGGCTTTAAAAAAGGTTTTGGTACCATAGATGCGGTGACACACTTAGTTACAGACATACAAATAGGCTTAACTGAAAACGAGTATAATGGAACGATGTTTCTAGATGTGAAAGGTGCCTACGACAATGTCAACTGGTTCATCTTACGGGAAAAAATGATACAATTACAAATCCCTCAAGAAGTTGCCAACACGATATGCAAATTATATATAAACAGACAAGTAGGGCTCAGAGGACATTATAGGTGCCCAGTAAAATACCAAACTGCAAATTTAGGTCTGCCACAAGGATCAGTCCTTGCACCATTACTTTTTAATATATATACTACTAATTTACACACTTCTATACCTAAAGCAACTATTATACAATATGCCGATGATTTTGTTGTTTATACACGTAGCAAATATCTCGACGAATGCATTAATCGTTTGAATTTAAGCACGAAACTCATTTTAAGCTCCATAAGTGATTTAGGGCTTCAAATCTCCGCAGAAAAATCCAAAGTTATAATCTTCACCAGGCATAACATGAAACCGATGCAGAAAATTACAATAGATGGTATAGAATTTCCGGTGGATACCAATGTCAAATACTTGGGAATCACATTAGACAGAAAATTAACCTGGAAACATCATATTGAACAAATAGAGACAAAATGCAATAAAGGGCTAAACTTTTTAAAATCCATTATGCGAACTTGGTGGGGTGCAGAACCTCAAACAGCTCTACTCTTCTATAAAGCTTACATTAGATCAATAATTGATTATGGTTGTACACTCTATGGAACAGCCAATAAAACAAATCTACGTAAGCTGGATATTATACAAAACAAATCACTCAGAATATGTCTGGGAGCAATGAAATCTACACCAGTTGAACCGTTAAGAGCTGAAGCAATCGAACCTCCATTAGAACTGAGATCATTTTTAGCTGAAAAAATGATTATTAAGTCGCTAAAGAAAAACTCACTATTCATTAGCAGCATGTATAAATTAAACGAATACGACCTAACTAAGCCTTTTTGGATTCATAAACACTCTCCTCCTATTTGTGATGGATTAAGAAACGTGGCCTTAAAACCACAAACAAAGTTAGAGACCGACTACTTTGATCACTTTGTTTCCTGTGATGTGAATATACCACTTTATTCGGAGTTAGCATCATTTAATAGTATAGTCATAAATCAAATTTTAGAGGAACATCCAAATTACGTCACTATATACACTGATGGATCAAAAAACACTGATGGTACAGGTTGCGCTTTCGTAATACCTAAACGTATACAGAAAAAATACAAGTTAAACAAAAACACATCTATTTTCACAGCAGAGGCAACAGCAATTCTAAAAGCACTAGAATATGTTTATCAGGAAGAGGATCAGAATGCTATAATCTTTTCTGATTCACTTTCCGTTCTTAAAATTTTAAAATCAAACTCAAACACAACTAATGATATTATTTTTAGCATCCAAGCAATACTTAAACAATTACAAGATCAGAATAAATATATAAAGTTCTTCTGGGTCAAAGCACACGCAGGAATAACAAACAATGAAATTGCAGATCAAATTGCCAAAGAAAGCATAGTAATGGGGGAACAAATAAATTACGAATTAACTACAGACGAACAAATAATCATAGCAAAACAGAGAATGATGAAGAAATGGTCCTATTTATGGCAAGAGTACAGCTTCACAAATCCAACACGTTACACCAAACTTGAAACCAAATTAAGGAGAAAACCTTGGTACAATGAGTACAATTACAGTAGAAAAAGTATAACTACTATCAGCAGAATAAAGTTTGGTCACGCATGTTATCCAGCACATTTATTTAAAATAAAAATACTTGAGAGTGATCTTTGCGAAGCCTGTAATAAAATCGGTGATCTTGACCACATCTTTTTTGATTGTTTAAAATATAGAGCTCAATCTAATAAGCTTTTCAGCAAACTTTTAAAATTAAAAATTGAAAGCCCATTTAATATACTGCATCTTCTTGCTTTAGAAAAAAAAGAAATTTACGATTGTCTGCTGTCTTTCTTCAGAACAACGAATATACAAATATAACCACTTTTGTTAATTCCTTTTGTCTTTCCTTAATGTATGCATACCTATCTGTCCGAGGCCTACCTTTTATCGTTTATAAAAATGCGTTGATCGGCCCCTGGGCGAGAAGAGTGTAATCCCTGTGTAATCCCTGTATCTGTTTTTAAAAATTTGTTTCTGGCTGTGTGGGTATTTACCCTAAAGCCAATAAAATATAAAAAAAAAAAGAAAAAAAAAAAAAGAAAAAAAAAAAGAAAAAAAAAAGATAAACTTAAACTAAACCCCATCAAAGATAAACACACAGAGTTTTTTCTTCTGTGAGAGCCGGCTGTAATACACCAGTCGTAATGCGACTAGGTTTATTGTATATATTCCATTAACTCACTGCATATACCCTCTCATAGTAACAGTAAGTTCCGCTGAAGCTGCCTTTCTGTGCTGAAGGTTGTAGCATTTTTAAATTCTTTTTTATATATTGAAATTCCCTTGTATATGTCAAAAACACCGAAATATTATTTCAATTCTTTTTGCTTCGCCGAGTTGATAATAGACAAATTTTAATGTTTGTTTATATATCACAGATGTGTATTTCCTCGATATTCCTTTGATCGAGAACCGCTTTTAGAATATTCTACGTGTCAAATAAACAGGAAAAACCGTATATATTTTGTTTATACCAAGTTGGACAAATAAATTTTTAAGATAATTACATCACTCTCGCTGAAGCCACTATCAAAGGCAGTTGGTTTCAGGTTAGTCCAAATTTTTCGTCAAATTTGTAATGTTTTTTCGTTCGTCTTATTTTATAGAAAATATGTAGTTTGGTGAGCAGTTAATTGTGCAGTTAATAAGTTTGAGAAGAATCTTTAAAAAGAGAACATGCTGTGAGTTTAGACGTCAAGAACGTAAAAAAATTTCGGCGTAAAAAAATGATTTATACTCAACGTAATGTGTCAGTTCAGATAGCTGTCATATTAATTGTTCTCAGTTTTAAAATTTAATATTGACATCTGACAGCTGGCTTTATTTTTTTGACATTTGGTAAATACCTTATCATAATAGAGATTTTGGTTTGGTTTTTTTTACCAAGGTATACCAAGCTCTATGCATAGTTTCATTAAAAAAGCTATTTTTCATTTTTTAATTATTTCTGTTACAATTTGTCGCCCTTTAACAATTGTAAGTTTTGTAGTATCTCCAACTTCTAGAGTTTGTAAACCAATATTAACATAGAAAGTGTCTTTCTCTGCTATTTTGTATTTATTTTTGTAACTATTTATATAGTATTTTTTTGTATTATCTATATTTGTAACTGTTTGTGGTGAGACAACAATAACTGTATATTTTTTTTCCTAAACCAATTTGTTTATTTATTATAAAAAAAGTTTCGAACCCCTTTTTGTATTTTTAGGAAGAAAGAGCCTTTTCTTTCATCCAGCAGGAAGATTCTTCAAAGCGACGTGCTTATTTTAGATAGCTTGAGAACCTTCTTGTGTTTTATTTGTCTAGGAGACTCGTGTAAGTACCCTTTGTTTCACTTTTGTAGTTCTTCCAATCCTTGCCATTCACTTGTCCACGACCCAGTTCCCCAAATAAACCCTGAGTGGCCGTTCGCAGATGTTTCGGTTTGTTTTGCTTACCCTATCTCTAGCACCATAATTTCTGTCCCCAATTTTCAACCCCCTACAGTAATACCCTACGTGATAATCAAAATAATCGTTACAATGTTCACTTATAGAGCCCTGACGCACCTGACTAAGATCATTCAGACTTATTTGAGATATAGAACGTAGACTAAAGAGATTAAAAGCAAAAGACTAAAGAGTAGAAGTAGATTAAATTTTTATTTGTAGACTCATGTTCACTTTTCTGTTTGGACAGGATGGATCTGAGTGTGTTAGTTGTTTTGAATGTTGGTGTGATGTAATTTATTTAACGATTTCTGAAGTGGAAATTAAAACGTCAAATAAACTTACTTTAACCTTTAATTGTGGCTTATTCCCATTTAAATAGTGATTATGTTATTTATTTTCTATCATTTTCAGTTTTTTTGATAAACCCTTTACATATGGTATTGTCATCTTTGAATCCTTTATTGTGAGTGTTTCTACATTGCTTGTTATGTTTTGTTGTTTTATTTCTTCAATCTTGTGAAATTCCTTGTTTCTAAATGATAATGAATAGTCATTTATTATTAAAACTTTGGATAGAATGTTTTTTATTCCTCAAATGCATTTTCATTGGATCATATTTTAGGCTCCATCATATAATGATTTGATGAAGTCTTTTTTGATGTTTACGTTAATTTTTCTGTAAACTTTTTTTTCAAAAAACACATTTTTAAAATTTCTTTTTTTACTTGTCAAATTTTTCACGGTTTTATTTTTGTTTGATGTTTAAGCTTTCTTTTAGAATAATTGCACAGTAAACAAACAAAAAAACTTATCAATATTGTGGAAAAACGACGTACATTTAATCCATAACATTATAAAAGATCACATAAAAATGTGTAATTTTAAATACATTTTAAAACTCAAACAGTGAGGCACTAAATAAATTAATAACTTTTATTATGTAATATTACATCTAAATTAGGGTAAACTAGAGTGATAAAAAGGAAATAGAAAATGGTATAAAATAGAAAGAAGGAATATTGTGAAACGCATGAACAGAACTGCGAGATTGTAAAACGGATATAAAGATCAACCGATTTATAAGATTTCATTAATAGGTTGGTTAACATTCGGGAAAACCTAATCAAATTGCATTACGAAGAGGCCCTCCAAAATAAACTGAAGAGTGCACCAAAAGCTAATAATCGGTCTCGAGGTATAAAGTACCATTTTTAAAAGTTACCTTAACTTAAAAAATAAATTTGAATGTTAAAAATGATTCTTCAATAATTATTCTTCAAGGTAAAGAAAATCCACACAGAATATTCAAATTTTCATTTAATGTAAAAAATACAATTATTTATTTATTAACAGGTACCACACACACAATTATATACAATATTACAAAATAATGAGGTTGATCAATTTTTATGAAGATATCAGAGCAGCTATACAAACTTCAAAAACACATTACACATTGATAATTGGAGATTTTAACAACAAATTGGGATTCAAACAAGATGATGCAGAATCTGCTATGGGAAACTTTGGATTTGGTGAGAGAAATGAGAGAGGTAACAGGCTTCTTGACTTCTTACATCAGGAAAAACTCTTTGTGATGAACTCATTCTTCGGAAAGAAACCCCAACGTAAGTGGACATGAAAGAGTCCAAACCAAAGAACAAAAAATGAAATTGATTTCATAATATCAAAGCGGAAAGATATTGTTCAGGATGTAACAGTATTGAATAAATTTTCAACAGGGAGTGACCATAGACTAATTAGAGCAAAAACCACTTTTAACACTGAAGTTGAAAGAACAAAAATGATCCTCAAAAATAAAAGTGGAAGGTAAATGTTCCCAGAAGATATAACACTTTACGAAGAAAATATTAACTCTAGTTTGGATACACACGACTTAGAGAATATCAGCATCAACGAAATGAACAATAATATTACTCAAATATTGAATGAAGCTGAAAGGAAATACTGTCGTCCTGAAAACAATAACAAAAAATTAAGCCACAACGCAAAACATCTTCCAGAGGAAAGAAGAAAACTTAAAACTTAAATAACTAGAGTAATAGAAGAAAACAAAATCTTGAAAGTACTCAGACAGAGCATGTCCATTGGAAAAAAAAACGTCCACAAATTAAGAAATTAACAAAGACAAATCATTGAGGATAGAATTCAAATTATGAACACGATAGAGAGTTTTTATAGACAACTATACAAAGAACAGCAATGTAACCGGAGTGGATCATTATCAAAGATAATCAATCAGGGATCTGAAATGTTCCCGGACGTAACACCCAATAAAGTTCGAAGGTCAGTGCTAGGAATGAAAAACAATAAGTCCTCCGGAGGCGATAAAATAGTGGCAGATGCCTCGAAAGTGGCTGGAAAAAGATTATGGCAGGTCCTTGCCATAAACTATTCACTAGATGTTTGCAGGAAGCAAAAACACCAACCCAGTGGTATAACGGAGAAATTATCATACCTACTTCATAAAAAAGGGGATGCTACGGACCTCAGGAATTATAGGCCCATAAGTCTACTTTTACATATTTACAAACTACAAAAATAATTAAAAAACCACTAGAAAATAAATTGTAATTTTATCAGCCCATAGAACAGGCGGCTTTTAGAAAAGGCTATATAACAAACGATCACATACTGGTAATAAAATATCTTATCGAAAAAGGCACTGAATATAATAAACCACTAGCTTTAATATTTGTTGACTATGAAAAGGCATTCGACACCGTAAATCAACAAAAAATGCTGGAAGCCTTGACAGAATGCCGAAGTAACTATCATTATATAAATATAATTAAACGCAACAGCCCGTGTTAGAGTGGGTGATCGTCAAACCCAGAAATTCCCGATACAACGTGGAGTACTTCAGGGGGACACCATATCGCCGAAACTGTTCACTACGCTTTTGGAATATATATGTAAAAGGGAAAAACTGACCGCAAGGGTATAAACATAAACGGAGAAAAGCTTAGCCATCTAAGGTTTCCAGATGATATTGTAAATTGTACTAATAGCTAATAGGATAGATGAGGCCAAAGAACTTTGAAATCCGCTCTACCTTTCTTCGCTAGAAGAGGGATTGAAAATAAATATATCTAAAACCCAGATGATGACAAATCTTGTAGTCAGCGAAGATATATGCGTAGCAACAAGATCCATAGACCAGGTAATGGCCTATAAATACCTAGGTCATGAGATCCGCATAGGAAAAGATAACCAAACCGTTGAGCTTCTCCGTCCCGTCGTATAAGACTGACTTGGGCAACCTTCGGCAAGCTGAACCATATTTTCAAATCGTCTGATATACCAATATGCCTTAAAAAAACCTTTAATCAGTGTGTTTTGCTAGTATTGACTTATGGTGTGGAAACGCTAACCATGACAAGGAGAACAGTTCAAAAGATCCGTGTGTGTCAAAGGGCGATGGAGCGTTCTATGTTGGGCGTTTCACTACGAGACAAGATCCCAAATCGACAGCTACGACAAAGAACAGGAGTGGCTGATGCAGTAGAGAGAGTAGCAACACTGAAATGGAACTGAGCAGGTCACGTGGCTCGAATGACAGATAATAGATAGACATAGCGGATACTGAAATGGAGACCAAGACATGATGCCTACCGAAGCAGAGGTCGTCCACCAACACGTTGGACTGACTATCTAAAACTTTGTCATAGGAATTGGATGCAAGAGTCACAAGATCGAAATAGATGGAAAATTATGAGGGAGATCTATGTTCAGCAGTGGATAAGCGAAAATTGAATGATGATTACAAAATGATACATTAAACCAAAAAATATGCAATCAATAAATATAGTATAGTGCATTTAAAAAACACAAATATAGCAAATTATAAATGGAAAAAATGAGAACAATCGCTTTATACTTTTCTAGTTCTTCTACTAGTTCTTTTTCAATTCCCTTTCTCCAGCTTCTTCTCGGCGTTCCTCTTTTCCTTTTCCCTTGTGGTGTCCACGCCAAAATCTGTTTCGGAATCCTGTCATCTGGCATTCTCTGTACATGGCTGTACCATATTAACTGTTTAGTTTTTATATCATCAACTACTGTATGTTTGCCTCCCATCATTTCTCGTATTCTCTCATTTGGTATCCGATCTCTTCTTGATTTTCCTGCTGCTCTTCTTCAGAAGTCTCGGTTCTTTGTTTTATTGGCCAAACTTCACTGCCATATGTGATTACACCTTTAAATATGGTGTTGTATATGAGTTGTTTGTTCGCTTTAGTTATTGTTTGGTCCCACAGAATTCCGTTTATCATGGATATGGCTTTTCTACCCTGTATGTCTGTCTTTTATAGCAGCATCGAGTGTTCCATATTGAGTTATCTTCATACCCAGGTACTTGTATTCATCACAGTGTCTAATTTCTACCCCATCGTCTAATATAATGGACTGCTTTCTCCCTCCGATACACATGGCTTCAGTTTTCTTAATGTTGACTTCGAGACCCCATTTGTTATATTCTTCTATTAGGTAAGTCATGTAACTCAAGTCGTCCTGATCCTGAGCAATCAGTATTTGGTCATTAGCGAAACATAAGGTGTACAGTGTAGTCTCGTCATTGAGAGGGATTCCCATGCCATTACATTTTCTTTTCCACAGCTTGAATGCTTGTTCCAGATAAATTTTGAAAAGGGTAGGCGAAATACAGCAGCCCTGCTTTAGTCCTTTCGTGACCTTAAATCCCTCAGATATCCTTGATCCAGTTTTAATTTTTGCAGTCGTTCCATTATACAGACTTTGGACTGCTTTGATAAGACCATGCTTAATGTTGGTTTGCTGTAGGGTTGACCATAGTTTACTGTGCGTATGTCGAATCTGTTTTTCTATTCTTGAAAGCCTTTTATGTTCTGCTATTCGTTTATCAAAGTTTCTACCAGTTTGACCGATGTAAGTTTTTGGACAGTCGCCACATTGAAGTTTATACACACCACTATTTAAGTGTTTTTTATTTTGGCTCTTGTTATTTTTAATATATTTACCTAGGTTGTTATTTGTTCGGAAAGCTGGTGTTATTCCTTTCTTTTTTATGTGTTTGGCAATTTTTGTTGTTATTTTGCCTGTATATGTAATCGAGCAGAAGGTACTGGGTTTTTTCTCTGGTGGTGGAAATACTATTTTCAGGGCTTTCTTGTGTAGTTTTTGATTTATCAAAATCAAAAACTCAAATCAAAACTCAAAACTCAATCAAAATCTAAATCTTAGACCTAGAAGGGTAGGTCAGTGATTATTATGGTATGCTGCCTGCAAGAACCAACCTTACATACATAGGTAAATTTGATTATCTTAGAACATTGTTCAAATGCTAAAAAGACAACAGGTCAAATAAATTCAATAAGTTTGGCAACGTTGAACTTAACCTTTTTGTATTATTTCCACTAATGCATTTTCGGCGATATAAAGGGCGGAACTAATATACCTCTTTCTTTTTAAACAGGTGTTTCTGACTCCATCTCACGTAAGGTCCATACCAACCATAAACTTTTACCTATACTGTATACAGAGAATATGTCAAATGGGGGTTACAAATCAGCATTAAGAAAACAGAATATTTAGTTACCAATTCAGATGCAAGGTTTGAAGTATTGATAGACGAGGACGTGGAAATCAAACACGTGGAAAAATTTAAATATTTAGGTACACATTGATAAGAACAGCTTCGGAGAAACCGAAATTAAACACCGAATTAATCAGGGACGTAAAATTGTAGGATGTCTGAACTCCTTATGGTATGGTGGGATCGCAACATTTCCAAAAGGAACAAAAAAAGAATAGGGCAAACCATGGTTGAATCAGTTCTTTGTTATGGCTCTGAAGTATGGACAATTAATGCAGACCTGAAGAGAAGATTTTTGGCAGTTGAAATCGATTATTTGAGAAGTGCTAGAACATCAAGGCTGGAAAGGAAGAGCAACGAATCTATAAGAAATAACATGAATGCTAAAGAAACGGTCATTGACAGAATAGAAAGAAGAGGTTTAAAATGGTTTGGACACCTATTAAAAATGCCTGACGAACCTTGGCCCCAAAACTTCACAGGTGGAAGCCCCCTGGAAGAAGAAAAAGAGGTAGATCTCGACGCTCATGGAATGAAGGAATTAGAAGAGCGATGGAATCGAGAGGTTTGGATGAGAAGCATGCCTTGGACCGGGAGGATTGGCGGAGGAGAACGGGAATACGGTGATACCGTCTCCAAAATGTATTGTATTTACAAGTTGGATCCTGTAATATATATATATATATATATATATATATATATATATATATATATATATATATATATATACATTGCTTTTTGCATTATTAATCTTAAACAATTTTTGCATTAAATATATCCTATTAATAACATGAAATTGTTTTGTATACTAAATCAATATACCTCTAAATAGCTCTGAGTTTCTCTCTACTGACACCTGATTTTGATTTTGTGCTTTTATCCAGTTGTTTTTTGCGTAGTACTCTATATTCTTTTATTCTATGTGTTGGTAGTACTTAAAAGATTTTTTCAACTGCACTGATTATGTCAATTTTAGGAACTGATGGAAATGTTACATCATAATTTAGACCTTTTGATAGCATCAGGATCATTGCGTTCAATGTTCAATTATCTTTTAGATAGATTGATAACTATTGTGTTGTTTACATCGTATCTTGTTAAGATATTGTATTTGTTGTTGTTGATGCTTTCGAAAAGGTTGTTAAATTTATTAACGTGCGTGGTCCTTTGTCTGTCGTATGTGTTCAACAATATATTTACATCTAATTATTAGATATATCTAACATATAATTAGTATGGTATTATCTCTATGTAACAAATAGATATTGTAAAATAAACTATACGGGTAAAATTGAACTATTTTACAGAAGACATCTAACTTCAACTTAGATGTCTTCTGTAAAGAAAAGTGTAAAAGTATGTTTCTCAGTGTAGGTGAGGAACGGATTCAGTGAGTACTACTACCATTCTACTACTATACGTATGAAAAGAGAATGCCTATTCTCCCATCCCACCATTGCGTTACTAGGAATACCGAAATTCAATATACCGCTAGCAAGGTGTACTGTTTTAACTGTTGTAGTGTAGTGTAGTTGTCAGTACCAAAGAAAAGTGCACGGAGAAAGTACTTCTTTTACCAATCGATTTCGGTACCACCGTCGACCGACGTAATTGACGATATTCGGTGTATTATAGTGTATAGTTATATGAACTCGTCTTTTCACACTCTAAGGAATTTCGCTCTGTTTGTTCAACTGAATAGAAACAAAATTCAGGTAATTTTAAATGCTACGGTATGTTAGTATCGTACTATTTCTATTTAATGCCCACGTATATACAGGTGTAATGTCAGCAATGCTATTTTAGACAATTTAAAAACAACGATATATTTAGATCAAATATTAATATAAGTTCGTGATTCTTGTTTACTTTAGATCTTAAAAGTGATCTTGATTCTGCACAAAAACCAATTAATATTTACATCAATATGAGACTTACTTTATAACAAAATAATTTTATTTATTATTTTCCCTTCATATTACATCTTTGATCTGTGTTTCTTGAAATTGGAATAAAGTTTAGGTATATATGATTTATCCTTTTCAGATGATTGCCTCTGATGGTGTTTATTAATATCGTTTTACCAACTATAAAGAACAGTAAACTCTTAAAGAATATGTAGCTAGTTCATACTTTTGTGGATGATGAATGCAAACATAGAACAATTAAATTAAAGTACATAGAGATGTCAAGAAAGGTGAGATTTACATCTCTACGTAAGAAAGGAGTAAACATAGATGTACATTATTTTAATAGTTAAGCCAATATCTCCGCTTCTACAGCTCTTCTAGGTTTCTTCATTTTGTTGTATTTGTATATTCTTCCACTATGAAAGTATATAATTGATATCTTTCTATTTATATGTATATATAGTGTGCTTTTAATCTCGTTTATATTACTCTTCATTATTGTTATTCTCTCTAATATCCTCTGTTGATAGATTCGTAGATTTCGTGTTTTTTTTATTTCTTCTTTATAATCTGTTTATGTCACAATTGATTGTTGTACGTCTATAGCAAAAAAATAGCAATTATAACTTTTTATCCCGTATTTCAAGCAATATGCTGTCTTAATCAGCTGATGTATCTGTTTCTACTTTTTTTGTGTTTAGGGGTTGCTATGTTGCTATCCATTTAATTTGTATAAACGACACACGATTCTCCATAATATATTTATATTTTTACACTGTTGTCCCTGACTCGATTTTATTATATATTTTTTTATATCATTCTTATATTTTTTTCCATTTCCATTAATTCCATTTCTAGTTTCGTTTCAAAGTCCTTTGTGATCTCATTGACTTCATAGCTAATTACGTTCCTTCGTTTCTTCTTCGCAGACCATGAAGATTTACTCTTTATGTGAAAATTATTTCCAAATATTTAACTTAAATTAGGTAAATAAAAGTTTGCATAAAATCTCTAATTTTTATTTACGATAATATGAATGGTTGTTTAACATAAATATATTTGTAATATATTAATGCTCAAGTGGTATGTACCTAATAATACAGGAATCTTACCTTTCGATAAAGATGAATTAGACCGTAGCACGCAAATAGTTTATATACTTCCTCGACTAAGTTTCTATTCCGTAAATTCGTATTTCCTTCCTATTATAAGATATTATTATGTTAATTATGCAAATCAGCTTATATATATATATATATATATATATATATATATATATATATATATATATATATAGATATATATATATATATATATATATATATATATATATATATATATATTTATACCATGCGGTCCATATGTAAGGAATAAATTCATTTTAGCGTTAATATGTACTATGTGAAAAAACCTGTAACAGGTCGATTTTTATTCTTAAATTGAAAATTTACAGTATAAAAATATGATCCTCCTCCAGCACCCCCTTTGTACCTCCTCGAAAATTTTAAATAACAAAGGGGGTCGTGTGACATCTTGTTAGAAAGTGATTTTAGTCCTCTGTTCAGCAATATAAAGTTTTTAGTTTGGTGCAATCATAACTGAGAAAAGAGATTTTTAAGATGTCAAATTTTGATAATGTCTCTCTCACAAAACTTTAGGTTGAATCATGATAATAATGTCACGTAATATTTAGAATGTATTTTTCAATGTACTTACAAATAAATTAAATGTTCAAAATGACCACATTCACTTCTGGACAATAACCGAGGTGATTTTGCAATTCTCGTACATTTTGTACGACCTCGGGGTTTATTTTGTTAATTTCTTCCGTTAACCTACCTTTTAAATCAGCAATACTGTTTAGTCTATTAATATACTTCAGATTTTAAAGAACCCCATAAGAAGTAATCGAGTGGAGTCAAATCGGTGATCTAGCCGGCCATTCGATCGTTCTACCACCTTTCGGTCTTCCAATCCACCTATTGGGAAAAAGCTCGTTTAAATAATTTCCAAGCAAAAGTGCAAAATGCGGTGCAGCTCCGTCTTGTTAGTAGTAGATAGATCGATTTATCTCATTTGGATGATTAACATCAGGAAAAAATCTTTGTAATGTAGGCACTAAAAAGTTAATCAAAAAATCTAGATAAACCTCACCATCAATATTGCCCTCAAAAAAAAAGAACCAATAATTTTATTGTTAATGATACCAGCACAAACTTTAACTTTTTTAGAATATTGTGTGTCACACACACCCAGTGAGGATTTTCTCTGCTCCAATATCTACAGTTCTATTTTTTAACCGTTCCGTTTAAATAAAACGACGCTTCATCAGAAAAAACTATGTTGTTTATTAACCGCAAATCTGCGTTCATTCTGTCCATCATCATTTCATAGAATTATTGCCTTCTGTCAGAATCATCTTCATTTAACTTCTGAATTAACTGAACTTTGTAAAGGTGGTATTTTTCTTTATGCAAAACTCTCAAAATAGATGATTTACTTACGTCATTATTATCATCATTCAACCTAAAGTTTTGTGATAGAGACATTATCAAAATTTTACATCCTGAAAATCTCTTGTTATGATTGCACCAAACTTTAAAAACTTTATATTGCTGAACAGAGGACTAAAATCACTTTCTAACAAGGTGTCACACGACCCCCTTTGTTATTTTAAATTTTCGAGGGGGTGCTTATATTTCAAAGAGAGTGCTGGAGGGAGATAATATTTTTATACTGTAAATTGTCAATTTAAGAATAAAAACCGACCTGTTTTTTACTTAGTATATAATAACGCTTAAAATGAATTTATTCCATACATATGGACCGCATGGTATATATATGTAATGTACCTACCTACTCACATGTAAGATAATTAAAGTATCTATGTATTTCTATATAGTTTTTAGTCACCTGGTATATGTTATTTACAATTATGAAAAGTTCTCATGTATAATCACTAATAATTATTTGCTGTTAGAAATCAGAATCAATACTCTTCATAAATATTTTCCTATTTAGAATAAATAAGTTCGCTAGTTTATTCGCCTAATACTTCGTATCTATGGAATAATAATAATTTATTTCTCTTATTTCTTTGTTCGATAAGCTATCCGTATTTGCTATTTTAATATTAATATTTGAGTCCAATCTCTTGTACTCAAATCCATCCAGAAACATCGTTAAATAATTGTAGATAACAGAACTTATAAATTCATAGTTTTAAGAAATAACAGGCAGAGTGTAATTTTCATCCTCTAATATAATAAATTTATACATGTCAATATATTCTGTTTAATTCCAAAACAAAGAGTTAGTCCGGAGAAGAAATAAACGCATAGTATTCCATAACAAAATTTGGTGTCAGAACGTGGGATATTAGTAGCAGAGTTCCTCTGATTGCTGATAGAAGGAGAGCTGAGGAATTTTTGAATTGACTTGTTTCCTTCGAGGAATCATTCAAAAAAACTGTCAGTGTGGAAAAATCGCCACTACAACTAATTACATTGGGGTCCAGTACATCCAGTTCGAAATCCAGTTCCAGTCATAACCCAATTGTAGTTCCATCGGAAGTAGAGGTGAACCCGTGGAATAATAGACTATGCGACCAACAACAATATTCTACTTGTAAGTACATTCTATCTTAAATTCTGTCTCATATTTTAAAAATCTTGTAAACGTATGTCTACTTTATATCCTGATATAAGTAACTTATTTGACGAACAAATACCTTCTCCCGACTCAAATTCTCTTTCAAATTCTTCTACTTCTAATTCAAATAAAATGTCAGTATCAATTGAAATAGCTGAAAAACTTCTCATTCGATTTGATGGTACAAAATCAAAATTATACGAATTCATAGACAATTGTGATAAAGCATACAATTTAGTAAATCCGCAATCCAAACCCATCTTATTAGCCATTATAGAAACTAAATTAACCGATAAAGCTAGGGCCATAACTAGAAACAGAACATTTGACGAATGGAAAGATTTAAAAGACTTCTTATTAGATGCTTATTCTGAACGCCGAACTGAAGGTCAGTGGCAATTGGAATTACATTCCTTACGTCAGATGCCCAGTGAAAATGTAATGTCATTTGCAAATAAAGTTGAAAATTGCTATATAAAATTAATAAATACACTTGATCTAGACTTATCTCCAGATGCAAGAAATGCATGTACTAAACTCTTAAAAACTCAAGCACTAAATGTCTTTATTAGAGGATTAAACAAAGACCTCTCTATTTTAATCAAAGCCCGAAATCCAGATTCCTTAGAAAGAGCTGTTGCTATAGCAATTGCCGAAGAACAAGAACAGTTATCAAGACAAGAAATTTTCAGACCATTCTGTAATATTTGCAAACGAAATAACCATTCCTCAAATAACTGTCGATATAAAAACAATTCAGATAGAAATGTTAGACATCTTCAAAATTCTAGTTTTCAAAACCCAAAATATCCTAATTCAAATCTTCAAAGGTCAAATTCTCAAAATCAAAATTATAAACCTTCAAATTCAAATTCCAATTCTGATTTTCCTCCAAACTTAAGAAAAGAAAATACCAACACTTCCCAACGTTTTTGCAGATACTGCAAAAAACCAGGTCACGTTATAGAAGAATGTAGAAAACGCGAATTTAACAATAAAAACAAAAATCCAACAAATTCTTTAAACTTCCAGAATCCTCGACAACCAACGGTCGATTCTCGAGGAGTTCGTTCAGTTCAGGCCGTATCACAACCATCAACTTCTCAGTCACTTCCTATGTAGATTTACCCTTAGTAAATAATTCTAATCCATCCTCTTGCAAGTTTCTAATCGATACAGGCGCAGATATTTCTTTAATTAAATATTCAAAAATACTAAACATTCCAAAAATTTATTCTAAGTCTATTACTCTACGAGGCATTGATAAAAATGTCTTAAATCCAAATAAAACTATATGTAGTTGTAACGTAAATTTCAAGATAAAAGATTTTGTCCAAACTCATGTTTTCTATGTCGTAGAAGACGATTTTCCTCTTCATTTCGACGGTATATTAGGTAGCGATTTTTTTGAAATAAATAAATGCCAAATTGATTATAAAGAAAATAAATTAAACTTTAAAAATTGTTCTATTCCAATTGAATATATAAAATTTCCATTAAACAATGACAATGACGAATTTCTGAGAGATCAAAATATCGAGACAAGTTCTAATATCGATGAAATATTTCCTTATGATGCTAAATCCATAGAGGATCATTCTTATTTAGAAACCAATGATATCCAAATAACCTTAAGTAGTGAAGAACTACTATCCAATCCAATTCAATCTAAATCTAACTCTAAATCCAAAGAAAATTCAAGTCCAAAATGTGTAAAATCCACTGAGATATGCACAAATAAAACTTGTAACTCTTCACGAAATCATAAATCAAAATCTTGTTCAGAAGAAAAATCCTGTTCAGACGATCTTATACTAAATCAAAACTCTAATTCTAACTCAAGAAGTAATAAAACTATTCTATCCGCAAGAACTGAAACAATTGTTCAAATTAAAGTAATAAATAATGAATTAAGCGAAGGATTATGTCCCGAACGCGAAATCTTTAAAGGTGTATTTTTATGTCCTAGTGTTGTTAAAGTAAAAAATGATTTCTTTTTAACCTCAATCGTAAACACTACTGAAACGGATGTTGAATTAAACGATATTCAAGTAGCAATAGAAAAAATTCCAAATTTACAAAACAATGCAAATATACGAAAAATGTCTTCTTATAAAGATAATACGAATTCTAACAGAATTGCTAAATTAAAAAATGCCTTGAGAACAGATCATTTAAATAGTGAAGAAAAATCATCTTTAATTTCTATTTGCAAGGAGTACAATCATATCTTTTATCTGGAAGGAGATCAACTTACCAGTACAAATGCCATAACTTGCAAAATTCCTTTAAATTCTAATGTACCTATTAGCACTAAATCATACAGGTATCCTGAAGTACACAAACATGAAGTCGAAACTCAAATAAAAGGTATGCTAGATCAAGGTATTATCGAAGAATCAACTTCGCCATGGAATTCGCCCCTTTGGGTTGTGCCAAAAAAGGCCGATGCTTCAGCAAAGAAGAAATGGCGAATTGTTATAGACTATCGACGACTAAATGATATTACTATAGGAGATTCATTTCCACTTCCGAATATAGTCGATATATTAGACCAATTGGGTCATTCAAAATATTTTTCAACAATAGATTTAACATCAGGATTTCACCAGATCAAAATGGATCCTGAGGATTCTCCAAAGACTGCTTTCTCAACTCCGTCTGGACATTATCAATATTCACGAATGCCATTTGGATTAAAAAATGCTCCCAGTATTTTTCAAAGGCTAATGAATACTGTCCTCTCAGGAATACAAAATTACAGATGTTTTGTCTATCTCGACGATATAGTCATTCATGCCGATACATTAGAAAATCATAATAAAAGATTAAAAGAAGTATTCGAAAAATTGTCTACATTCAACTTAAAAATACAACCAGATAAGTGCGAATTTTTTCGTCGCGAAGTAATGTATTTAGGACATTTAATAACTGAATTTGGTGTCAAACCGGACGAAAAAAAGGTATGTGCTGTTACAGATTTTCCTATACCCAGAACACAAAAAGATATTAAGAGCTTTTTGGGTCTCACTGGTTATTATAGACGCTTTATAAAAAATTTCAGTGCTTTAACACAACCTTTAACAAAACTGCTGAGGAAAAATGTTGAATTTAATTGGACAAGCATTCAACAACAGTCATTTGAGAACCTGAAATCAATACTTTGTTCAGAACCAATACTTCAGTATCCAGATTTTACCAAACCCTTTGTCTTAACAACGGATGCTAGTAATTATACAATAGGGTCCATACTTTCTCAAGGTAAAGTACCAGATGATTTACCTATTGCTTATGCTAGTCGTACCTTGAACAAAGCGGAATCAAACTATAGCACAACAGAAAAAGAATTACTTGCAATTGTATGGAGTGTTAAACACTTTAGACCATATTTGTACGGAAATAAATTTTTCATTTATACGGATCATAAACCACTCACATGGCTATTTAATGTAAAAGATCCCGGATCAAGACTCGTTAGGTGGAGATTAGCATTAGAAGAATATAGCTATGAAATTATTTATAAACCAGGTAAATTAAATCAAAATGCTGATTGTTTAAGTCGTCCTCCTTTAACCATATCTGAAACAAATATTTGCGAAGAAAACAAAAACCCGGCAACAATCACCTTACAAATAAACAAAATGAGTAAAGAAAATAATGACACTTATTCACAGTTCTTATCTAAATCCGAAACTATATTAATAACAAATGATAATATAAAAGAAACAAATGAAAAGATTACATCATTTTCACAAAATTTAGCATTGTTTGTTTCCGTAGATTTAAATTTTAATGAGATCGTTCAGAAACAAATAAATAAACAATTCAGTCATATAGAAAAATTGAAAGCCAAAAATCCAAGACTAAATGACATTATATATATTTCTGATCAAAATAAAAACTTTTATTACATATTTATAAAAAATAATTATTGGGACAATACCTCTTATGAAGATATATTTAATTCCCTAATAAAATTAAGAGACTGGTTATTAAACGATAAAATATTAAAAATTTGCCTACCCAGAATAACTTTTAGCTACGATAAATTAAGTTGGGGAAAAATTAGATCTATGATTAGATTTATTTTTAGAAAAACTGATATATCTATTATCATTTATCATGATATACTAACAAATCCTGAACCTGAGGAAATAACTACAATATTACAAGAGAATCACACTAGTCCTACGGCTGGACACTCTGGTTTTCATCGGACATACAATCGTATAAAAAAACATTTCAAATGGAATAATATGAAAAATGATATTAAAAACTTTATAAAAACCTGTGAATCTTGTCAGAAAAATAAACTCGTTAGAAAAAAATTCGTAAAGCCCATGGAGATAACAACAACAAGCTCAAATCCATTAGAAAAAATATTTTTAGATATAGTAGGTCCTTTACCTTTAACCGAGTCAGGTAATAAGTTCATATTAACATTACAAGATGACTTAACAAAATTTTCTCAAGCTTACGCAATTCCGAATCATGAAACCAAGACTATCGCTGAAAATCTGGTTCGTGGATTTATTTGCAAGTTTGGAAAACCCGATATAATAGTTACTGATCAAGGCCGAGATTTTACTTCCAAATTATTTTCTCAAATCGCCAAGCTTTTTAAAATCAGACATATAAATTGTACTGCTTATCATCCAGAATCAAATGCTGCATTAGAAAGGAGTCACGCTACTTTAGCAGACTACCTTAAACATTATATTAAAGCTGATCAATCCGATTGGGACGAATGGCTAGATTTTGCTATGTTTTCATATAATACAACTAATCATACTTCAATCAAATTCACACCATATGAACTAATATTTGGATATACACCTAATCTACCTAGCAGTATAATACGACCAGTAGAACTCAAATATACATATGAAGATTATTTAGATAATTTAACACTTAAACTTAGAAAATCTCATGAGTTAGCAAAAACGAATCTATTAGAATCTAAAGTAGTCAGTAAAAAATATTATGACCAAAAGATTAATGACACCGTTTTCTTAGAAGGACAATTAGTATATCTCCAAAATGAGCAAACAAAGAAGGGTCAAACCAAAAAACTTACACAAAATTATAATGGACCTTATAAAATTCTAGAGATAAATTCTCCTGTCAATTGTACAATTTTAGTAAATAAAAAACCAATAAAAGTTCACATGAATAGATTGAAACATGCTTTTGTTTCAGGTATGCAATAATATGGCTGACAAATAGTGAACAAATTCACAAGAAATATACCAATACTCCTATCAACAAATCACCTGGAATCTATTACGAACACATAAAAAATGTTCAATTTATTGAAACTCATTGGAACATATTAAGTCATATTCCTTTACAACCTTTTACAGACAAATTAAATTTTGTAGATCTCACCTATCAAAAAACATTAAGACTGTGTCAAAACAAACCAGTTCTTATTGAATTACGATTATGTGATACTTCACTAAAACTCTTAGGACAAATCATACCTAGACTCTTTCAAGATGAACAAACTTTAAAAAACATAATTCTGCATGAACATTTTAGACCAAAACGCGCTCTATTTAATGCAATTGGATCTGTTTTCAGGACCTTATTCGGTACCTTAGACAGTGATGATGCTGAAAATTTCAATAATGCTATTAACAAAGCTGAAAGTAACGAAAATCATCTTCTTGATTTACTAAAACAACAAATTCATGTAGTAAAAGCCACGATTGCAAATTTTAATAACTCTATTACAAATCTAGACCGAAACAAAGTGATTTTTGATAAAAATTTTGAATCAATTACCAATTACACAGATAAAATGAATAATAAATATTTTAATTTAGATTTAAAACAAAAAATTGAAGAACATTTTACTTTACTAACTTTCTTTATAACAGAATTACAACAAGAATATTCTACTTTAATAAACGTTATTCTATTTGCAAGAAATAATAACCTTCATCCTTCTGTTATAACACCTGAGCAACTAATTCAAGAATTATCTAAAACGGTAACGCATTTACCTAGTACATCGACTTATCCATTTCCATTGACTATCGATTATGCTCATAAATATTTCGATATCATTTTACTTAAATATATATATTTTGATAACAAGATTTTAATTACGGTTAGTATACCTTTGGTTAGTAATACTCCTTATTCTCTTTTTAAACTAATATCTCTTCCTATAATTCATCCAACATTAAAGAGACTTACCTTTATTCTTCCATCTGTCAAATATCTTGTTCTTTCAGAAAATAGAAACATTTATGTTACTATTGATACATTAGAAGACTGTTATTCATTAGATGAAGAAAAACTTATTTGCAAAAATCCTGATACTTTCCGATTTACACACACTAATCCAATTTGTGAAACTGAATTGTTAACTTCAATAACAAACATACCATCTAGTTGCGATACTCGTATAATTCAAACAGAATATGAAATTTGGCATAAATTAAACAAACCAAATTCTTGGATATATGTTTTACCCAAACCAACAGATTTAACTTTAAGCTGTCAGACTAGTACGCCAATATCTATTGTTCTTTCAAACACAGGTATTTTTTCTACTTCGAATAATTGCAAAACTTACACCGGATCAACTATTTTGATATCTGTCTCAAATCCAAAAGAAAGTAATTTTCAGTCTATCATTCCAGATTTATCCCTTCCAGAAGTCTGTTGTGATGATATTAAGATAAATAATGAATCCAAATTACACCTTGTTCCCTTACAATTAAATAATCTCGATCGAGATGCATTAAATTTAGCAAGCCATAAACTAGATAATTTAGAGAAAATGACCTCAGAAACAAATATTAATTTTTCAGACACAATAAAAAATAGTTCTTATTTCACTTATGCAATCTTATTTTTGATAAAATGTATGTTACTTTATATTTTATACAGGATAATTAAATATTTTTACCGACGATTTCGTAGAAATCCGTCACATAGTTGTCAACAAATTACAAATTGTTTAACACTAAATATATGTCAAAGTAAACGAAAACATGTACATGAGACAGATTTAAGTATAGATTGTAAACATAATAAAGACAATAATTATAGTGAATCCAAAAAGTGTGAAGAGACTAGTTTCACAGAGACTACACCGATAAGACGAAGTGAAAGACTATCGAGACTAAAAGAAACTATTTAAATGTGTTAAAATAAAATAATAATGTATACAAATGTTTTATACCATTTAAATGAAAATTCATTTTACAATTATTTTCATTCTTACAAAAGGAGGTGTAATGTACCTACCTACTCACATGTAAGATAATTAAAGTATCTATGTATTTCTATATAGTTTTTAGTCACCTGGTATATGTTATTTACAATTATGAAAAGTTCTCATGTATAATCACTAATAATTATTTGCTGTTAGAAATCAGAATCAATACTCTTCATAAATATTTTCCTATTTAGAATAAATAAGTTCGCTAGTTTATTCGCCTAATACTTCGTATCTATGGAATAATAATAATTTATTTCTCTTATTTCTTTGTTCGATAAGCTATCCGTATTTGCTATTTTAATATTAATATTTGAGTCCAATCTCTTGTACTCAAATCCATCCAGAAACATCGTTAAATAATTGTAGATAACAGAACTTATAAATTCATAGTTTTAAGAAATAACAGGCAGAGTGTAATTTTCATCCTCTAATATAATAAATTTATACATGTCAATATATTCTGTTTAATTCCAAAACAAAGAGTTAGTCCGGAGAAGAAATAAACGCATAGTATTCCATAACATATACACACATGTACTATTTGAAATTTGATCTTAATTTAACAATCTTTACTGATTTTATAAATTTCAATCATTTGACGCAAGTAGTTAAATTAATCAGTAATCAATTATTATCTTAATTACAAACGCAAACTTTAAATAATAATAAATCAAATGTTTAAATTAAATATCAGAGCGCCTTATAATAGTGTGAAAATACACTACACACATACAATACGAGTAAAGGGGAAATAAAAGAAATATAAATAAACCTTGAAAAATGTTTATTACACATATACAAACAAAACCAAATATAGATATCGCTTTGTTCCTATTCTGAAAATTGAGAAACTGCGCAGCCCAAATTCAATCCGCTTTACTAAATGACGTATACTATTTATGTGTGTTCTATCTGAATATCCAACATAAAAACTGGATGTTGTCCTATAGTTGTTCTATATGAAGTGAAATTGTTGACAGTTCAATGAGTAATGTCAAAAATAGGTCATAAACTACTGTCAGTTAAGTTTTGTATTGTTCTGTGTGTAAAAAGGAATAAAGTATAATTATGGCCAGACGTTTATTGGTGCATATTTCCTAAAGTACATATTTCCTCGTCTCTTGATGTCTTCAAAGTAGAAGGGATATATCATGGGAATGTCAAAAGCAAGGAACTTTGGTTTTAAGTTCAACTGAAGCTGAATATAATGGCATGACTGATGCAGCAAAAGAATCGTTATACTTAACATATTTATGTAAAGAAATATTTGAAAACAATGTGAATTGTAAGTTTTTGTTTTGAGGTTTTCCGATAGTTATATTTAATGATAATCAATGTGCCATAACGTTATCGGAAAATTAAGTATACCATAAGAGAACGAAACATATTCATGTCAAGTATCATTTTATTCGTGAAAAAGTAGCTAACAATAATATTCAATTAAAATATATGTCGACGAATGAAATGGTGGCTGATATGTTGACCAAGTCGTTAAATTCAAAGAAATTGCAGTTAATCTGTCAGAATTTAAATTTAAAATAATGTTTATTTTGTTAAGGTCTATTATTTAGCTTATCTAGTTTTCATGTTGAGCGAGAGAATATCCAACATAAAAAGTGGATGACGTCGTATAGCTGTTCTATATGAAGTGACATTGTTGACAGTTCAATGAGTAATGTCAAAAATAGGTTATAAACTACTGTCAGTCAAGTTTTGTATTGTTATGTATGTAAGAAGGAATAAAGTATAATTATTGTTGATGGCCAGACGTTTATTGGTGCATATTTCCTAAAGTACATATTTCCTTGTCTCTGGATGTCTTCAAACTAGAAGGAGGACTTCACCTAACTTAAATTATAACAATCTGAACTTATCAAAAACAAAACAACCTTTATAAAATCCGAATCAGTGATGAAAGGTGGACGAAGAGATTGCTTGAGTGGAGGCCGAGATTAGACAAAAGAATTAAACGAAGAACCCCTACTCGTTTGACTGACGATCTCAAGAAAATGTCAAGAAATTAGATGAAAAGTGTTCAAGACAGAGCACAATGGACAAAAATGAGGGAGGCCTATGTCCAGCAGTGGACGCAAAGGGCTGGGTGGATATATGGACGCATATATATATATATATATATATATATATATATATATATATATATATATATATATATATATATATATATATATATATATATATATATTCCAGAGACAATTTCTTTAAATTAATTAGATTAATGTAGGGCGGCGTAATATGCATGTAAAAGGCACGAATGCCCTGCCATTATATAATTATATAAATAAATGTTTTTAAAAAACGTTAATAAGCACATACATTTATTATCATCAGCATTCTGGCAAACATGTGTTGGTCCTAGCCTACTCAAGAATTTTTCTTTCCTATCTCTCGCCTCTCTTCGCTAAGTACATATTCCCATGTTTCTCATATTTTCATCGATGTTATCAAAGAACCTTGTTCTGGGTCTTCTATTTTTCTCTGACCAATGGGTCTATCAAGCTTTTTTTGCGCTGAGTCGGGTTGTTCCAGCCTTATTTCATGCTGTACTCATCTCAGACGTCCGATCATACATATTTTACTATATCTGGTTCCTGGTATATTCTGTATATTATACAAAGTTCCAAGTTATATCGTCTTCTCCCACATCGCCTTCTCACAGTCCATTGTCACTCACCGCTCCACAGATTCGCCTTTATACGTTTCTTTCGAAATATCCTAATATGCTTTTATTACTCATTGTTACAGTACACATCTGTGAACCTTATGTTAATTTTACGTTATGTATTTTTAGATATAGTTTTTTTTATCTAATTTAAACGTACTTGTGACAGCTTCGACCATTAGCACGAGGTACCTTGGATACAATTATATATAAGATACAATTACATATTATATACAATTATACATAGTTATATATTATATAGTAAGTTTTCTAGCTTCAGGATAACTGGATAGAGCCCAAAACAGCGACTTGTACCAAAACCTACATTGGCCATGTAAATTCTGCTGTTTAACTCTGCGGTAGTATTATTTTTAGTGTTGACGAGCACTCCCAGGTCTACAAAATCATTAACTGCTTCGATGATGTCGTATTTGTGGATTATAAGTGGACTTATGGTTGAGTGCTTATTTACATGTATGTATTTTCGTATAGACGTTCCTTCGGTAGTCGAAGAAACGCTCCTTGATAGACCTATTGGTCAAAGAAAAAGAGGAAGACTTAGAACAAGATTTCTAGATAACATAGACCAAGATATGAGAAATATGGAAATACGTGCTTGGCGGAGAAAGGCAATGGATAGGGACGACTGGAAGAGAATTCTTGGGGAGGCTAGGACCCACACAGGGTTGTAAAGCCAAAATAATGATGATGATATGCCTCTCGTACAGCGCAGCGTTTTCCGTTCTCCCGACAATATTGATATTATCCGCATTGACAAGGATTTGCAATGATTTGATATATATTGAATACATATAATTATGTACTACTTTTTCCAAAGCCAGATTGAACAGTACACAGGAGAAAGGGGATCCCTGGTGCAGCGAGTTATTTGTTTTAAAAGGTTCAGACAGTTTTTCAAAGGTTAGTTATATTCAACTTACCTTCTGATTTGGTACTCCTAGATCTTTCATTCCTCTGAACATTTCTTTACTATTTACAGAGTCATAAGCTGAGTTTTAGTCTATAAATATGTGATGAGCATCTATTTCATAATTCACTGATTTTTCTAAAATTTGCCTCTAAAAATAGCGTGGTATTTTCAATAATCGTATATGTTACCAAATAAAATGCTTGTCTTCGATTTATTTGTTTTACAATCTCGTCTGTTTGCTGGAGTTTTCTTCTTGTTGATGTTTTCAGTGCTTCTGATAGGCCATCGTATTTCACTCAAATCTAGAATATCTATATTTAGTCTGTTGATCTTTCCAGCTTTATGGGGGCTTTTGATGTTCTAAGTCATTATCTGAACATCATTGTTTGCTTAAGTTTTGTTTTTGTATTTTATTATGTTCTTGACGGAGATTCTTAGCACCCCCTAAACATTTAAGTTCTGCCGGTGACTGGGGGCCATTGGTTTTGTTCCATTTACCATAATTACTTTATTGGGAAAATATGAGGTGGTTTTCCATTGATTTCCTTATGTTTTCATTCGAGGCTTTTTCCCTTAGCCGGAGTGTTTCAGTTTTAAGGCGCTGGAAGCTCGCCGGTACCCAGGAAGTACCACGAGGAGATGAATATCGGACTTGTTAACAGGCGTATTGTTCAACGGTATCATGTAGGTTTTATCGTCACATACCTTCCGGTTAGACATGTGACCCCAGAGGTCTCTTAGCTATTTACTTTTCAAATAAATTGTGGTTAATTCTCATTAAAGATGATAAATTATATTTGCCAACTATAACAAGGGACAAATTGTGAAAAGTTTGGCAAGGTGCAAATGCTCGTCAGTAGTTTATTTAGGGTTTGTTTACTGGAATAAAATTTCCAAATGATAAAGATCGTCGTTGGAGACGAAGACAGAGACTCATATTGGAGGAGATAAAGAATTTGTTGATCATAGGTTTATTAGAAATTTCTTCTACTATAATAGAGCCAATCCACAGCAAAACCAGAAAACGATATTGAAACTTTCTACGAAGACATAGACAATATTTTAAAATCCATTAAAATACATGATGTTAAAATTATAATAGATTTTAACGCAACGGTTCGGGAAGAAAAAGTCGAAGAATGTACAGGAGGATACGGCGTGGGAAACAGAAAAGAAAGGTGTGATAGGCTTATCGAATTTGGCAAAAATAATAATTTTGTATAGCGAATACATTGTTTAAAATGCTAAAGAGAAGACTATACACAGTAGTAACCAAAATTAAAATAATAAAACGAAGAACAACAGATAATAACAAAATATTCAATGTTTCCACCATTGTAACAAAAAAACTTTTTGTGTCATGTAGAATATAATATTATTTCTGTATTTTCTTTTGGGTGGTAAACACAGTCAAAGTTTTTTATGACTCTTTTTATTGCCGCAAAGTTTTTATCGTTCGGCAAAAAAAAATGGAAACGTTGTGGAAAGTACTGGTTTATGGTCTCAAAACTTCTAGTTTCTACTAAAGAAAGTAGAAATTTCACTAAGGTATGATTCAGGTTATGGCCGGTACAGCTGTCACAGAATTCGTAAATATGTTTTACAGCAGTAGGCACTTCAAACTTAATATAATCCATAAGAAAGGAAGCAAATTCATTGGAACACTTTCTGACATGACCCTGATGGTAGGTGTAAAACATCCCTTAATTTTTTTCTATATTGCGAATTTCAAAGAAGCTGTTGGTAAGTTGACGTAAATAAAAATTCACCTCCACAGGAATAAGTGAAAGTCAAAGATTTTGTATGTCAAACGTCAGGCCACAGTCACTGGCATCTGTCTTGCAAATTGTCTGAAATTTCTTCCATTTTATTGTAGATTTTTTGCGCGTCTTTTATGTACCCATAATTCTGCAAGGGCCACGCGTTTTTCTGTCTCGTTTAAAGATGGACTCTCAATTTTTATTTCTAATTGTTCTCATTCCCAGCAGGTGTCTACCTGTGTATATCCTAAAGATAGAGAAAAATGTTCCTGGAAATAAAATTTATACTTCACTAAATTATTTATTATTATTATAAAATTTGGCACAATATGGGTCATACATAAGTTACACATTAAATTTTTTGTCCAAGTAATGCTTCTCTTTTCCTGTGTAATGTGCAATGGGAAAACTCCCAATATGAGTCTTACTCTGTTATACTAAATTGTCAGACTTGCGTTTCCTTGCACAAGCAGCTTAGAAATTCTTCGAATTTGTTTCGAATGCTTTTTGCAAAAAATAATTTTGCAACCTGAGCCTGTCAAGGAGTAACTAATGTTATTTGCTATTCTTTGGATTTTTATTTCGAGGTCGTCTTATTTTACTTCACACTTTCCCATGAACCTTTGTAAGTATGAATCTTGTGCATTCTTGGTAAGCATGCTTCTGAATTTGGACAGTATTTCAGCTCTTACATCCGCATTAACTTTTTCAAAGCACTTTAAGTGACGACAAAAAAAATATATAATAATTTTACTTTTTAAAACTAAAGTAACCTTAAATCTTACGGACAGTCTCCTCCTAGTTTTCTTGCAGGTACAACATTACCTTTTATAATTTTCATGTTCGTCGTTTCCACGCAGCGTCGCTTTCTTAATAATTTCTGATCACTATTCGTGGCATTCATTGCCGCCATCTTGAACGTTTTGTTTACAAATGAAAATACAGCAAGTCGAGACTGATGTGGTTTCTGCTTGGAATGATGCGTTGACATATAAAACGACTCATACTATTTCTGAAATGACCTATGCACTTTAAGAAGAAGAATAATTTCTTTGTTAAATGTAGTGATGATAATGATGATGATGCTATCTAATCCGAAGGGAACGACATATTTAATTAAGTATGTAATAAATTTATACGATTATTGACATTTTTCTTTTTCTCTATGAAACTCGTGTTCTGCGCTACTGAAATTTGCAATTCTGGCTTAATGCTTTAAAGCTTGCTGATTTGACGTTTCAATTCTCACCTCGGAAATAATGACCAAAAATTTGTGTCTTTAAAAATTGGTTAACTTAGCAAGAATATCAGCAATATCATTACCTTTATGTCCTGGTACTCATGGTAAAGTTGATTATTTGTGATTTGTTAGCTGCTTAAAGGATTGTTTGTAGTTCCAAGTTATTACGCACATACCTATAAGTTGTAGACTTCAGAGCCTTGCTCTTTTGTTTATGAAACACGAGTAATCTGGTCGCTCATATTCGAGTGATTTTTCAACTAGATGTTCAAGGACAAATACCACGCCTACAGATAATCTTTTCGATCTAAAATCTTACTGTGAATGACCTAATTATATAACTGCATAAATTTTATTAATAATAATAAATTGTTATAATAGGTTTTAGAAACGTGTTTAACAATTCAGTATTTTTAAACATAAGCATTTTTGTATTGATTTTTCAACAAGGCAGTATTCTCAGGCCATTGGATGAATTTAAAAAATTAATTCCCAAAAATGTTTGAATAGAGCCTACGTTGAGAAAAATATAGTATATCGGGACATACAGTATAAAAACTATTTTTTATTTTTCTCGAATCTCCACATTCAGAAGTCGATTACATTGACACTATTTACATCTTTCGATAGTTTTTGTAATAAATTGGACATTCACTAGTATCAAGCATCGATAGAATGTGCATTCCAGTAACATTCTTTATTGGTGTGAGAAAGTGACGAGGAGTTACTTGAAGTCGCCGCTTTTCCTAAATTCCTGTAACGTTCAGCTTCAATATAACTTTCCGGATAAGAAATCAATATCAAGTTTATAGCCAAGGGCAATTTAATATTTTTTTTCTAATTTAATTCCAGTCGATTATATCAGAATTTATAATGAATCAGACTCTTTGAACTCGAGACTAGTTTAATGGGTGTTGGTTTCAATAATCCTTTAACTTTTAATTCCGTATTAGAAGTATATAACATAAAGCCAGTAGTTATTTTGAACTCGAGATTAGTATAATGGGTATTGGTTTCAATATTTTTTAACTTTTAATTCCATAGTAGAAATATATTACATAAGGCCAGTAAATGTGTAGTGATTTTTTATTTTATTTAAAAAGTAATCTAAAAGTATTATTCTGTTTCTTTGTACCAATTTTTTAAGCTTGCTCCAGTTTTATCGTCAAATTCCTTTTTATGTCATATTGATGTGTATGTTATGTCATATTTTTCTGGTGATCTGTTATTTATTTTTTCACTGCTTTTTGACTTCACGCTTCCAATTTTCGGTTATATTTCCGAGTTAACATTTTTTATTTTAACTGTTTTAGGGTTCGGTACTAGACTTTCAGAAAGGCCTTAGCTTTGGTTTTCCTCCGTATACTCAAGCTTCGACTCATTCACCTTCATTGATCTGCCATTATACGATTCGTTTTATTCGACTCATATTCGTCCCTTTCTGGAAAGACGATGTAAATGGGCTTTTCGAAATTATATTTCGGTGGCATTGCATCTGATATAGTCGGTTTGCTAATCCTAATCCGAACTGTCTAGTAAATTTACTAATTTTTTTTGCGAAGTTAGCTACTTTTTGGCAGATTAGAAGTGGCTGGAAATTATTATACAACCAAGCACACGTGTTCATAGCGTATTTCATTAGAGTATTTCGTTGATATTTTTTGCACACTTATTCCTATCAGAAATATATAGTTTTGGACGACCCGAGATTTTACCTTTTTAAGTAAAACACTTTATTATGTAATCAAGCTAAATGCTACAAAAATTTGAAGTTGGTTGCGTTCATTTGACGCAACTCAATGATAAACTAAATTATCCTAACTTTTTTATAAAATATGTATTTTTATATATAATAGAAACTTAATTTCTTTGTACATGCTATAAATTTCTAAGCGAATTTGGTTTTTGACGCTATGTCAAACTGAACTGGACACATTTGTAACATTTACTAATTCGATAAATATATTTTAATGATCAACTTACCTCAACAGGGTTTCATTCAGCAAATAATTTAAAAAATATTTTAGGTATTTTGAATAAATCTTTGTGCAATTTAATTACCTCGTAATTTAACAGCATGCTTACTCATCTAAAAATATTAACTTTTAAAGAACATTTATCATATTTATTTCATATATATTTATTTACCATAACAAGTAGAAAACTTTGACTATCCATAATAATAAAATTCAAAATAAAACTATAGTAACTAAAATAAACAATGCGAATAATACAAATATTTACTACAATATGTTAAATTGTAACAACTCAAATATTATATTTTAAATATACAGGGAAAATTTTATGGGTTTAGTATACACTTCCAAATTTAGAATAATTCTTCTTTTTTCAATAACAGAAGTGTGCAATAGTAAGTTCTTAATACTGAGAGGTAGGAATTTTTGTTTTGTAGGTTTCCGACTATGAATCTGTCAAAATATGCCCGAGCTAAACGAATGGACTATACCATTTCCAACTCTGGATGATTTTTTATTATCCATATTTGGTTCTGGTCTCATTTCTCCTTCTGTATTCACCTACTCAAGAATTCTTCTACACATGAAGAAGACATCAACAGGTTCTATGGTCGTGTAGAAAAAACTGTTAACGCTATTCCGAATCATGAACTAACCATAATTTTAGGAGACTTTAACACCCCAAAGTAGACTCATCTAATAAAAATATTGAAGAAGTGTTGGGAAAAAATTGACTGGGACAGAGAAACAAGAATGGCGACCGTCTAGTGGAGTTCTGTGAACAACAACATCTTACAATTACAATCACGTTCTATCAACATCATCCACGAAGATTATACACATGGTGCAGCCCAGATGGACGAACAAGAAATCAAATAGAATACATCCTAATAAGATCAAGATAGAAGTCGTCGACCATCAACTGTAAAACATATCCTGGCGCAGACTGTGGAAGTGATCATCAACTCCTGGTATTGAGCATTTGACTTCGTTTTGAAGTCCCCAAAAGAAGACCCATAAGAAAAGTCATGTCTCTAAATCCATCAAAAATCAATGACTTCCAACAAAACCTAGAAGAAGCTCTTTCTTTAGACCAAGTAAATAGTGACCCTGAGAGCACTTGGATCTATCTCAAAGATAAGGTAATCGAGGCTGCAAAAGACTGTGAGACAGCGGTTTCCACGAGCCGTAAGCCGTGGATATCCGATAATACGTGGACTGTGATTCAACGCAGAAAAGAACATAAAACTAAATACGGAACAAACGATGAATACAGAGCGTTATCGAAAGAAATCAGAAAACAGTGCCGCAAAGACAAAGCTGATTGCATCTCTCAAATATGCAGAGAGATAGAGGAACACGGCTGTCGAAATGAACCGAGGGATTTATTTCAGAATATCAAACTTCTTACCAGAGAATTTAAATCTCAAAAGTGGTCTGTAATAGATAAGGAAGATAATCTAAAGACCGATACTGACGAAATATTGGAAACAAAGCGAAACTACTGTGGCGAGCTATATAAAAATATCGTAAGTACCAGCAGAAAATCAGTGGCCCTCTGACTACCCTAGAGAACCTACTGTCTTACTCGCTGAAGTCAAAGATGTAATTAAATCGCTAAAGTGAAATAAATCCACAGGCATTAATTCAATACCAGGTGAAATACTACAGTTACTAGGTAACAAAGGATTACATATCATCCATTCTATCTATGTCGCTGTTTGGAATTCAGGAAAATGGCCATCTGATTGGCGTGTATCTCAATTTATATCCCGCTACACTAAAAAGGAACTACTACTAGATGTGAAAACTACCGCACACTGTCACTAATAACACATGCTAGTAAAATCTTGTTGCATATTATTAAAAACAAAAAAAAAAGGATAAAGGTACACGGGAACAAATCCTGAACCTGAGAAAATTCATTGAAAAGTCTAGAAGATTTCAAGTACCTATGATTATATGCTTCGTTGACTACCAAAAGGCATTTGATTGTGTAAGCTGGATAAGTATGTGTTCCATTTTAATAGAAATAGGCACACCAGTGCACCTGGCGACACCTATTAAAAATCTGTACCAGTCCAATATAACAATAGTATGACTAGATGAGAAGTTCTCAAACCAATTCAAGACGGCGAGAGGTGTTAGACAAGGATACGTGTTATCACCTGACTTATTCAACATTTATGGTGAACATGTCATGATGATGGCTTTAGATGGATGGGCCGGTGGAGTAACAGTAGCTGGTAAGAAAATCTTTAATTTAAGATTTGCTGATGACACTACACTTATGAGCAAGAAATGTTTAATCTCCTGCGAAGAGTTGAGTACGTAAGCAATAAACTTGGTCTGAAAATCAATTAAACTAAGACAAAAATATTGGTGGTCGTCAGATTCCACACTATTCAAATGACCAACATGTTACAGGAATACCAAATAGTGAACAGTTTTGTCTATCTATTGTCTAGTATAACTAACGATGTTAATTGTGAAGCAGAAATTCGGAGACGTACTGGTATAACAAAAAATGTAACGAGTCTCTTAACTAAAGTTTGGAAAGACAGATCTATCTCTCAAAATATTAAGATGAGACTCGTGAATGCCCTTGTATTCTCAATATTTCTATACGGGGCAGAGACTTGGACTCTTCACGGATACGACTGCCAAAAAATTGATGCCATTGTGATGTGGTACTAGAGAAGAATGCTGCGCATACGTTGGACATCTCATAGGACTCAACCAACTCAAGATTAAAAAAGACTGTCCACAATATGTCTGCAACGTATTCTGCAATTTTTCGGTCACGTGATTCGCAGAGGTGACGATAGTTTGGAGAGATTAATTGTTTCTGGAAATGTTCTGGGGAAAAGATCAAGAGGACGATCACCAACTAGATGCTACGAACAAATTAAGAATTCATCTGGCATTTCATTCGGCAAAGCTCTCAGGACAGATGAAGATAGATTTTCTGAATGGAGAAAAAATATTCGGAATATTGGAAGAAATTACGATCCTAAATGATAAGGAAACAACAAGAGAAAGAGATTTTCCTACATACGCATCCTTCTCCACCTATATACGTAATGGAGGGAGGGAGGTCAAGTATGACCTCCATGGAGGCAGTTGGAGTATTCAACGTCGTTTCTGGTATGAATAAACATGCTTGTCGTTGAAATTTATTCAGTTTGTCTCTAGTGTTCGTTTGTTGGCATCTAGATCACCATACTAGTGCTCCATGCCTAATTATAGATCTGACTACAGTCATATATAGCCAGTATATCTTTTTGGATTTCATACTTCATGATCTCCCACATATTCTTCGACATGTCCAAAAGGGAAAACTTAGCTTTGTTGGATATTATTTCCAGATGGACGTTCTACGTGTGCCGCTGATCTAGTCTTACTCCTAGATATTTGAACTCCTTCATCTCTTTCACAGTTTCTCCATACAGAGTGGGATATCATCTCTCCGTACAGATGATGTCCAGATTCCTTCTCCTTGTCAAACTGACTACTACTATTTTATCATTGACAGAGAGAGTTTTTCACTGCCACACCGCCTATTAAAGATATTTAATGTTCGCTGAAGTGTGGATGTGATATTTAATGTTGGTGTGAAGTCATCTACCAGAAATGATAACAGTAGGGGAGAAAGTACTCCCCTTGTGGCACTTCTTAGCTGTTTTGACCACAACTTCCTCTGCTTACAGGTTTATTAGCATTAGCCAATTTTCCAGCATTACTTTGATCTAGTTGCACATGGTAGTGGATACCACTTTTGATGCTGCTGCCATCATAAAGAGAAAGAGATGAAAGAGAATTTGGTGGTGCATTATAAAAATGCCCCTTCTATATCTAGAAAGGCGTCCAGTGCTGTTTCTGTTGATTTTCCCTCTTGATAGGCATGCTGGTTGCCATTGAAAATAATGATGATTGATTAATCAAGGGCCCTTCCTTAATATATCTATCATGAATTTTTTTTATTGCCTTCAACAGAAATGATGCAAGGCTAATCTTTGTTATAATGGGCAATAAAAGATAACACCCTTTATAAACTTAAGAAAAGAAGACTCTTTACGTCAACATTTTCCTTGGATAAAAATAGGACAATAGTGCGAAATCAAATAAATTACATCCTAATTAACTGATAGTTCAAAATGTAATCTGTCCGTTTCGAACGTTAACGATCATTCTGGCTATGATGACTTTGTTGGTTGCTATACGAAATAGCTGTGTTGAGGTCTTTCTATACCATGCTCTCAGATTAGCAAGCCACGATATTCTTCTTCGTCCTGGGGCCCTTTTCCTTTAATTTTACCTTGCAAAATTCATTGAACTAGCTCGTATCTGCCTTGATTTCTCATTATATGTCCCAAGTACTGCAGCTTACGACCCTTCACGATATTGACCAAATCCGCGGTTGTGTTCATCCTTCGCAGTATTTCTTTATTGGTGACTTTGTCTGTCCATGGTATCTTCAGGATCCTTCTGTATAACCAAATCTCAAAAGCCTGACGTTTAGATCGAGTTTCCGCCTTCAATGTCCAGGTTTCTACTCCGTACAGAAGCCCTGAGTACACGTAACATTTAAGGAGCCTTATTTTTGTTTTTAGGGTGAGGTCATGGCTCTTGAACACAGAGCTCATAGTCAAGAATGCACTTTTTACCTTTCCGATGCGACGCCTAATCTCTTGGGTATTGTTCCACAACTCATTGAGTCGTGGGACAATACCGTTGTATTATGAGAGACGTTCAATTCTCATTTGGTTCACATACAGATTTGCTTCAGGTATGTTTTCCTTGCTGATGCTCATTAGCTTGGTTTTGCTGGTGTTTATATCTAGTCCATATTTTCTACTTTTTCCGTTATTTTTAAGTTTTGCAGCCGTTCTATGGTATTGGAACTATTGTATCATCTGCATACCGCGGGTTATTGAGCCTCCATTTATTGAGATGCCTTCATCAATATCTTTTAGAGCCTCTTCAGAAATGTGTTCCAAGTACAGACTGAATATCAGTGGTGAAATTATGCACCCCTGTCTCACTCCCCTTAAGATTTTGACTTGATCTGTATATTCTCCATCTATTCGAAGCACCGCTGATTGATTCCAAAACAGGTTAGCTATTATTTTTAAGTCTTTTCCATCAATAACTGTCCTCTTCAGTACTTCCATCATTTGTTTATCTCTGACTTTATCGAAAGCCTTCTTGTAGTCAATCAGGCATGCAAAAACATTACAGATGACATCTCTAAATTTCTGAAACAATACCTGCACGCTAAATAAAGCTTCCCTCGTATCAACAGCGTTCACAAATCCAAACTAATTGGGCGCAATTTGTTGCTCGCATTTCCGATAAATTCTTTTGTGAATGACTTTTAAAAACAGCTTCAGCAGATGGCTCATTAGGCTTATGGTCCTACAATCTTCACAAACTTTTGCTCCTGGTTTTTTGGGCAATGGTGCAAACTCCGATTTGAGCCACTCTACTGGTATTGTTTTGCCTTGTATATTTCATTAAATATTTCATGTCGATCGGATAGCCAAGCGGGCTAGGCGGCTGGCTTCTCCTTCGCTTCAATGCGAGAGATGTCAGTTCAAATCCCCAGCTCGGTGTACAGAAAACAAAAAGGCTAACGCAGCAGTTTAAAATTTTAAATGAATCTGCGGCTTAGTCTAGAATATGCTGGTATCTGATCGGCCTATGGTGGAGCAGTACGGCAAGAGATAAGGGCTTGTGGTTCGGTGATACTCCTCCATAGATCCCTACCAGAAGGGCGTGTGCCACCTAAATACCGGATATATATATATATATATATATATATATATATATATATATATATATATAAATATATATATATATATATATATATATATATATATATATATTTCATTAAATATGTCAGTTATTATTTTTATTTGGTTATTTGTTCTGCATGTAATAGCTTCAACAGTTCTGCAGGAATTTCACCAAGTCCTTTCCATCCTTCATTTGTCTGACGGATGCCGTTATTTCTTCTCTTGGGATTTCGAGACTTGAATTTTCTTCAATGGTGGGCTCTTGTATTGTTCTAAAGTCATGGAAAAGTTTCTCTAAGTATTCTTCTCATGCTTTCTTTTTATCTTCTTTGGTTATAACGAGATTGCCTTCATCCTCTCTGTTTTTCCGCTGTTGCGTTTTCGGAACTTTCCAGTTATTTTCTTCACCTCTCGATGAACATTGAAGTTCGACTCTGATACTCCTCTATTTCTTGACATTGTTCTGTTTTTTGTTTTTCTTTGGCTTCTCTTATTTTCTTCTGACGATGGTATGTATTCTCTTATATTCTTGGAGATTATCTTGGCTTTTTTCTTTGATCCATATAGTTCAAGTATTTCATCGGTCATCCACGATTTCCGTTTATCTATATCTTTCTTCAGGTGTTCTTTTATTTCTCTTACTGTTTCTGTATGATGGTCAGACTTTTGTCTATAGTTCCTACATTTTTGCATTTTAGCACCTTTTTATTAAGGTTTTCACTCACCTTCAGTCTCCTTGGGTGTAGCTCAAACCAGGTGTTCATTATTACTAATTGATTTGATTCCGCAAAAATCTCCAACGTATCTCCCCGATCGTTCGGGGAGATACGTTGGAGAGAACAAATAGAATAAAAGTGGCAAATTCGGTCTCTAACAGAGTGAGAATGTTCTTTTGCAATCTGGACTTACCTCTTGGCCTAGGGATTTGTATGTTACACCAGTGTGTAATTTCCGTTCTTTTGTATAATGTTAAGGAATGTACCTTAAACATGGACATTAAATAGAAGAATATAATTTAAAATTTGTTGCAACTTATTGTGGTTTATATCCATTTATAAAATATTTAGTAAAAATCATTTAAACTTTAGCAAAATAAGATAAACTTATAGGATTAAGCTGGTACTTTAAGAAAAAGATAATTATTAAATATTTATTTGCTGTCACTTCGAAGATAAACCTCATTTTTATAAGACGTCACGACGTGTAACACAAAGTGTCACGCTCCATATAAAGCTTATATGCACTTATTTACTAATACTTCAGTCTGTCGTTTTTGCTTACTTACTCTACATTATTAATTATTACTCATTTGTTTTCGAGAAATTGCATATTAAGTGAAAAAGTCAATGATTTCACTGGCCTACATTATTGTAGAAAAATTAATATATTTTAAGTAATTTAAAAATAATTATTCAACGATTCTCTTAGACATTCATAAATATTTTAATGCAGACAATTAAAAACCACCACATGGTAAACTCGATAAAGATTCTTTTCATTTAATCATTAAATAAATTGGATATGAAAGGAGACAACCCAGGGGCGTATCAGAATAAAATCAAAATTACAATGTTATAGAACATTTTTTAAACCACATTATTATATTCTTTTTTTAATTGCCTCAAAACTCAAGACTTTAATTCCCTCAAAAGTACTTACTAAAATAGTAAGATTAGAATAGTCCACAAGTCATTTTAAAATGAAAAAAATATAACACATAATAATTGTAAAATACAAAATTCACATTCCTATAACACATAATACAACATATTTTGACATAAGTCAAATAATCAGTCAGTAAATGTTTAATTTTATATTATATTATATTTTTAAAACTACTTGTTTTAACTTTAAAATACTATATTGCTAAATTAATGTTTACCTAATCCACGTGTTCAAAATGTTCTTTGTTAATTTAACAGTATTCTAAACGATAGTAAAATTATATTTCTCCATGTTTCGCCAGAAATCAAAGAATATGGATTCATCGATAATTCTTTTCTTTAGCTCTGCAACACTTGCTGGTTTAGTTTTTTAATTCTGCTTTTTAAGTATCCGCAATAAGAATATTTTTTAGAGCTCAAATCGGGTGAACAAGAAGGCCAATCATTAGGGATTCCTAAGGGAATCCGAAGATTTCCGAAGTGGAAATTGAAACGTCAATAAACGTACTTTAACATTTAATTGAGGCTTATTCCCATTTAAATAGTAATTACTTTAAAATGCCACAAGAAAATAGCTTCAGAACAATATGAAAATTTAGACTCCAGGCATTCTAGTAGAAAGGCTTGAAGTCGGCTGAGAAAACTTGATGGTGGTACAACACTAGTAAATAACAAAACAAGCTCATTTAATTATTATCAGAGCAGTAAACTTACCTCAGGCCTATAAATAATAAATCATCATCATCATCTTGGTGCTACAGCCCTTAGAGGTCCTCGACCTTCTCAAGCTTTCTACGCCATTCTGTTCTGTCCCTTGCTTGAATTTTCCAGTTGCCGACTCCGATCTTCTCCGTATCTTGTGTTACCCTATCCATCCACCTCAGCTTTGGTCTACCCCGTCGTCTCATTCCCACAGGTTGCGCTGTTAGAATCTTTTTTATCATGTTCGATTCAGGGGCCCGGGCTACATGTCCTGCCCACTGCAGGCGGTTTCGCTTAATTATAGTGGTAATATCTTTACCACCAAACGTATGCTTGTAGATATTCTGCAGTTCGAAGTTATATCTACGCCTCCATATTCCGTTCTCACAGACCGCTCCAAATATCTTGCGTACCTTTCTTTCAAAAATGGATTCATCTGTTTTCGTTAGCGTCCATGCCTCTGATCCGTATGTGAGAACGGGGACTATCAGTGTTCTATACAGCCTTATACGAGTTTTTTGAGACAGACGTTTGTTAGCTAAGTGCTTTGATAGACCATAATAACACCTGTTTGCAACTATTATTCGCCTTTTTATTTCCTCAGATGTATTATTATTGGGGTTAACCGATGTCCCTAGATATATGAACTCATTGACTGCTTCGAAGTTTTGGTCATTGATGATTAAATTTGTGTCAACATTTCCAGCTCTTGTCAGCTTAACCTATTAAGGTTATATGAGTTTTCCATTTTTCAATGGCGATTTTTTAATGTAAAAATGCTTTTTGATTTAATATAGGTATGCCTATTTTGCTTTATTTTCTCTTGTTTCCTTAGAGCTTCTTTGCTACTTCTTTTATGCAAACTTTTAGAAGATCGTATTCTTTTGTCTTCCATCTGTTTGTATCGATTAATTTTAGTGTAAGCTTTCAGAAATAAAGTGAACTTGTGCTTTCGTTATCCAAACTGTCTGAGTTGTATTGCGTTCTTTGTAATTTTATTCTGTTTTCTTCGTTTACTTCTTTTGGTCCTTGCTTAAGAAATATATATTTTTTACTACTACCAACTAGTGTTTTGAGCCACACTCTGCTCTTCTATTCACTTTAACTACCATATATGTGAGTCCGAAATCCTTGGTGACATGAGGCATCTGTATATGAAAATCAGTTGAGTATTCATTTTTATATTGATATGCATTTGTTATTTTTCCTTTGTTTTTTTTTACTCTTTTCTTGATTGCCATTGGTGAATCGTTATCTACTTCATATATTCTATTATTTGTGTGTTACTTTTATGTAATTTTTCTATGATGAACCTGTTACAACTTAAGTGAAACGAACTGTTTGAAGAAAAATCTAAATAATAGGAAGATAACATATTCTTCTTCTTCTACGGCTCTACAGCCCAAATTGAGCCTTGGCCTCCATTATTTTTTGCCTCCAGCCTTGCTTGTCTGTGGCTGATCTTCTCCATACACGGACTCCTAAAAGGGCTCGTGCGTCGCTGTTTACTGCGTTTTCCCAGCGCTTTCTTGGCTTTTCAACTGGTCTCTTTCTTATCACATGTCCGGCCCATTGCAATCTTTGTATTCTAATGAAGTCTGACAGTTTAGCTTCCGTATAAAGTTAATAAAGCTTGTTGTTGTATCGACTTCTGAAGATTCCGTTTTCCCTTAGAGGTCCTAGTATTCTCCTCAGTACTTTTCTTTCGAATGTATCGACCCTACTTGGTACACAAGTAGACATGGAAGATAAAATGGAGAAATAGATAATGGCGTAGAAACTCCAATGATAGAGGAAGTCCTTAAAGTTCAGAGGCCCAGAAAAACAATAAATCCCCAGGGGTTAACATATCCCCAAAGATATATGGCAAGAAGAGAAAATACCCGATGAGTGGAAGAAAAGTATAGTATGTCTGATCTATAAAAAAGAAGACAAACTCCAGTAAAAACTACCGTGGCATTTCTCTACTATGTACAGCATATAAAGTCCTCATGTATATCATAAGCCAGCGGCTCCAACCACTACGGCAGAAAATATTATTGAAGATTATCAGACGGGCTTCCGACGGGGAATATCGACACTGGATGAAATATTTACAGTCAAACAGATCTTGAGTAAAGATAACATATTAATCATCATTATTATCACCATCAGCCCATTTTAGTCCACTGACTGCACGATCTTGTGCAGTGTGGAGCCCTCATCGGGATTTTTCGTCATCTTTCGCAGATCATCTTGTCATCTCGTAGGTGGTCTTCCTCTGTTTTGTTTATCTATTCTTGGTCTCCATTAGTTTACACCTCCCCCAGAATCCTTAAGATTGACCTCATTCGAGGTGTGGATTTGTTAAATACCGATCTATTGACCTGAGGTACAGATCGATATGTTTTAAAATTCGCCATTAGGAGGTTTTTGGTAATTAAAACATTGCGCTTCATCATTGCGATCAGTTGCTGCATATGTTCTAGTTTTGGTCCACCCCGGGCATTCCATTTCCCTGATATCACTAGTATCTGGAAGACATTCCCCTATCCGCCACCTGTTGAGGCGGCCGATGGGAAACTAACACCCCACACGAGTTACATAGTACTAAGAACACTCTTACTAATAAATTAATGCCGATCAATAACAAAAAAGACCGGATCCATACATAAAACTGCAGAATGTTTTGCCTTTTAAAAACAAGCTTTAAGATTTATAAAAGAATACTAAAAAAAAAGATTAAGTGAAATAGCACAATATAAATTATTAGAAGACAAAAAATCCAAATGTAGTAAGCCAAAAAGTAATAAAATACCTTTTTGATAAATATATGAAAGAAATCTATATATACCGAAAAACAAATAAAATTTTCATTTATAGACTTCAAGATTGCATTTGATACAAATATTTCAGATCTTTATATTTATATGAAAACATCTAGAACGACTTCGAACAATCGAGAAAATATTATCAAAAACCTACAAGCTGTGATATTTGTGGTGAAAAACTTATTTTCCAGTAAACCGTTTTATTTTTAGATAAATAACATTAATCTGATTTAAAATGAAACACGATATTATCTCTACCAATTTAAATTTAATGCAATTGAGTTACTAATTTCATACGGTCCGGTATCCCATTATGAGTGTTCACTGATCGCTAACACGATTGGTAAATAATTTGGCATGCGAACTACTGAAAGATGATCTCCCAGAGATGTGTTAAATATTTATCTACTAGTTCTCAATATGGAATTGTTTATTTAAAAAAAATGTAGGAAGGAGGCTTGTAATACAAGGAGTGTCATGTCTTCTTTTGATCTTCAGGTAACCATCATGGGTTCCATATCATGAGATAGAAAGCGAAAGATGTATAGGGCTGATAATACACTGCATGATAACATAAATATATCAAATTGAATATAAATGAGTCGTATACATTGTAGTCCAAATCTACAAAAAATATGAAATAAAATAATGTCAAGATGTTGAACTTTTATATGACGAGATAATCAAAGTGACCAATGAAGTAAAATGTTAACAAAGATTAAAAGTTTGAGATTTCAATCTCATAAGGATGACCAGAAGGGCATCCAAAATTCTTCTACCAAAATGTCATGGAATTTAGAATAGGTAAATAACATACGGAATTTACAGACATAAGCAACGGAATAAAACAGACGATACTCATTAAACCATATAATCTTCAATTTAATTATATATGACTCATCAAATCATGAATAAACTCATCAAAAGCGATAACAAAGAAAGGGGATACATAATGGGAAATAAAGGAGTTAAAATACTCTGTTACATAAACATATATGCAATATACATAGCCCAAGACGAAGATAGTCTATAAAAACTAGTTCACAGATTCAACACAACAGCAAAAGAATTTTGACCTAAGCGGTGCCTTGGTTATTTACAACTAGTCACAAAAGATTAGACTCGCGAGCAATTCTTTTCTATTAACAATTCTATTAAGAGGTACTTCAGGAGTTGGTAACTCCTGAAGTACCTCTTTCGACTTGTTTGGTCTTCTTCACCAACAATTCTTCTTGTGCGCTTCATCATATCATACACGCGACCTTTTGAACACCGGCTTTTTAGCAATCCACCTACATCTCATCAAGCATTCGTCATCACGTTTACCACACCCCTCTTACTCCGAAAAAAAAGGAGTACTCCTTTTTTGAGGCGGCGACAGTTTAAACAAGATAAAAACGTTAGATAAATCATATATTTTCGAATTAGCACAAATTATTTCAGTAATTTTTAAAAACAAAATTAATATCAAAATAGCTAACATAGCTAAAAATTATTTGGACATACTAAGAATATTACAGTAGATATTGCTCACCTGTCCCGTGTCTGCCTTGTAATTTACTGCATAGTTTTCTCTATTTATATGACACATTTCCAAAAACAATATTTTTTTATAATTATTTTTTTGCTGTAGAACCCTGACATTTGAGTAGTCAAATTGATGGCCAGTTTTTAAGTGATGGTCAACTACAGCACATGTATTCTTCCGTTTTGTGCAGTCACTTTTGTGTTTTTGTGATTGAGAAGTTTGGCCAACATAACAGCTCTGGCAATCCAAACAAGGCAGAGTTTTTGTAGATAACATTAGTTTTATTTCCAGTTGGTGTCTTGTCTTTTACTTTAGAAAACAGTTGTCGGTTTTGAATGTCAATGTCAATGAATTTCCACAATTACCTTTTCTTTTACCCTTCATTAAAAAATGTGTAGACGATCTTATATGTTCTGGTCCTACTTCACAAATTCAAAATACCTTAAACATTTTCAATAACTTTAACAAACATATCCAATTTACTTTAGAGATTGAAAATGATTGTTCGATATCATTTCTGGACACCAAAATAATAAGAACGGAACAAAACAAAATATTGATAGATTGGTATCAAAAGCCAACACACTCTGGAAGATATTTAAACTTTTTTTCAAATCATCCTACTCATCAAAAGTTTAATACAGTCATTGCAATGAAGAATAGGGTAAGGCATATTATTGATGATAAATTCATAAACAAAAACTTAAATTTGCTGTTAAACATCTTTTAAAATAATGGATACCCAAAACATATCCTTAAAAAATTGATATTTAACTCTGACATTTTTGAAGGTTCCACCGATATTGGAGCAGTACAAACAATACAATATAAAAAACTACCATTAATAAAACAGTTAACACCTTCTGTGACTAGTTTATTTAAACAATTTACTAACATTAAAATTGTCCAATATAATTTATTAGAAAACCGACAACTGTTTTCTAAAGTAAAAGACAAGACACCAACTGAAAATAAAACTAATGTTATCTACAAACTGCCTTGTTTGGATTGCCAAAGCTAATATGTTGGCCAAACTTCTCAATGGCTAAAACAAAGGGTTACCCAACACAAAAGTGACTGCACAAAACGGAGGAATACATGTGCTGCAGTTGACCATCACTTAAAAACTGGCCATCAATTTGACTACTCAAATGTCAGGGTTCTGCAGCAAGAAAATAATTACAAAAAAGATTGTTTTTGGAAATGTGTCATATAAATAGAGAAAACTATGCAGTAAATTACAAGGCAGACACGGGACAGTTGAGCAATATCTACTGTAATATTCTTAGTATGTCCAAATAATTTTTCTGTTAACAATTATATTTTAAATCACCCTGTATATTTTTAATGTGTAATTTTATTGTGTTTTAATTGTTTCTTGGTTGTTTTTGTTTGCTCTGTTTTTATATTTAATTACTAGTGACCTAGGTGCTTTTAATCAATACTGTCAGTACTGTTTTGAACAAATTATGTTCAACAACTTGTTTAAATACTTTCCACTCTAAATCTGTAAGTGAGTCATTGTTTATTCTAAACTGATTTTTATATAACTTTTAATCATATTTTAGTTGTCTCCTGATAAAGCTGACAAAAAATCAGCGAAATATAGAGGATTAAAAGAAAAAAGGGTTTTTTTTAAATAATAACAGACCGTATACCCGATATTCCAACACAATAAATTGTTATATATTTATATATATATATATATATATATATATATATATATATATATATATATTCCTACCGTTCTTACGTTATGCTAATATTTTTAACTAGAAAATACCATTTCATCATAAAGTGAAGTTTTCTTAAATGATTCTAAGCGTGTCATGTGGAATTATAAAACATTTGGTGAATGAATTTAATCTGGGGTTATCACTCTTTTGCATGATATTCATATTTATCACTTGTTTCGTGTAATTTATGTTAATTTGCCTAACGTGTCTGATGCATAATAATTACATATTAAAGATCGTGTCACTTTCATTTTTCAATACCCGAATGCCAGCCACGCCACTGAAAGACGACATGGTAAAACAGTGGTTTCACAATAGGAAACAAACTTTCCTTTTCAACAGATGATGGGCATTTCTTGTGATGATAGTATTATTTCACCAAATGGTGCTTTTATTATAGTACATAATTTATAAAAAAATAATTTGCATGCGGTTGGGGCAAGAAGGATTAAAACTTTCGTAAAAAATAAAAATTTGTTTTTAATTGCGCTATTTATCGATCCGCTCGTTCGTAATTTTCGATTGCTTGTATATTAGAAATAAAATTGGTTTGGCACACTAAATAAAATTGCTATGAAACGATGATTGCCCAACGCAAAAATTCTTATAGAATAATGACTATGAAGACTTATGGTAATTTACTAATGATATCTCTAGAAAACAAATAGGAGATATGGCGCCATTTTCCTTTGTCTACCAAAGGATCTTACCGTCTTCCTCTCATTTTTCACAGCTTCTTGTTTATATTCTTCTAATTTTTTTACTCATCCAGAAATTTAAGTGGAATATATTTTATATTTTTTAATGATCATATTTTTCTTCTTTTTGTGAAGAGATGAATCTGACTGTTTTTTAATGTGGCTCCAGAAAGTTGTCGTTTCATCGTTTTCATGGTCTTCCCATTGATCATCTTCCTATTGGGTAACCGTCTCTCGCCACCTTTACTACTTTGTTATCATTCAGCTTATATGATCATTCCATTCTACTCTTCTATTTCTTACACAGTCCTTGATGATATTCATCTTGCATCTCCGCCAATATTTGTACTTCTAACTTTGTCTCATAGTGTCTTACCATCGAAGGGTTTCTACCATCTCTGCTGTTTCTGGCATTTTTTTGTTCTCTCTGTGTCAGGTCGTGTTTTGTGTCATTATTGATCTGTTGGTTGTTTTGTAAATTCTGCCTTTCATCTCTTTCCGGATATCTTTATTTCTCCGTATTGTTTCATTCAGACAACCTGCGACTCTGTTTGCTTTATTCACTTGATATTTCACTTCTCTTTCGAGCTTTCCATCCATCAATCAATCTTCATCACTTGCATATATTTTTTTGGGAAATTAATACGTTGTAAATCACCTTTACTTTGAGAGATTAGAATTGCGTCGTCTGCAAAACACATTATATTAAGTTGTTTTTTTCCCATTTGGTATTTTTTTAGTTCTTACTTTTTTATCATTTCATCCATGATCACGTTCAACAATAAAGCATTCAGAAAATCCCCATGTCTTATCATGTATTTTGTTCAGAGATATGGTTTAAGTGTCTACAAAGGCCGAAAGATGAAAGGTTGCAGATGGTTTTAGATTGAAGATGAATTTTACTTTTACCAATAAAGGGTATCCCCATATCTCGATGTTTTTACATCCGATGATTTTAGCAAACCTAACATCCCATAGTTTAGTAAAAGATTTCCAAAAGATTTGCGTGTTCAGTCGTGGCCAGATGATAGTTCTTCCCCATGGTGCCATTCAGTGATGATGACGTTTTATATATACATATATATAATATATAATACTATATATATATATAATATGCCTCAAAAAACCTGGACTTGGACAACAACTGAGTGATCAATGTTTATTACAAGTATCAGAAAGAAAAATACTTCGATGATATGTGATAAATGATAAACGATCAATTGACGCAAAGAACAAACAAACGGTAAGCCTGCTATTATTGCAGTAGTAAGAGCACGAAAGACTTAGATGATTAAGTGTCAAAGAAGACCCCAAACTATTATCCAAAAATTTTGTTAAGCGCTCAATAGGTTATGATAAACAAAGAAAAGGAAGCCTAGGACACAGATTGAGCCATGAAGTTAATAACGACCTGAAGTTAATAACGATTTGAATGTAAGCCGTTGGAAAGAAAAAGCGAAGAAAAAACAAGAATGAAAACAGATTGTAAACCAAGCCATGAGCCTGTTAGGCTCGAAGTGCTATTATATTATTATAAGTAATAATATTTGTCATAAAAGAATTTTCTGACAACTCTCATTTAATTTAACTGCAATCCAGAACATGAAAACTACTTCTTAAGTACCGTCTCTTTCGAAGTTGTTGACATCATGAACTATTTGTCTGTTACAACTTCTCTAAAAAGTTGATTTGAAGAACACTTAAACCATTATCTAAAATTACGGAGTCAAGACATTCATCTTGCTCCAACGCTAAGTTTTTCTATAATCTTTCTCTGATTGCGAATCTTTGCAGTGCTTGTATTTGTCCCTCTCATCATATGGCCTAGATTTTTTAATTTACGTATCTTTATTTCATATTTCAATTCTGTTTCTTTGGAGAGTCTTCGCAAAACCTCTTCATGAGTACCTCAGTATAAGTGATAAAGTTGTATAAGTTGTATAAGTTGTATAAGTAAAGTGGTAAAGTTTTCTTATGTAAAGCTACACCTTACTACCACCTTTTTCATCATCGCTTTAGTCAGAGTGGGTGGTTCTACACCATATAATAAGATACTAAATACGTAAAATTCCACTAGGAAACTAACTTCCTGTAGCTGGTTGTATACCATATATTCAAAAAAAATTGTTTAAAAATCCTTTATAAAAGGTTATATAAAAAATGCCCCAAACGGGCTATCACAAACCACATTGCAAAAGTTTTCGGATTGATAAAATCCATCATCAGTGCAAAACGGTTGTAATGCTTTAGTAGCCACCAAAATATATGGGTCAAATCCCTTTAAATGTTTTAAATTTGTAGTTGTTTTACATTATTAATGTTTTACATTTTTTTTCTGGATTTGTTTAAGTTACCGTTGGATAGGTAACATGGCGGCGTATGACTCAGAGTCTGAGTCATATCCAACCGTAATTACAACATACACAAGTATCTATCCACGGTAACTTATAACATCACAAATTCTAAAACTATTAATAATTGTTAAAAAAACTACAAATTTTAAACTTTTAAAAGGGTTTTGACCCATTTATTTGGGGTATAGCATGTACAACGTTTGCAATGATGATGGATTTTTCAATCGAAAAAAAGTTTGTCAATGTGTTTGTGAAGCCCGTTTGAGGGCAGTTTTTATATACCTTGTATTAAAGGATTTTAAAAGTTTTTTAAATACGTTAACGTTCTGTCATAAAAGAATGTGTTTCATATTTTGGTTAGAAACAATGATTAAGCATTATTATTTGGTCTCTTGATAAATATAAGAAACTTTGTTTTGTTTAGATTCATGTTTAGCCATAGTTTAGAAAAGTCGTATATAATTTTTGGAATATTCTTTGAAGATCATCAATATTCTCCGCTAATAACACAGTATCGTCTTTATATTTAAGGTTGTTAATACGAATTCCGTTTACTGTAATTCCCGCAGTCTCATTTTTCAGACTCTCATGCAAGGCCGCTTTAGAGTACAAGTTAAATAGTAAGTATGGAGAAAGAATGCACCCTTGCCTTACCTCTCGTTTAATTTCGAAGTTGTCTGATGTTGTGTTGTCTATTTTGATGTGTGATCTCTGGTTATAATATAGATTTTCCATAATTTGTATATCTCGTTTATCTATTTGTTTGCGTTTTAAGATTGCCATGAGTTGTTTATACTATCGAACACTTTTTCATAATCTATAAAGCATGCATAGACATCTTGGTTCACATGCAAGCATCGTTGCGTTAGTACGTTTAAACTAAACAAAGCGTCTCTAGTTCACATTCCATTGCGACAACCGAACTGGGTCAACATGAATGAATTTTCGTATTTTTTTTTAATTTTTTCTCTTTAAGCATTTTAAGTAACAAAAATTATTAAATATATTCAACTATATCAAAATTGTCAGTTAAGCACGAGTGTGAATAATTTCACAAGTATTCCAAACAGAAAACAAGCAACTGCTTGCAAATTTTGTCATTTCGTTGTTGCAACTATATTTTTGTTGAGTAATAATTACTTAATTATTTATTGTTATTATTTAAAAATAATCACACAGATTAGAAAATTTAGTTTCTTTTTACCAAATAAGCATAAACTTTTAATTGATGCATAAACTATTCCGAAGCTATTGTTTTGTGCCATGTTAATAGAATTCACTATTTATTTTTACTGGGGATAAGCCAAAATTTTATATTAAAATAAGTTTATTTTGAGGTTTCGATTTCCAATTCGGATGTTTCATCATCTACTTCACAGAATCAACCACCTCTGCTACCTTCAATGTTTTGAATCTGATCTATGACATCTCGCAATCGATAATGGCTTATAAGTATTCTTGTTAAAATACGAAGTACTATTTTATTTAAACTAATTCAACATTTTTTATTTTACAATATAACACGGTATCCAACTACCGTCACATAGCTTCTCCTACTTAATTCCGACTCTGACCTTCTCGTGGTGATTCTTGAGCAACCTTGTGGAAGTCCGCGGTAGTGGAAAACAGGATCTAAGCGAATAAGAGCGGAAGAAGTGGTTTTCCGAAAAATAGGAGGTTAGGCTAAAGTTTAACTACGTCCTTCTAGAAAAAATTAACAGTTATCAATATTCAAAAAAAGAAAGCCGGACTGATTTGACGATAACTACGAAAGAAAAAGGAACATGATTTTAGACATAAGAAATAAATAGACAAAATATCGCAATATTAAAAATAAAATACTGGAAAACCAAAGCGCGAAATAGATCGAAATGGAGAAGAGTTCTTGAATATATCAAGACCCAAAATGGAAAAAAAAGTTTATGGTTAAATTTCCCTAATAATTTAAATCCAAATTATTTGTCAGTCTCCAAAATGTTTGGATTTTTTGCGATCCACTTCTCTTTTGAATGAATCCACTCTTCCAGAATTAATCTGTTACTACTTTTGCAAAAGGGTCTCGGTAGAATAATTGGTGTTTTGCACCTCTTCTGGGTAATCAGTCGGTAATTTTATTTTTCTTCACTCCGGTATGTACCAAAATTTATAGGACGGCAACTAAATTTTCGTTGCTTATATTATTTAATTTGCCTTAGTATTCTCATACTACTTTGGAGCTGATCTCATCTAATTTTAATGATTTCAGTTGCTTGACTATCGGATATATCTTATCCCCGATATTTTTGTTTAAGTTAAATTGGAAAGATCTTCCAGTAGCGTAAGGTCTCGCTTAAATAAATGCTTAATATTTTGTTTGGTCCATACTCTCATATTCCAGTTCCTTTGGCTACTTTAGAGCAATCTATATACCACTGCATATTTTTATTGTTTAAGTTAGAAATGGTGTCTTTGTCCCATTCACTTTTGCAACTTAACTTTGTAGCAAATTGGTTCACTTTTGCATAGTTTCTAAGTTATACTTCTTTTTCATACCACAGTTCACACTGCAAAGTAATTTATAGGACAAGAAGTGGACTGGAAGGACACAAGATGTGTGACTATGCAATATCCAGAGTGGTGCAGAATTTTCAACACAGCTCATGTAATTCAGAAGGCAGAGAAAATAATGCCCTCAAATTATTAATTCAACCACGCAGAAGATGAGAAGATGACCCCTTACTAGAAGTACAAAAGAAAAAACTAGCAAACATAAGTTATTAGATTTATTAGATTACCATACCATTAAACATAGAAACAAATACCATATGCACAGAGAAGAACAAGATAAAAGCAGAATGGTACAATGAATAATATTAAAGGGGCATACAATAAAAAATGAAAGACACAAGAAATACATATAAAGAAGAACAAAAGAACAACCAATAACAACTTTTTAGGAAGCACAACTGAAGGTAGATCTTGGCATTCGCTTTGTCTGCTGGATACAGCTGGAAAGATATTAGGAAAGGAAACGATCGCAGTGACCAGGTGGAAGAAGGGTACGAAGAAGTACTGTCTGGTGGCTATACTGGACATCAAAAATGCTTTCAACTGCGCCAACTGGAATTGTATTATGCAATCTTTAACCGAAATAAGGGTACCGGCTTATCTAAGGAGGATAGTGACATGACACAACGTCTGCTCCGAAGGAATATAAAATTACTGAAGGAGTACCACAGTGCTCTGTGCTAGGCCCTCTATTGTGAAATATTATTTATAATATGTATATAAATAAATCGTATATTTATTGTATATTTATATAAATAAATCTCACGTTCTCACCTTCGAGAGAATCTGCTAATGAATGAACACAGTCAAACCTCGGAAACATGTGGAAACCGTAACACTGAGTATTGAAGAATATGAAATCATATCACAACCATTCCTTCGGTACTTGGTAATGCTGATTGATGCTAGACTCAGCTTCAAGCAGAAAGTGGAACCAGTCAGTGCTAAAACGTCAGTCGTAAAATCAGCCTTATTAAATGTCTTCTTCTTCACGTGTCATCTCCTCGAAGAAGGTTGCGGAAAGCGGAAGTGCAGAAGTGCAGTATCCAATGTAGGTAGCTCAAAATAAAGTAAGAGGAAATTATTGTCGTCAGTAGTCACGTCAGTATCAACGTACGGAATATCAATATGGGCTGATTCCTCGGAACCCAAGAATCACTAAGGGAGGTCTGCACAATATCTGAGAGCGCAATATATGTTATAGTGGGGATGCTACCCAATGGAGTGCTAGCTGAAGAGAGGAAGACCCTTTATCGGCAAAGAGAGTTAACTACAACTACACATTGTGTGTTAATGAACTTAGAAGAAGAGAAGGGCAAAAAGCATCCGTCGATGGAAATTGCAGTAAGATTCCTCAACAACTAGCAGCTGAAAGCATGGTCATGGCTACTTTCGAGCATATCTTTATCGCTCTAAACATGACGATTCTTTAGAGTACCCGTACTGTCTCGGGGTAGAAGACGTAGAGCTCGTGTTTTTCATGTATCCTCATTTCAACTTGCTACGAAATACCCTAGAAGCAGTTATCAAACAGAATTCAACTAGAGACCATAGTAGAAGGAATGCTTTTATCGAAGACAGCTTGGGATACAATCAGCACATTCGCGATGGAAGTTCTTCAGGATCTTAGCTGCATTGAAAGGAGGTAAGTTTAAAATGGAGACGATTAGAAGGAGAGAAGCAATGACTTGACAACATAAAGGAAAAGCAATAGCTAGAACCTCCACCCGTGAATTAATGCATGTTCTACAAAAAAAAAAAACACACACACACACACACTCTAGAGAAACTTAGATAGGCTGGTTAAGTAGTGAGGATGGATCATGAAAGATTATCAAAAAGCCTTAGAGCGAAAACTGCAGGGCAAACGATCAAAATGGAGGCCTCCTAAAATATGGAAGAGCGAAGAGGCAGCGGGCATGCACAATTTACTGAATATCTTAACTCGGAAGAGAGCATCGTGGGACAGTCTATATTGGAGGCAGGAATTACAGGAGGCCAAGGCTCAATATGGACAGCAGCGCCATTGGAATAGGAAGAAAAGAAGAAGAAGAAGAAAAGGGAGGGAACACCAAGGACATATATTAAGACATTCGAATTTTTTATTGCACTATATGATTATTATTATGCTCCTCATAGTAGATAATTTGACTAAGATTATGAAAATATTTAATTATATAACTATCTAATATCAGATACTATGTATTCAAAGTATTTTCTAATACCAAAACAAACAATTTCAGGAAATTCCTTGTTTATAAAAAAGTGTTTGTAAAACTTCTATAAAAGTAATACTTTTCCGCCTAGATTAGTTTTACTTTTTTCTTATTTCTATTTGTATCTTACCTCTTGTGTAGGTCGCTAAAGAATAAATTAATATGAGAACGTTAATAGCGTTCAAACCATATATGCGACATCTTCCCCATTATTGCCTTTTAGAACTTGCTTGTTAGAGGCATAGGTGAGAGTCGTTCATTCCAATGACCATTTATATGAGGTTTCGAATTCGGTAGTAGAAAGTGTTTCCTGATGATCTATCAAAGATTGTTATCACATGCCTATTTATTTTCCACTGTAAAGAAACATGTATTTGGACAATTTTATGATATATAAAAAGTCTATTCATGAAAAAATGAAGATATATGTTTTTTAATACAAAAATAATGTTACGTTATTCAAAATTTACGTCAGAACCCCACAACGTTGCCAAAACATCAAAATAGTAAATAATTGTAAGAAATTTTGAAATTATGGACTATTTGAGAATAGTGGCAGGGGGGAATGGTGAAAAGAAATTTACATTACATGAAATATTTACATTTAAAGGTAATGGATTTTGACAAAAGCTATGAGTCATGCCGATGCAGTGCACAACTTTACCTGTTATTTACAAGGTTATAGCTCTTGATAAAATACATTACGTATACGGCCTAATATTATTTCGCGTTTAATACCTGTTACGCCATCTAACAGTGTTTCGTTCAAACTGTATCTAAAACAATGACGATGTTTTGCCGGCAAAGAAGGAATTTTTGAAAATGTCATTTTGTTGGAGTTGATGTATTAGTGCAAGATGTTTAAAGGTATGTAGAAGTATGTAATTAAGTTTTTCTAGCTGCATAATTGATACCCATTTGTTAAATTTTTAACCTAGTTTAAGACTATAATAAAAAGTTCTTGCTCTAAATTAAGTGATTAATGATTATGTGTCGATCAGTATAAATATTTATTTTGGGGTTATAATAGCCACGCGCCTGGAGATAATGCTGGCCGGCAAATATTACCCCCAAATTGTATTCATATAATACAGAGTATTTCTTTGTAAATTCTTATATTTCAGATTCCCCGAGTTTACAAGAGAAAAAGTGACAAAGCATGATGAAATCCTGAGCAACTTAATGCAGCAATAAATGCAGTAAATAATGACAGAAGCGTCCTTGAAGCTGCCAGAAGTTCAAGCAGAGAGCAGAAAGCAGATCTACAATTTAACTACGACTAAAGCGAAATGATACAACAGCTGCTTCTTTAGGTCGTAATTCTGTATTTAACAAAGAAGAAGAAAAAGTTTTGACAAAGCAGGTCATAAAGTTATCAAAACATTTTTATGGGATAACTCCCACAGAAATAAAAAAAAATGTGCCTATAAAATACGCTGAATAAAAAAATTTACATCATCCATTTTCCAAAGAAAAGGAAATTGCTGAAAGAGACTGGCTTGGCGGCTTCCTTAAAAAAATCCAGCTATTCGATTAAGAAAACCGAAGGCGACAAGTATTAACCGCATATCTGCTTTTAACAAAACTGAAGTAAACCTATTTTTCTCTAATTTAAAGTCCACATTGGATAAATATAAATTTTTGGCATCCAAAATATATAATGCACACGAGACAGGCATAACAACCGTCCAAAACTCCGGAAAAATACTTGCTGAAAAGGGACAAAAGAAGCTTTATTACAAGCACAGAAAGAGGTCAAACAAAAACTATTATGTGCTGCATAAGTACCTCAGAAACATATTCCACCTTTGTTTATTTATGCTCGCAAAAGGATGAAACCAGAGTTAAAGAAAAATAGGCCACTGGTGCAGTCTACTGCTGCTCGATATTTCTCGAATGACTCCAGCATTTTTACAGTGTTGTAAAACCTTCAAAGGAGGATCCAGTTTTGTTAATCGTCAACAATCACAGTAGCCACTGTACATTAGAGACATATTATTTATGTAAAGAACGAGGAATTATTATGAATGTGTAACATTGAATGTGGCAATTATCTTAGAAGTCATCCTCATGGGCGCATCACATTTGAAATAGCTGAAATATTTAAAAATTCATACGGTCGCGTAGCCACACCAGTCAAAGCCATTAAAGGTTTTGAGAATACAGAAATATTTCCATATCATCCTGAAAATTTTACCGATGAAAACTTAAGTGAATCATTCATACAAGAAAAAGATAAAAAGACACTAGACAAAGAGAAAAAAAGTGGATTAGATAAGGAGAAGAATAATAAGGAGGTTAAGGGGAATAAGGAAAGTTCGAAACATGACAAAAAGTTTGAAGTATCTTTTGTTGACATAATTCCACTACTATGATGCTCAAAAGATGACTCAGTTGGAAATAAAAGATCCAACCACAAAAGCAACATTTCGAAATAATGACATCAACAAGAATGAAGTTATTTCTAGAAGAAAAACAGCGGAAGAAGGAAGAACAAATGAGAAAGAAAGCCAGCAAGAGAACCAAACAAAAAATAGGCATCGAAGAGTCCAGTGCTCCGCGAATAGTTCCAAAAAGAAATTGTATAAGAACACAGAAGATAGTTGCACAATTTGTGGCGAATTCGGTAAAAACAGAGAACTGTGGATCCAATGCAGCATTTGCGGCCAATGAGCACACAAAAACTGTACCAGTTTCGAAGACAAAATTTACATTTGCGATTTCTACATTTAATTATTTTTTAAATGGGGGTAATAGTGGCAGTGGCCACTTTTATAAACTAAATAAACCCAATGCTAATATAATAATATATAATTAACGAATTGCCTAATGTAACTAACCTTATGCCGTCTGTTTCTGTAGTTCTGACGTTTCTTTTGTTATCATTTTGCCATAATCGACCTATTGTTCCATTTTGGAAGATCCATGTTTCATCAATAAAAACAAACTTATAAAAATATGCTTCTTTTTTTGCAATATAATTTTTAAAAATAAAGTTCTCTTTACTGCAACATTGGGAAGTTCTATAAGTCCACGCCTTGATGATTTTTTCACACAATACATATCAATAATCAGTTTATAAAAACTATATATTGTGAATCAAATTGTATAAACAGATAAAAATAAACAAACAAAATTCTTACTATTATGATTATACATTATCGGCAACTCTGTAAACATTTATGTCAATCCCTAGAATGTCATTGAAGTTGGGTATTATACCCGTATCATTGGAATACACTTTTCTTTTATATTAATAATGATAAAAATTATTTTTGGTTATTTAATCAATATAATTATAAAATTCTCAATGTAATCACGATTACATTTTTCTTGTTATAATACCATGTTGACGCCCAAATAATTGCCTAAGTGAAAACCGGCCTGATTGCCATCTTGTATATTCTGATTTTTGTTTGCCGGCTAATATTTTTAGTTTTAAGTGGTTGTTTATATCTTCCGAAAGCTTTATTACCCTTCTGAATTCTCTCATGCATTATGTCCTTAGTTATTTTCCCTATTAATACTCTTAGGTAGTTAAAGTGGACTACTGTTTTAAATTTGTAAATTTTCATTTTAAAAAATCCTTTTCCTATCTCACCGAATAATCTCACGTATATGGTATTGTTTCCATTTATTACTACGATTTGTTTCTTAATAATCGACAGCATGATAAAGGTTCAGAGAAGGAATTTATTTACTATAATATAAATACTCACTCGATCTGAAATACAAGTAGCAAACAATGAACATAGATCTCGACGAGTTAAGTAATTGTGCAAGTATATTGCCTGAATTTATAGGGACTGATAGATGGCTCCTGGTACGTCGAGACTGCTTAAGTCTTATGCTACCTTGACCTGGCCCATGGTGGTCAATCCAAGAAACACTTATAAAGCATTTACTGTTCATTATCCGATAATCTCTATCATACAATTAAAATTTTTCGAAATTTGATATTCACATTTACCAAGAGTGTAGTGTGAAATGTGCATGATGTTGTTGTACAATAAATGCAGCTTGCTACTGTTAGAACTATGACCCTAACATGTACCAATATCATAAGAGTGAGTGAATCTACTGTTTACAAGCTTCTTGCCAAGAGGAAAAATGCAAATATAGCACCTCCTAAAAAATCAATAGGGATAAAACCACTTGACATTGATAAAGATATGCAAAATATAATAAGGCAAACAGTGTGCATTACTTTTATTTTAACAAAGAGATCTCAACATTTGACAACAATAAAACGAATTTAGAGGAAGACGAAAATTTGCGTCACATAGGACGGAAAACCTTGTGTAAATATTTCACAAATTAAATTTTTTCTTGGGAGAATCAAAATTGTAAGTAACTTTCTGTTTGATTTGCATTCGCAATCACATTAACCTCATAAACTTCTATACTGTTTTCATCGCTGGAGCTCACATTATTATCAGATGACACGTATTTATCATTCTTCTTCTTCAAATTCCGCTCCTATCGGAGATTGGAAATCATTTTGGCAGTTATAATTTTGTTGGTGACGCGCCTGAATAGTTCAATAATTGAACTGCATTCAAACCATTCACGGAGATTGCGTAGCCACGAGAGTTTACGTCTTCCTACGCTTCTTCTGCATTTGATTTTACCCTGCATTATTATCCTTGGTAGTTCGTATTTTTCACTCTCATGATGTGCCCCAAGCATTCCAATTTACTGATTTTTATGGAATTTAAAACTTTGCATTGTTTTTCTAGTTGTTCGAGAACTTGTTCGTTTGTTTTACGATCCATCAATGATATGTTCAAAATGCATTGGTAACACCACATTTAAACAATTGCTCTAGGTTTTTAATCTTGGATTTTTTAAGTGTCCAAGCTTCAACCCCATACAAAACCGTAGAGAAAATATAACATCGACGCATTCTTATTCGGAGCGATATATTGATATCGCGATTACAAAAAAGTTTTCTCGTTCTATTAAAAGTTGACCGTGCAATTTCAATGCGGCATCTTATTTCTCTTGTCTGATCAGTATCTTCTGTCAATATCTGTATTATCTAGTACTAGCTTAACTTTGATGTTTTGTGCTTTTGTAAATACCATGAACTTGGTTTTCTTCAAATTTATTTTTAGTTCATAATCGTTGCAATATACATTTAGTCGTTCAGCAAGGTGTTGCAGTTCTTCTAGTGTTCCTGCCAGAAGGACGGTGTCATCCGCATATCTTATGGTATTAAGTGGCTCACCGTTTATTATAAGGCCCTCACTGACCTCAGCAAGCGCTAATTCTGAGATGGCTTCACTGTATAAATTGAATAACAAGGGTGATAAAATACAACCTTGGTGGACCCCACGGTGAATCTGGATATCCTATTTTCAACTTTCACTTTTGCTGTTTGGTTCCAATAGAGGTTAAATATGATTCTAATGTCTCTACTGTCTATGTATTTATTTAATAAAATTTCTTTAAGCCGATTATGCTGCTCAAAATCAATGAAACAGGCATATACTTCCTGATTTATATCTAAGCATCTCTGCTAAAGACCACTTACTGCAAACGGTACATCTCGTGTTCCCAGTCCTTTCCTAAATCCCATTTGTGTATTACTTATGCATTCATCTAATTTCTTATGTATTCTATTGTGAATTACTTTTAAAAACAATTCTAAGACATGTCTCATTAAGGCCATGGTGCGGTGTTCATTGCAATCTTTTGCATTGGCTTTTTTGGGAAGCAGTATGAATGTTGATTGGAGCTATTCTTTAGGTATTATACCTGTTCTATATATGGTATTTAATAGATACAAAAGAAGATCAATAGATTCAGTATTCACAATTTTGAGTAATTCGATTGGAACTTCATCAGGCCCGGGAGATTTACCACCTTTAGCTTGCTTCATTGCATATTCAATTTCTTCTCGTATAATGTCAGGCCCAGTATCATCCTTAAATTCTTTTGGTGCTTCTGTTCCCTCTTTGTCTTCAAAATTTGTGCTATATATTGTGTCCTCTGCATTTTTGGTTTATATATGTTATAAGTGCACCATTTTCATCTGTTAGTTGCCTAGTTTGAAGTGTTTTTCTCATTCCTGTTAATTCTCTAATTCTTTTATGCATGGTAAAAAAGTTATATTTTTCTCAATTCTTCTAGTTCATGGCAATGCTCATGTAACATTATCTCGTTAGCTTCTTTTATTCTGTTTTTAATTAATCGATCAGTTTCATTATATTTAATTGGATTTTTTGTTTTGAATGATTTTCTATGTATTCATTATGTTCATCTATAAAAAAATAATACTTGATAATAATGTCGGGTAATAAAAAATACTAAACATATAGATATATCTTCATCATCTAATAAGAAACTTGCATAAACCGTCGCTCTCCTAATTTTCGAACAATTTTAGGTTAGCTTTATCATTTTTATTAAACTGTTCGCCGTTTTTTATTTGTTTTGCACCTAAAACCATTCTTTGACGTCTTAGTGACATTCTACCACGATATTTTTATATTCTTTCTATGATTTTCACTGTTTTTAATAAGTAATTTTACGAACGCTGTCGCCACAAAATACGTACTGTCACAGTAACGACACTTGTGTGATCTTTTTATAGGATATATTCCGTGACAAGTGGAAGAAGGTGTTAACTGCTTGTAACGCCTTCTTCCGCTGAGTTTATGTATCTTAAGTTTCTAGAAAATAGGGCCAAATGTTAAGCTATTTGATAAAAACAGATTAAGACCGCATCACAAGACCCTTACGCATCAAAATCTATAGAAATCGTGCCAGCCGTTTCTAAGATAATTGAGGCATTCCATACTTAAAACACCGGGTAGATTTTGATTAAAGATAAAAACAAAAGCATTATTTTAAAATTATAAAAAAAAGTCTTTCATTTTTGTTTTTTACAAATTTTTGTAGGTGCTTTTGAATAGTTTCTACGGTGATTTTACTTCGTGGAAATTTTACACTTTTACACAAAAATCGCTATTATTTTGTTGATCCAATATTTTAAATCTGTCAAAAAAGCTTAATTACCCTAGTTTCTGGTGGTGGCCCTTTTTTCCTTCAGTTTCAATCTCAAAACTATTTCTTACACACCAAAATATATAAAAATCGTGCATCCGAGATAATTGAGGCATTCCATACTTAAAACTAACCCTGTAGACTGCGAATGAAGAAAAAAACAAAAGCGTTATTTTAAACGTATAAAACAGATCTTCATTTTTTTTTTTAAGTTTACCCTCGTTTCGGGTGACGGCACTATTTTTCTTCAGTTTTGAGTACTAAAGAATAAAAAAATTGGTCCCAAGAGTGTGTTCCCAAAAAAATCAATGTTTTTGGCATTAAAAGTCGATATTTCCTATGAAATTCATCATAATTCATAATATACATTTACTGTTGAGAATCTATTTCCTCCTATTTTATTCTTAGCGTCTTGCGTCTATGTAATATTTTGTTTTGTACATGGGAGCCTTTCCATCTAATTTCTTGTACTGTTTTGAAATCTATATCATAACTTGTTTATCTATTTTCCTACTTTCTCCAACTTCTCTATTTTAGCATCGTTTTGATATTCTCATTGGGTATTTTTGTTTGCTTGTTTTATTTTTATATTACTTTTTCCACCACTGTAATGGTAAAATTTACCATTTTTTTCTGTATCTTATCCCATCTTCATTCTTTGTCGTGTGTAGTGATTTTATTTTTACCCATTTTTGTTTCTTTTTCCAAGTTATTTTTGCAGTATTAACAAATTTTCTAAGTTATTTTTGCAATATTCTTTCTTCCTTCGTTACATCATTATTTAGAAATATTCTCTTGTTCGGAATGTCTCTTATTTTGTATTTCTTTGTACTATTTGTATTTTTTTTTTCATTGATTAATGCTATTAGACAGTATCTGTCGTCTATTTTGTGCGCATTTTCAAACTTATTTTTAAATTGCTAAAAGTTCTTTATGCAAAGACAAAGAATAACGAAGCAAAATCTCATGAGACCACTGAACCTTCAAACATTAGGGCTTCCTTATAGGTAATAGAAATAATACGCAAGTAACTGTACGTATCTGACGTGACCGTTAAATCAACATACCAATAGCAACAAGTAATAATTACTTTCAATAATATGATTAGTACGGTACTGAGAAATCAGTGAGATATTTTATTTTTAAAATACTCTTATTTAAGAAATTAGTTAAAAGAAACAATTGTTACGTATGAAAGAGGTGTGGTTACATAAACGAGATTATTATTTCTGTATCAGTACTATCTACATCTATAACTTGATAAAAATGCACCAAATTTAACCAGAGAATTCTATGAAGAACTACATTAGATTCAGATGCTTATCAGATAATTATAATATTACTTCACAAAATAGGAGCAAACCAATAACTTGAACTTGATAGAATGGCCAGGGGCCAGAAGGCTCTTCCGGCAGGACAATTGGAAGGAGGTTATGTCCTGCCAGAAGATCTCAACGATGTTTATATGATGTGTCCTTTCGGAAGGATAGGAAAGATTCCGGCAGTACAAAGACATATATCTGTTTGGTTGGATCGAAATTTTTATTTGTCGCAAGAAAAAGAAAAAATAACAGAAAAAATCTAATTCTATCATGTTCTGAACTATTTTTAGTGTCTATATTTAGTGTTATTATACTGATATTTTTTTTTTCATTCCACAAATTCCAAGTTGTGTCGTGCACAGTTACTTTGTTACTGTCAAAAACATTATTATTACTTTGAATCACATGTTGTGCCGTTTCAACGTCACTTTAACTTTTATCTTCACTATCGCTTGATGAAGATGAAGACAAAAAAACATATTGATTAATTATGCTACACTCATCATGTCCAGAACTATTTGGCACATCGTTGTTTGTTGATTTTGTTCGTCGACATCCATTCGTTTTCGTTTCTCTTTCTGATCTACAAGAATATACGAAAAAAGTTAATAATGAAGGTAATTCAAGGAAATTTTAGAATGAGATTACTTACTTTTATTCTTCTTTAACAAATTTAGTTTAATTGGCATTTTACTGTTATCTATATCCCATAAAACAATTGCTTCTTATTAGAGTGCCGTCTCCCTACGGAGGTTGACAATCATGATGGGTATTTTATTTTTGAACTTGCTGTTCTAAACAAATCAATCGATCTGCATTGATACCAATCACGTAGATTCCTTAACCATGATTTCTGCCTTCGCCCAAAAGATCTTCATCCTTGAATCTTTCCCTGTATTATGAGTCTCAAAATTTCATATTTTGGTCCCCTTATCACGTGGCCTAGGTATTCCAGTTTTCTGGTTTGTATAGTGGTGATTAGTTCTGTTTCTTTACCAACCCTCTCCAGTACTTCTTTATTTGTGATTCTATCAGTCCATGATATTTTTAATACTCTGCGGTATAACCAGAGTTCGAAAGTCTCGATTCTTTTTAAATTGCATTTTTTTAATGTCCAAGTCTCAGCTCCATATAATAATATTGAAAATATATAACAGCGAATGGTGCGTAGTCTGATCTCCAAATTTACATTTTTGTACATTAGGAGTGGCTTCATTCGTATAAATGCTAATCTGGCAATCTCTATTCGCCTGTTTATTTCTGCAGTATAATCATTAGTTTCATTGATTAAAGTTCCCAAGTACTGATATTTTTCTACTTGTTCTATCACGTTACCATTGATTGTCAATAGGTGTTGTATATCTTTTGGTCTTTTTGTAATTAGCATGTACTTAATTTTTTTAGCGTTTATAGTAATTCCCATCTCAACAGTATTCATACTTAAGCTTTCGATAAGATGTTGTAGATCTTCTATACTCGTTGCTATGTTCACAGTGTCATCTGCATATCGTAAGTTGTTGATTAATTTTCCGTTAACGGTAACTCCCGCTTTGATATTACTGACCGCGTTTTGTTAAGTTAAACAAAAGTGGCCATAAAACACTTTTATTGATATTAGTTTTTCATGTTTTACTTTATCGAAAGCTTTTTCGTAGTCAACAAAGCGCAAGTGTAGATCAACGTTTACATAACGACATCGCTGAATCAATATGTTGATGGCAAATAGTCCTTCTCGAGTACCCATTCCATTTCGGAACCCGAACTATCTCGCTAATATCCTTCTCTAGCCTTTCGTACATTCTCTTATGTATTACTTTCAGCAGTACCTTTAAAGTATGACTCATGAGGCTCAGTGTTCGATAATCAAAGCACTCTTTTGCTGCTTGTTTTTTAGGGATGGTTATAAATGCTGACTTCAACCACTGTTGTGGTATTATTCCCGTATCGTACACCGTGTTGAATAAATCTGCCAATACTTCCAAGCTATCCTCTTCCACTAGTTTTAACAGTTCTACTGGTATTTTATCTAATCCAGCTGCCTTATTGTCTTTAGAGTTTTTGGTAGCATATTTAATTTCATCTATCGTGATCTTCTGCCTCTCTAAAGGATTTATTTCTTGTATTTTCTGCATTTCATCTCGTTCATCTTGGAAAAGTTCTCTAACGTACTCCTCCCCCGTCTTAATTTCTGTGGTAAATTTATTAGTAATACTTCTTTTTTGTCTTTTATGTGTCCTTGCTGTCTATTTTGACCCATTCCAGTCACTTCTCTTATTTTTTTTGTGCATATTTCTCATATCATATTTTGTTTCTAGTTCTTTTATCTCTTTACATTGTTTCATCAAATAGATTTGCTTAGCTATTTTGATTTTTTCCTTAATTATTCGTTTTATTTCTTTGTATTTCTGTAGATCTTTTTCTTTATATTTCCTTCTTTCTTCCATCTGTAATAGTATTTCTTCTGTCTTACACTGTTTTTTTAGCCTGTTGTATCAAACTTTCTTAAGCTGGTTTCAGTAATGTGTTTTTTATATTATAACTACATCCATAATTTATTTGTTGTCAGTTAGTGTTTTTTGCATATTAACATTCACGTTATTTTTAAAGTCGTTTTTTATTTCTTCGTTTTTTAGCATTCATACATTAATTTTTGGTTGCTGTTTTCTGAGTTCAATTTTTTGAATTTTATTTTCATGTCAGCAACTAACGGATTGTGGTCTGAGTTAACATCTACTCCAAGATAAGTTTTAACTGAGGTTATAGATTTTTTGTATCTGCTATTTATGGGTATAAAGTCTATCTGGTTACTGACAATGTGGTTTTCGGTATGTGAAGGAGACTTTTATGTATATAGTTTTCTCTTAAGAAGCTGAAACTAAGTATTGGCAATAACCATATTCTTTTCTTGGCAGAATTCTATGAGCCTTTCTCCTCTCTCGTTTCTAGTTCCTAATCCGAACTGTCCAACTATATTTTCAACTGTACCTACTTCAATTTTTGCATTAAAGTCTCCTAAAATGTAAGTAATATCTCTAGATTTTGTTAACTTGATTGTATTATGCAATTCTGAATAAAACTTTCGATCTCATCTTCGTTCTTATCAGCTGTGGGAGCATAGACTTAGGGATCATATTAATATTACAGTTCCGTGCTTGAATTTTTAGCATTATTATTCTTTCTGAGATTTGAATCACAACGAGCACTGATTTTCTATTAGTGTTGCTTATAATGAAAGCTACTCCGTATCGATTATCAGTTTTGTCTCCTCCAGTGTAATAAATATTGTGGTTATTTATTGATATCTCTCCATTTCCTGACCATTGTACATCGCTAACTCCAAGTATATCTATATTAAACCTCTCTTTTTCTTTAATAACATTATGTAGTTTCCATACTGATACATACAAAGCCAATAAAAACGAACAAGGAAAGAAGAAGATATCCCGCAAACTATTTTCATTGTTTGTACAAGATATTGTATTTAAAAATTTAATATAATTAGAGTGGATTATTCATATAAAAGGAAAGAATAAACAAAAATAATATTCAAAACCCAAAAAATGAAATTAACAAATTAACATCACAATTAATTAGAAACAACTTCGAGATAGTTCATGCCGTTCATGGCCATGCTAGTCAAATGCCCCTGTTCGAAGACGCTTCCTCATTCGCGAAATTAAATAACATTTTAGGAAACTTCTTTTTTATTTATTATTTATTCAACCACTTCAGTTCATTATTTGTTTATAGAGTCTTATTTCTGACATACGCTTTATGTGTCCATACTATTCAACTATTTTTTTATGTCATCGGTAATAGTTCCTTCATTGCACATCATTTATTTGGTGATATCATGTCTAACCCTATTTTTCTTGAATTCCGGAGTAATCTTCTGATTTTTCTTCTGTTATTAAATTTGCATGTATATTAAGTTTACTTTTCTTGTTAATATTTTTAATACTTAGAATGACGTGGACAGGACATTGCTTTTTTCGCTGTCATAATTCTTCTTACATTTTTAATTTTACAGTTTTTATGCCTAGAGAGCATAAATAAAAAAATTTATGCCTTTTTAACTCCTAGAGAGTTCTGCAATCTGTCCAAGGTCAATAAGCGTTTTTTATGGAAGGATTGATGGTATGCGGAGCTTCACTCTATCATCTATCACAGAATTTAACTAAACCTACATCCACATTTGTCTATGAGAGTTTTATGACTTTGTCTTAAAATCTCAACTTATCTGTGTGTTAAAGGCAGGTCAAATGGCAATAGATGTTTTAGCCATACTGTCTTACTAATAAAACACTCGTATTCTAAGGTTATTCCGTATTTACCTAGAATAGTTATCCTAAGTATAAGGTAAATATAATACTAAAATAATTTGTTACGCATAAACTCGGTATAAGTTAGTTATAAGTATTCCCACTTTATTCTGAAATAATAGTTTGGCAATGTCGCAATTGAGTGAAATATGTCAATTTTGATTTTTCTTTGAAACTGACAATGACAACTGACACCATATATATCTTTATTTGTTTTCTTATATGTTGAGTTTGAGTATTTAAAAATTGTAAAAAGCCTTACACCGTCTTTAGAAAACCGATATTTTATTCTAAATCCCTATCAGTGTATTTTTTAAAGGGATTTATTCTTTCTTTAAATGTTTCTCTTTTTCATGTATTTTCGATCAATTAAATTATTAACTTCCTCGATAGCCGCAACACCTCTTAAACACATTTTTTATTAAATAGCTACTCACAAAATAATACAAAAAATAATATATTCTTGTCACTGATGACTTTGACATTCATAAAATAGGTTATACCGTTATACCAGACTTAAACTAAGGTGCGGATCGGTATAATCTTGGAATAAATTCTTATATCAAGTATAACCTATATCTAAGTTATTCCGTGTTTATTGGTAGTGATTTTGCCTATGCCTGATTTATTCTCTGACGAACATCTTTTGCGGTTTGTTCGATCTGTCCCTCTCTAGCGCATTGAAACTCTCCATTCCCTGTCTCTCGGCCAAAAAGGGATGCTGCTATACTTACTTGATGTAAGATAGAGGCACAACTAACAACAGAAACAAAGACGGTGTCGTCACTTAGCTCTAGAGACAGCTCGGTCTATGTTAATATATACGTCTATGGTTTAGCCTTCAAACTTCATTGACATCTGGCACGTTTAGTTGGGTAGCTAACCAGTTTTAGATGCACTGAAACTCTTTCACTGTAACTGACACTAAACCAATGAATAGTATCCTTCACAAATTCTAAGGGAACGTCATACTGGATAATTTCGTTAAAAGGAACATCAACGATAGCTACTTTTTCTTAGTCGTTATTCTGATGCAGGTATCGTGATATCATGAAGCTATTAGCAGATTTTTCCAATGTTCCTCTACGTCTTTCAATCTTCAATACGATAGCCTACTATACTTTATTTTGGAATCCTTGTAAAATTATTAAGTTTAAGTCGCTAGCAGTACCCCATAGCTGGATGTCGTAGGTCCACACAGATTTTAAGATGGTTCTGTATAATAGTATTTTGTTGTTTAATAAAAGTTGTGATTTGCGGTTAATGAGCCAATACATTTTGTTCAACTTAAGATAAAGTTGCGTGCGCTTAACGAATATTTGTTTTCTCCATGATAAACGTCGATCCAGATACCGATGTATATGACGCTATCATATTATGGCTTTTGAAGAACATGAATGAATTGCTTAAAGCACAGACATTTCCTGAGGCTTGGAGGACATCAAGGTTGGTATTGCTTTCTCCCATGCATCGGGTATTTGTACGAAAGGATGCTGCGAGGACGAATCGACAACCCGATTGAGAGATCAGGAGTCTTATCCCCGAGACAGTTCGGATTCTGCAAAGGGAAGAGCACAATTGGCGCAATTTTGACGTAAGTCCAAGAAACCATTCAACATCTTACAGGGGGTTGCCAGGCGTTTGTCGAAACTGATTACAATAAACGCCATGACTCAGTAGGGACTGATTACACCAAGAACTAGCTAGCAATTTGGGACTTCTCCAAACCAACCATCTCCCTTATTATCAATATGTCTTTGACAGAATGCGTTAAAACGATAACTATAAACTTTACTGGGACCGCACTGTGCTCACAGACGAACCAGTGGCATATAATAGACCGGATCTCATACTAGTTAATAAACTTACTAGGCAAATAACAGTAATAGATGTGGCGATACCTAACAAGAACAACCTGCGTCTTAAATGCAACGAAAAAATCGACAAGTACAGAGATCTTGAAATACAAATAAGGAGACAATGGAGAATAGAAAGTACTCAGACGATACCCATTATTCTCTCTAATACTGGAGTTATTTCGAAGAGCTTCTTAGAGAACATAAAACAGCTAGGTCTTAATGAACATCTCTATAAAAATATGCAAAAAGCAGTACTGTTCTCAACATCTAGAAGCGTAAGACAATTTTTGTGAAATACTGCGACGTAATAAGTCACCTAGGGCTCGATAACACGGGAAGAGTACCATCAGAGCGCAATTCTTTTGATACTGTATGTATCTTTGATGAGTGAAATGTCCCCTTAGATGGAATGTGAACCGTACGGCTAAATCTGGATAATAATAACCCAAGCCTCCTACAGCATACCAAGTCACCTAGGTCTCGATAACACGGAAAGAGTCCCACCCGAGCTCAATCCTTTTGATACCGTAGGTATCTGAAATGAAAGAATTTTCCCCTTAGAGGGAGTGTGAACCCTATGGCCAAATCAGTATTTGGCAAACTTAGTCATACTAACAACATTCTAAGAATTTTAATTCCCATGTGTCCTAAGCAATGTAATATTAAATTAAAGAGGAGAACAAAACAACATTGTAGAAGAATGGAATGTCATCCAAATGACAATTACAAATATGGCAAAGGAAACATTAGGTGAAACCTCAAGCAAAAGAAACGAGGAATGGACCAAGATTACCAACAAGTAAAAAATAGCAAAAATATAGCCAGACAGAAATGTCTACAAAGGAATTCGCGATTGAATAGAATGGTATATGAAGAACTCAGAAAAGATGCAAAGAAAATATGTAGAAGGAAAAAGAGAGAAATGTTGAATTGAAAAATACAACAAATTACAGATTATAATAACAGAAGAGAGACTAGAAAATTTTACAAGGAAACCAAGCAATACACCCAAGGATACATGACAAAATCAACAGTTTGCAAGGACAAAAATGGGGCAATTATTGGCGAGAAAGAGGAAAGAGTGAAAAGGTGAAAGGAGCATTTCCAAGAGCGGTTAAACCCAGAAAAAGAACAAAACGAAGACGAAGAAATAATTCACCACGCAGCAGAACAACTAATTGAGCAACCAACATTGGTAGAAACGATAAACGTCATAAAACATATAAAAAATAACAAAGCACCTGGCACAGATGGAATAACTGCAGAACTGATAAAGAATAGTGGACATGCGCTATGAAGGCGTATCCATAAACTAATCGACCATATATAGACACTAGAAATCATCGGAGAAGATTGGAAAGCAGGAATTATACTTCCTATGTACAAAGGAGGAGACAAACGACTCTGCGAAAATTATAGGGGCATAACAGTTTTAAATTTCGTCTACAAGATATTATCAGGAATTAAATACAGCCGCCTGGATTCGTTTTCGGAGGAGATGGTTGGTGAATACCAATGTGGCTTCAGACCAAAGAGATCAACTATAGACCAAATACATATGTTAAGAGGTATACATGAAAAATGTGTTCAATATAACATACCTATTTACAACTTGTATATCGATTTCAAACAGGGGTTTGATGGAGTAGATCGACAAAAGATGTTAAAGCAACTATCTATGTTAGGGATACCCAATAAGTTGGTTAAACTTATACGAATGACTCTGGAGGGTTCCAAAGCTATGGAGAGAATAGATGGAGACATAACGCAGGCCTTTGATATTGAAAATGGAATTAGACAAGGTGATGCCTTATCAGCAACACTTTTTTAATCTAACTTTAGAAGCTGTTCTTAAAAACTAGATATAAACGGCTGTATTAATACAAGATCAATGCAAATATGCGCATATGCGGATGATGTTGCCATAATAAGCCGAAACAAAAGGATATTAAGCGAAAAAGTTATAGAACTGAAACGAGAAGCTGCTACGTTTGGTCTATATATAAATGAAAGCAAAACAAAATATATGGAGTGCACAAAAACAAATCAACATCAGAATCTGAAAGTAGACAACCATACCTACAAATATGCCTCCACTTTTCCCTACCTAGACTCAATAATAAATGACAATAACAACATCAGTCAAGAAATACAAGCACGGATTCTTAGCGGTAATAAGTGATGTTATGCATACAAAGACTTAATGAAAAGTAAGTTACTGAATCTTGAGTCTAAGCTTAGAATTTACAAAACAGTAATTAGACCAGTGGTCACATATGGATGTGAAACGTGGACCCTCTCAACCACTGATGAAAATCAACTGAGAATATTTGAGAGCAAAATACTAAGGAAGATATTTGGACCAACCCAATGCAGCGATGGTTCGTGGAGAATTAAAATGAGCCACGAGCTGGATGAACTAATGCAGAGCGCAGATATTGTTAGATTTGTAAAGTCACGAAGACTAAACTGGCTTGGTCATCTAGAAAGAATGCCAGATAATCGAGCTGTAAAAGTAGTCCAGAGATGGAAGCCCCAAGGAAACAGAACAAGAGGAAGGCCCCGTAAAAGATGGATAGACGACGTAGAGAGGGATCTTAAAACCATGAACATCAGGCAGTGGCGAAGGAAAGTATCCGACAGGGCAGAATGGAAGAATATTGTTAAGCAGGCCAAGACACACAAAGGTTTGTAGCGCCATTAGAAAAAGAAGAAGAAAGATGTGTCTCAAGCGAAAGATTTACAACTAATGTAATTTTCCCTACACACTTATGAAGCAAAGACTTTAATCCTGACTCAAAGTAAATATCCTCAAATAAACTAAGAATTACATACAGACGCTAAAACAAGTGATAGAGAAAACATACGAGTACGATGGAGAAACACATATACTTTTCCTAGACTTTACACAGGCGTTTGACAAACTAAACAGAAAAAAAATTATCCAAGACTTACAAGAGAGTAATATACCAAATAAAATTATAATAATGATGGAAATGATAATGCGAGATTCCCAAGCAATAATAGACACCGGAAGAGAAAGAATAGAAATAATAAAAATAATAACTGGAATAAGACAAGGAGACGCACTCTGAACGATACTATTTATTCTATCACAAGATAATAATGCAGTACAAATAATAGGATATGCGGGCGATATAACCATAGTAGCAACAGATTAAAAGGCATTAAAGAAAACCTTCCAAGGAATAGAAAACGGAGACAAACTGAGAGGACTAGATATAAGTGAATATAAAACAAAATACATGAACGTAAGAAAGAAAAGAAGATACAAATGACAAAACTGACAATAGATGCACACAGCTTCGAAGAGGTTAAAACATTCAAATATTTGGAAGTACTAGTCAACAGAAGAAATGAAAGTATAGATATGAAAAGAATTCAAGCGGGAAATACAACGTTTTATAGAAATAAAAAAATGTTTAGAGCTAGGATAAGAAGAGAAGTAGAAACACAAAAATGAAAATCTAGAAAACGATCGTAAGAACAATAGTAGTATATGCTGCAGAAATAATTTACATTAACAGCAAGAGAAGAAAAGCAATTGAAAGTTTTTGAGAGGAGGATTATTAGAAAAAGACTGGCACCAAGAGGGAAAGCGAAGAGGATGCATGGCAATGGATAAATCACGAAATACAAGAATGGATGGGTCAAGAGAACATAGTTAGAACCATAAAAGCACAAGAATTAGGTAGTATGGACACATAATAAGGAGAGAGAAGAGCAATCCGTTAAGAGGTATAACACGGATACCACCAGGTAAAAGAGCCACTTGCAGACTTAAACTGAGATGGAGACAATAAGTGAGAGAGTACCAGAAAATTGTAGCCAACGTACAATTACCAATACATCAAGATATCCCAGACATCTCAAAAGAGCACCAACGATTGAGATCTAGAAATCCTACAATACGATCTGCCCGAAAAATTGGTAATTCCTATGATATACATAGGCAATGGACAACAAGATGGATGCCAACAGTAGAATCGGACTATATTAAGATATCCACCCCAATTCAGGGTTTCATCGGATCAAATCTGCCCCGGTCCATTTGGGCAAGGCTTAATCGTATACGTACCGGACATGGTAAATGTGCTGATTCGCTGTTCAGGTGGGGTCGTGCAGAAAGTCCACAGTGCGATTGCGGAGAATCTAGACAGACCATAAGCCATTGTGTTTCAGACTGCTTGAATCGTGCCTACCGTGGAAACCTCCAGGACTTTGCGGAATGTTCCCCAGAAGCAATTGAATGGCTATGTAAATTGGACATTAATATTTAGTGTCATTCATTCTATTCATTCTATTTTTACTATTTTTAGTGTTTGAATAATATATATAATATATATGTGTATATTATTGTAATTGTATTTGTATATTTATCGTACTGTGAAAGTCCATACGCTAAATAAATAAAATAAATAAATAAGTGAAAGAAGACTTAAGGAGTATGGAAATTAGAAATATAGAAAGGACAATCAAAGAAAGAGGATAATGGAGAAAAGTAGTGGAAACAACGCGAAGTCACACCAGAAGATGATCCCCCACACAATATATATATATATATATATATATATATATATATATATATATATATATATATATATATATTAGTGGATTCTCTTGGGCTTAGGTTCATACAAAAAATTTAGTTTGATACTAAGACTTTTTATATATATTTTTTCCGACGTTTCGGCAGGAAATCCATGCCTTTTTCAAGAATATATATTGACTAAAAAAAAAACATTCTATGACAGACATAATATGGATTAAAAAATAAACTTTTGACTTACCAAGCATGTAAAGATTTGGTGTAAACAATTAGACATCACAATTAAAATAATATTAAAACATAGGACATACCCACTAAGTCACTAAAAGTAAAATGTATTTTAAATCTAATGTGTTGTTTATTGATGTTAGCTTATCGTTTAAACAATGTTATTTTAACATCATAGGCGTTCTGAGATTGACTTTTCTATATTTAAATTAAGTTAAAATATATTTTGTTCAAATTTTTGACATCTTTTTTATCATTTATTGCGTTATTATTTTTTTTTATTTGTATAGACTCTAGAAGCTCTCTCTTCTTCCTGTTGGGTTCACTTTTTAGGATCTTGGTTTGCTCAAAATCAAATTTATGTTTTTTTTCGTTTTCATGTTTTGTGAGGGCGGTTGAGTTTTTTTTATGAACCTAAGCCCAAGAGAATCCACTAAAAAATATATATTAAGGTTCAAGAACTAAACTCAAACTATATATATATATATATAATATATATATATATATATATATATATATATATATATATATATATATATATATTTATATAACCAAAAGGATGATAACGGGTACGAGTACTATGTAGTGAAAAGGAGATAATACTGGGAAGTACCCTTTTATAACTGAGGAAGCAAAATAAAACTAGGGTGCTTCGTTCGATGTGCTTTTAGTTAAAGGTCTAAGCTTTCGTCAATGATTATTGACATCATCAGAGTAAACTACAAACAAACGAGAGAACAAACAATGAACAAGTGGAACCTAAGTATACAAATTTATAAAACACTTACCCTAATTCTAGCAAGTAACTCAGTGACTTGGGTTGAACACAAAGAGAGTATTGTCTATGTATATATTAAACATAGTTGCAGAAATGGTATCCATAGTTTACAATGTGTGTTTTTGTTTTTTTTTTTTATTTAATTATAAACGATATATTTACTATAAATCTATACACAAACAATTTAAAAATTTTACTAGTTTAAAAACAATCTAAAAGTAATTAACAATTATCGGCGGTGTCACTAAACTTGTTTGAACTAGCGGGATAATTTAAAGCTTAGACCTTTAACTAAAAGCACATCGAACGAAGCACCCTAGTTTTATTTTGCTTCCTCAGTTATAAAAGGGTACTTCCCAGTATTATCTCCTTTTCACTATATATTTATATATATAACGAGCCATGGAACATGCAGTGGTGGGTTCGAGATGGAGACCCATAAACTATAATAAAAGAAGCTGAGGACGACCACCGACTAGATGGACCGATGACGTCAAAAGAATAGTGAGAAACTCACTGAATAGTGGCTACAAGCGGCTCAGTGTAGAGAGTATTGGAAGAAACTGAAGGAGGCCTATGTCCAGGGGTGGACTAAGGCCTAGGCATGTGCCTAGGGGGGAGGGTAATTTTTGGGGCCCAAAAATTATGTTTTTATTTTTTATAATTAATTATGCATTGAGCAATTAAGCTGGAGGAACAAATAAACCGAAAAAAAACCGCCACTGCCGCCAAACGTTCTGCTAGCAGCAAAAAGGCAAAATCTGTAAAGAAAGTGACTAAGGCTAAAGAAGCATCATCAAAGACAGATAAAAGCCGGCCAAGGCGAAGAAAGTTGAAAAGAAATCAGCTTCTAAAACTTCGTCATCTTCATCCCCAGTTCCGACTCTAGCAGAGGCCAAAGTAAAAACACTAACCAAAGCGAAGAAACCAAATAAAAGCAGTTCTACGAAAAAACAGATGCCCACAGGCATCTAAGCCAAAAACCACCAAGGCTACGGCAAGTTCACCAAAAGGTTAAAAAAGCTGCTGCTCCTAAGAAAAAGTAATTGGACTAATTCATATCTTCGAATTATTAAAACAAATGGAATTTTTATAAAAGTAATACAATATTTAATTAAAATAATATATACCATAAAATACCATACATTGTAATACTGAATAAAATAAATTTAATTGAATATCATTTTCTTCTTTCTTTTTAGTACGTAGTCATTAAAATGAGTTTCTATAAAAATTTAAGTGGTGTTAAAAAATAAAGCGAAAATCAGATCAAGATAAAGTGGCAAAACAAATTGAAAAGAACGTTGGAAAATTTCTTAACTGGGATGGAGAACTATTACAACAATCGTCATCATTTTCACAAATTTAACCTGTTTAAACTCCAGAAATATCATTTGTATCCAAAAATATTCTGCAAAAAGACCGGCAACAAAAACCAAGCAGTTCAGATCGTAAAGATGAAATAAAAAAAGAAAATATAAATTTAAAATCATCCCAAAGTAATGATGAAACTAAGAGTTTTGTAAACGACATTACATTCTGCCCAGATACTTAACAGACGCCATGCGAGAGTATTGTTATATTTTTATTAATTCTAATTTATTGTTTTTATTATTTATCAAAGGTTCTATATTTATAACACTTACAACTTAATTTAAAGTTTATTTATAATAATTTATCTTACAATAATAATTTATTATTACGATCGTTACATTTCAAACGCGGCGCGCTTTTCTTGTGACTGATTCCCCACAATAAAAATTATTTATATGAAAACATCTGTTAGACTAGAAGAGTCGATGGCCTTCTCGTCTGGTATAGAGTTTCTCGAAGCACGTGTATGTTGACCTGGCGAAAATACTAGAAGGTTAGGGGCTGGTTTCTTCATGCAACCTATTTCCGGACGTTCGAATGGACCGGATTTTAGTACTTGGAATTTCTGCCAGCTAGTCGAAGGGTCGTAAAATCTAGAACATATTAGTGAATAAACAACATGTTTACAGGTTTTTAATATGACTCAATTTTACGTAACAGTATTATATAAAAAATCCACTAAAATCAATAAATGAATCTTTGGAATCATCTATTCACTGTAACGAAGGGTCAAATCAAATAAAAAGAAAACTAACTGTTGCTTCCTTTTTCGAAATAATGAATAGCAGGAAAAAAGTTAAATGAGATTGTTTGGATTATATTGAAATCAACAACATACTGTACTATTAGGCTTGTAAATTATTTTCCAAGCAAATAACGCTAATGACAAAACGGACGAATGATTTGAAAAATATCCATAAAAAATTGTCAAAACATAAAAATTTTACTGACTGTGACTAACCTTAAATTTAAACAAATTTTTATCATGGTGATGTTAGTGACTCTTCAATAGAGGAATAAAAATGTTATGAACAAGATCTAAACTTAGCAGAAGTGAAAAAGGAAGTATTACAATTTAAAACTGTTATAAGTATAGAGATATTGTTAAAAATATTATTTCGCCTGTATCCTGTAAATGTCGTCATTTATTAAAAAAATTATGTTATTGCCACATTCCCAAATACTGTATACACCATGCCAAATATCAAATACACAATACTGAGAATTTATTTAACCATCCAATTTTCGCTTGGAATCCAATAATTGAATAGAACTATATACTATCTCCAGCTACTACTATGTCCAGCAGTGGACGAGATCCTAACTCAATTTCTCGAAATAGTTTTCGGGTTTTTAAGCGTAATGTGATTATTCATATGTATGGTATATCACAGCTTGTAGAGAATCCCTTATTACAAAAGAGATTCGATCGAAAGCAGAAATCAATATTTAATTGAAAGTATGGTATACTCGGACTTATCACAATCACTTTCTCAGATAGGTGTGTTCTTTCCGGTTAAAATAATGAAAGTTACCGAAATGCATGCCTATACTCGTACGATCGATCGTTCTTAACAGTGTAGCCTTAGGCGAATTTTCGTTTTCACTTTTTATCCACGCTTTTATCTAGAGCTGGTCAAATCGTTCCGTTTAAGATTCGATTCGATTATTGACTTCTTATTCGGAATTACTTCCTTTAATACGTGACTGTTACCACCGATTGCCTTTATTTGTTTTTTTTTTAATTTTAGAATTCCATAATAACGAATTTATTAACATTAGTCGAAACAACGCGAACCGATTCCTTCAATCCCCCTGCAGTATCGCTCCTCCTTATCCATTCGTTAAAGCATGTCTCACCTCTACTCTATAAATGGATTGATCTGGAAATTACAACACAGCATGTTATAGGTATGATATTTATTTTTGCTTCGTTGAGAATACAGGTGCATTAACCAACACTAACACTCCTACAAGAATTTGAAGACATCTTTCACTTCCGGCTACGTTTTTTATTTATATGAATATAAATTCCTAAAAAAGAGGAAATAGTTATGTAAATTTTTATATGTACAGGGTCACTGTCAAAGCATAATGTAATAGTGGTTTTATTGTTGCCACTAAATAGTATTAAAATTGATTGTCTCTACACCTGATTTTATATTTCTATGTCGAACTTATTAACGAATCAGCGAAATAATGAGTTCATAAGAAAATATAATCGTATTTGACTTTTTCTGAATTTGAAATACGATGAAACGAGTTTATATCTGTATCTGTGTAGGGCGAGCTAAGTCTCACAGCACTTATGCCACAATTGACCCATTTTGCATCCTTCTGGCAAGCTGTCGTCCTTAGCTCATTGTCCAAACTGCCATTTCTAGAAAAGTTACCACGGGACAAATCCCTTATGGGAGAAGAGGTGTGGGCCAGGGCTCGCTGAACGTGTACTCTCATATTAACTATAATTCCGGGATTCACATAGGACATGCTCTATAGTTTCGTTTTCTCGTTCACATTCCCTGCATAGAGATATGTCTATGATAAGCTCTAGTATGTGGCGATGTTTGTTTAGTTGACAATGACCAGTTTAAAAACCAACGGTCAAGCGTAGGTTTTTCCTGGTCACTCCTAAATAATTCTTTGATGCTGACTTTACAAGGTTGCTAAATGTTACTTTGGCAAGTCTACATTTTTGTCCTTTTTCCCATCTTTTCACGGTTTGCGAATGGAGGTTACATTTGTCAATTTCCACGATTGTTGTAGTTAACCAACTAAAAAGATCCCCAGGTTGTAAGAGTCAGGCCTGCCGCCTTCCTAGCTAATTGGTCAGCAATGCGATTGCCTTTATTCCTATTGTGTCCTTTAACCCACCTCAGGATGATGTTTACCATCCGAAACTTGAGTGACTCGTGACACTCCATTACTTACCCTGATGTTATACTTGATCTATTCAAGGTTAGTAGCGCTTGTCTACTATCTGTACAGAGTATTATAGTTTTCCCGTCTATACATTTTTGGGTTATCTCTTTGGCGGCTATAGTGATACCAGCCAGTTCTGTCTGAACTACGCTGGCTTCTTTGCCCATATCCCACTTTTTTATGTTATTCTGTAATTATAATGCGTATTAGTCGTAAAAGGATTAATATAATAAACTCTACGCCTGAGGAACAGGTAGGCCTAACGAATAGTCATACCTAGCCTGTTACATATTAAAAGGTAATGAAGATATTTTACGACAAATTATTGAAACCTGTTATCTAGATATAGATACACAGATTTCGTATCAAATTACAATGTAGGCGTCAAGGGTCGATTCAAATTACTTGTTTTTTGGGACGATTCAGTTTTTTACTGTTTTCAGATTGACCTAAAATATCTGACGATTCAGATATAGACAAAAAAAAGTTTGGAGTTGCAGGTGTAGATTAAAAACAAGTTGAGAGATTTATCAGACATTTAACAAACTATTTTTCGAACATTTTTTATAGGAGAATACATTTTAAAATAAATATTATCTGTATCTATATTTATAATATCTATTATTAAAATAGATATGTTACAAGGCTGTAACAACTCTACTGCAATAATAATAATTTTAATATAGAAGAATTTAAAATGTTATTGTCAATAATTTTGAGGTACATATCTGGGACGACCACTTATTGTAGTATAGTCCATTTGATTACATTACTTTACCTTAAGTACATATTTTAACGTATTAAGGCCTGTCAGAAACACAATTTTTGCAATTGGTCTGATAATACCACAAAATCCATTATATTCAAGTTTATTTTTATTTACAGTAAAATCCTTTTGTCAGTATGTCCATTGTAAAGCCTCCAGAAGTTCAAAATTGTGAAATTTACCACAGGGAATAATGTAGAGGGATTAGGTCCTCCAAACCTGAGTGATGCAGGGTTATACCTGGTCCACAGACGAGAATAAAACTGCAGTGGGGTGGGGTGCAGGTATATTCAATAGTGGTGGAAATTTAAACATTTCTATTCCACTAGGATAATAAACCTCTGTATTCTATGCGCCAGCGCATGGAAATCCTGGCTATTGTTTAGACTGCGCTGAAATAACTTATAAGTAACTTGGTAATTTTACCCTCTATATATCGTATCCCATATTCATATAAAATTACATATTTACAAGAAAATAAGTGTATTCTAGGAAGTGTGTTTTAGTATTTTTACGTTTATAAATCAAAAGTATTATTATTTTGTAAACTGGAGTAGTCTCTTTCTTGCACTTTGATTTTTGTATATCAATTTAGTTTTTAAATACATTTGATTGTAACTTATTACTTGCGCGCGACACTATGGCACGCGCGAATGCGTGATTCGACTATCGGGAGAGAAAACGGACACTATAGTCGAACAATTTTCAATTAAAGGTGACTAATCTACAAATTGAACTAAACGGTAGCGGCAACCATGTAAAATTTCATTAGTAAATTCTTACCGGGGTCATTTTTATTGTGTATGCTTCGTTCATGTAAGTATGTAAATTTGTAACCCATGTAAGATAAATTTGCTCCCGTAACAATATAAATTAATGCGATTCACGAGTGTATAGTGAGACAAGTTCAACGAATAGTTTGAAACATCGGTAAACTTATCAATATTTTGCTGGTCTATATATATTTATGTTCTTAGAAAGAATGTTAATGAGAGAAATATGATATCTTAGTTTATTCCTTCCAGATTATAAACATTTGTGCATAAGCGTAGTGTGTTATTGGGAATATATTTATTAAATAGACTTTATTATTAACTTTAAAATAGTTTTAAGGTAAGTAAAGTAAATTTGAGGCCAGTTTATTCTTTATATAGTATTAAACCCTTAACGGACGCTCAATATACAAAGAGAAATTTGACAATTAATTTATTAGATTCGATTAAAAACACATAAATTAGGACTGATTCACAACCAAAAAATTTCTTTTTCTCATTTTCAAGGAAAACAGTACAATTTTTAATAAAGGAACGTATTCTATCTATGTCAACTTATGCTTTCTCTTATAATATGCACTTCTTTATCCTCATCCTTTGATCAATGCATATCAACTTAAAGCGAAGTGTAAACCAGATAATATACATATGCTAATAATTTTATTTAAATCTATGTTATTCATTTCAAAATTGTGACGGTTATTCTCAATTACTTTTTTATCAAAAAGAGTAAAAAAACTTCAATATATGACTTTCCTACATGGTTGGCTTTTATATTGTCTAAATATCAATCAAACTGATGTTGAATTACTCCTGAGCACGAATGAATATCCGTTATTACAACTTGAGATAAATTTGGATTTACTATTTTTGTCTGGTTTTTTCTTTGGTTGTTTTATCTGTGGTTCAGAGGAATATCATAATCAGAATCATCAGAATTCCCAATCACTTGTATTTCATATGTACCTGCAATATCCGATTTTATTGATTCTTCACAAATAATATTATCATCAATGTCTTCAAGGAATACAATAATATACCAACAAAATTTATACGTCCATGCCAACAAACGAATGGGAAAGATACCCGACGGAACTGTTTAAAGCAAAGGAAAATAATAATCAACACAATAACGTACCTGAATTAAGACACGAAATAGAAATCAGTTTTCAGGAAGTAGAAATAGTCATAAATTCACTCAAAAATAGAAAGTCACCAGGACCAGACGGAATAACCAACGAGCTTCTAAAATACGGAGGAGAAAGTATGACCCTACAGATGACAAAGCTTATACAAAAACTAATATTGCACTGCAAGATACCAGACGCATGGAGAAACAGCATAATAATACCAACGTTCAAGAAAGGAGATGAAGAAGACCCCAACAATTATAGAGGTATAAATCTACTGAACACCGCACTTAAGCTTACCACAAAAGTCCTAACCAACAAAATCAATAAACTAACAACTTTATCAGATGAACAACAAGGATTCAGATCCGGATGATCCTGCGTAGATGCCGTATTTTTACTAAGACAAATCACAGAAAAAGGCATCGAGTACAATAAACCAGCATATCTATGTTTTATACACCTGACAAAGGCTTTCGATCGCATCCAAGTCGAAGACGTCTTACACCTACTGTATAAAAGAAACATACCAATCAATATTATACAAACCATCGAAAGCATCTACCTCTATAATCGAATACAGGCAAAGATAAATAAAAAACTAACACACTGTATACCAGTACAAAGCGGAGTCAGACAGGGTGACTCGTTAAACCCACTTCTCTTTAATGTAATAATGGACGAAATAATACAAGCAGTACGTAAAAGTCATGGCTGATGAATGGGGAACAAAGAAATTCAAATATTATGTTATGTAGACGACGGCGACGCCGCATTAATCGCCGAGACAGAAGACGAGCTCTAAAGATTAACACATATCTTCAATACAACAGCTAAGAAATACAATATGATAATATCAGCAGAAAAGTAGAAATGTATGATAAATATTAAAATACACACCTAAGACAAGACACAAAAACAAAAGCAGCAATTAGACCTATATTAACATACACGGCGAGATAGGGGGAGAAGCAAGAAGATCATACAATAAAGAAGACATAAATGGATGGGTGACAAAATGAAAACAGGAGTGGAACACATCGGTAGAATGACAGAGGATAGAATAGTACGAATAGCACGAGATAAGTCACCAAATGGACGAAGAAGTATTGGCAGACCAAGAAAAAGATGGTAGGATAATTCAAACAATTTAGAAGGCTAATATTGAAGAAGAAACAGGCTTTAAAGCCTACATACTAGAAGGAAGAAGAAGAAGAAGAAGATCAATGTGTTCTACATCAGAAACTTTCTAATCTAATCTCGGCGGCAAATAAACCACATGAGTCAGCATTTTCACAATCTGAGCCTTCTTCTAACAAAGCTATTAACTCTTTAGTAGTTAGTGCTATCTTCATTTCATATTTCGAGAATTTACTGAAATAAACAAATGCACTACTATATAAACATTCACTAGCATTCACCTAATAATAGTTTAGCTTACTTCATTCTAATTTATATGAACTTCATAATACATTTTCATATTTATATAAACAAATAAACACAAGGAAACTTTCAAATTAAATTAAAAAAAAACAAATATAACGTTTACAGCACACAGCAATTCTATAAATAGAGAATGATGTGTAATGATGTGTTGCATCATTGCATAAAATTATGTGATGCATAAAATTGCAGATTGTTTTTAGTCTAATGAAAAAAAATAAGTATTTTCCAAAGTTATCTTTTTTTTGAAGTTCTGTATTAGATACTCTCTAATAACAATAAAATTTTACTTTACTTTGTTAGACAACTATAAGATACCTGTTAAAAGAGACACGATAATTTACTAATTGAATCGGTCTTAGATTTAATTTTTACGTAATTACTTATGTGTTTAAATAAATAATTAAAATTTTTTTTGGTACGCCTCTGTAAAATTGATAATTTCAATACGATTTCGTTGAAAAGTTATCGTTAAGGGCTTCGTTAAGTACGATGTTGCCAAGTAATCACCTTCAATTAAAAATTGTTTTAGTATAGTGCCGATCACGCGCTAGCACGTGCTGTAAAAGAATTTGACAGAATTATGAAAATCTGTAAGATAATGATAATAATACCGTAAAAGCAAAATATTAAGCAATAATAACTGTATTAAATTTAAAAAAAAATGGCTCCTAGCCGAGTTCCATCCGCTTCGATAAGCAGCGAATGTGTTAAGTGGATGAATATATGCACAGATAGTCAAGTGACTATGGGGGCTGTTAGGAGTCCTAAGGTAGCCTAGAGGTAGACTGTAGGCTAGTGTGATAATGTCGAGAAAACCTTGATAACCTCGAAGGACTTTTAGAGTTTACACTGGTGTAGGTGCCAGGTCATGGTCATGTCATCGGTGAATACACAACAATGAAAGAGCTGATAAACTTGCCAAAAAGATCAGCTAGAAAATACTTTGAGATAGTGCTTACCGGAAAAAATAGTGTATTCGATCATAATATATCACTCACTGGAAAAGTATACTTCTCAAGCACATAGCAAAATACATATTGGAGGGAATCAGCTCAGAATTGTAACACGCTTTCTTACTGGACGAGGGCCAGTTAAGGGCAGAAGTGACTTGGATGGAGATTCTGTATCGGAGAATATGAGACAGTCAATCGTATTTTAGACTAGATGTCAGACGGCAAACACTTTTTGGAGACAACTAGATGACTCAAAAACATATGGTCCAATCCACTAGGCATGTACAAGCTGATACAGGGTTCCAGAATTCTAGAGTAGGTATCATTAATAAATAGAAGATCAGATGGTTTCTAAAGAAAATCTTTTACAATCTACAAGGAAAAACCTCATGATAATATTCCTAAACAGTAAGTATTCCATCTAACGTTTAGTTTACTATTAATATTATCTCCAATTAACATGAATATATTATTTTAAATAATAATCGATTCATCACCTATTCACTACAATACTGTATGTAATGTAATGTAAATGTAAATTTTATTACATATTATGTTACTACAATGTCCCCCGTACTATATTACGTAAGAATCTCTCTAATTACGTCGTAATTCATAACACTCTAATAACCGCATTAGCATATTCTTGTATATTTCTAGTGTTAGAGGGTTCGGCTCTTCCTGTCAGTTTCACACGTACTATTACCCATTTCCTGTAAAACTTTCTTTCTTTTATTGTGGTATTATTAGACCGTTTTATCTTCCTATAGTTCATTTTAAGGAAATTATAAACACGGAATAGTGGTAACAACCTTTACTATAGTATATTTCACGAATTTGCGACTATATTTTGGATTAGAGATGAAAGCTTTGACTTAAGTGGTCCGATGTACTGAGAAAGTTAATAGCAAATTCCCCCAATATTTGTAGTACCGTCGAAGACAAGTAAAAATATGATTTTAACGGATAATGTGTTTTACATTCATTAAGAGAAATATACAAATCATTAGTGCTAAAATAGAATAAAATTACAAATTCTATTGTTTCTAAATTGTAGTGATAAGTATGTACTGATAAAATAATAACAATAACACTCAATATTGGTGTTCAAAATAGTAAATGGTTTATCACCTGAATATTTTCAAAAATTCATTTCTTTCAACAAAAATATTCATTCTTATAATACCAGAGGTTTAGATGACATATAAACACCTAGAACTAGGTATAAAAGTACGTTTAATTCACTGTTTTTTAAAAGCTTCCTTAATTTTAATCAGTTGTTAACGATCTAGTGAAATATATCTATAAGATCTTTAACAAGTCATATATTCCTGTTTAAAGTGACGTGTTGGTGTTTTTTCCTTCCAACAAAAAAAGTGATACGATTTTTTACATATCTTTTTAACTTTGAAAACCTTCGCTTTTCATTTGCATGTATTGGTAATACAACTGTCCAATATAAATGTCCTTAGGTCCATATGAAAATAACATCCATGTCCATTAAATTAATTTCAAAAATAATATTAATCTTAGAGATAAACTGAGACATCTTCGTTGTTGGAATTATAACTTTCCCTCAATTAAATGATTTGTTAAAATATTTAAAATATTTAAAACAATCAGTTTCACTAAATACATGCAAGCATATCCCTTGCGGTAATTTTCTACATCTTATTTATTTTTATCATTAACAAATGTACTACAAGAACATATAGATACGGAATGTTGTTCATACAATCACCTGCATTGTCGAGACAAGTTAACAATAATACTATATGAATATCATTAACATAATATAATGAAATCTACCTGTCAGTTACACTTATTATCGAAAGTGGAGATACGCATAGATGGGCAATGCTACAAAAAATATATTTGTGATAATTGCGAAACATACATCAGATGAAATAAATCTAAATCGATGAATATACTGCAATTAGAAGATTGTAAAAAATATTTTGAAAATATTTACAACAAAACGTAGATACCATAAAAAACATAAACTCAACCATGCATCAATATTTGGTAGAATCAGAGAACCTCGTCTGGTGTTCTATTATTTTTCTTTTGAGTCAGAGCGCAATCTATTTCATCTATAGTTATTTCTGGAACTTCTTCCAAGCTACGGTCAAAAATTTTCATTAGTGTTTAACTCTATTTGGTGTATCCTATATTTGCTCTATAGAATTTTCTATGAAATCCTTCGTTATTTTTTATGTTTACTTGGTGCTGTTCTGTTTTTCAATCTTGATCGTCCAAGGCAGTAATTTGGCATTGTTCGTTTAATTTTGTTATTATCTGATTTGTATGTCGATTTTCTTCTACAGTTTTTCCTACCAGATGCTCATTGTGAGTTTGTAGGTTCTTGCTTATTTGTAGCCTAACTGTGCAATAGTGCTTTTTATGATCCATGGTAGATTGTGGGGTAGAGAAAAAAACTTGACGTGGTAAATAAAAACTAATTACAGTTTTGAAACCAGCATAATTTAATTTTTAAATTGTTCTTCTTCTTCATGTGCCATCTCCTCTAAGAATGTTGGCAACCATCATGGCAATTCGCACTTTCGATACCACTGCTCTAAAGAGGACAGCAGAAGTGCAGTTAAATCAAGCTCTCAAATTGTTTTACCAGGAGATGTGTCTTCTTCCGCGACTCCTTCTACTCTGTATTCTTCCTTGCATTCTTAATTGCAACAAGTTATAATGCTCGTCCCTCATGGCCTGTCTCAGTTATTGCAGTTTTATGACTTTAATTGTATTTAAAACCTTTTATATTTTCCCATTCTTTTCAACACCTCGACGTTCGTGACTCTATCCACCCAACTTATTCTTAATATCCTTCTGTAGGCCCGTAACTCGAAGGCTTCTAATTTGTCAGAAACCTCTTTCTATAATGTCCAACTCATAAAATAATACGGAGAACACATAGCATCTCTTATCTTTAAAGAAATTGAAATGTCCCTGCTGCAGGTTACTTTTTTCAGTTTGTTGAAAGAATTTCTTGCCTGTCCTATTCTTGCCCTAATCTTTTCTGTGTACTCATTATTTTCATTAAATATTGTACCCAGATATTTATATTTTTCAACTTTTTTAATTTATTCTCCATGTATTGTTTTCTTGGCGCTGTTGGGCTTTTGTAATTACCACAAATGGTGTCTTTTTGTGTTTAGGGACAGTCCGTTTACTTCACTGACTTTTTCCACTCTGTCAACCATTTGTTGTAAATCCTCAAGACATTCCGCTAGTAAAATAGTGTCGTCGGCAAACCATATATTATTGATTGGTCGGCCATTTACTTTTATTGCCATAGTTAGTTCTTCTAGTGCTCCCTGGATTATTTCCTCTGAATACAAGATGAACAAAGTAGGAGACAGGACACAGCCCTGCCTGACGCCCCTCTCAATCTGTATTTCATTTGAAAAGACGTTGTTCTCTTTTAGCACAGCGACCTGATTATAATAGATAACGCTAACGATGCTAATGTCTCTCATATCTAAGTTTTTCTTTTCAAGTAATTCGATAAGACGGTTATGTCTGACCTTTGTTCTAATCCAAGAAACACATATATACTGGCTGATTAACATCCATGCACCTTTGCACAAGTACATTCACAGCGAACAGGGCTTCCCTCGTTCCCAGTGTATTTCTAAATCCAAATTGTGTGTTACTTATGTCCTGCTCAAGTTTGTTGTGTATTCTCCAGTGTATAATTTTTAAAAATATTTTGAGCGTATGACTCATTAAACTTATTATCCGATGGTCTTCGCATTCTTTTGCATTTTTTTTTTTTGGTAGTGTTATGAATATTGACATCAGCCAATCTCTGGGAATGATTACTGTACTGTATATTGTATTGAATAAGTCGACCAATATTCCAATTTGCTGTTCTATTAACCGTATTATGTCTACAGGTATTTCGTCAGGACCTGTTGCCTTGTTGTTCTTTGTTCGCTTTATCGCCTCTAATACCTCATCTTCTGCTATGTCTGGGCTGTTGTCGAACTTTTCCTGCTCTAGTACTATCTCAATCCGTTCGTCTTTAAATAGCTCTTGAATATATTCCTGCCATCTTTTAAGCCTTTGACCGACGTCTATAATTATTTTACCGTTTTTATCCAGCAGTATGTTTAATTTTTTCTTAATATTAGTACCTTTTATTTCCCTAATTGTTCTGTGAAGGTTTAAGTTATCATGTTTCTCTACCAACTGTTTACTCTCTTCGCATCTGTCTGGTATACCATCTTTCCTTTGCATATCTGATCTTCCTCCTTACTTCTGTGTGTATAATATTAAACATCTAAATTGTTCCCGAGTGTAATAAATAGTAAACTAACAGGAAGAAGAAAAATAGGATGCATAAAAGAAAACTGGCAGTAAGGGAACAAGATTTATAGAGGGCAGCGTATTATATATCTAGAAGATATAACATCAAATTTCTCTCTAAATTTATGTATTTGTGGCAACACCATATTATATTTTACTCTATTTGGAGCTTATCAGATAGTTATCAGAAAAAAATTGTAAAAAAATGGTAAAAAGGTTTATTCGTTTTCAGAATATGACCCAGCTAAGGACCAAATAGTGATATGGGCAATAGTGGGAGTCAGTATCCAGCGGTCACAGAAGTACAACCAAACGAACAATGGGTCCACTCGTTCCCAAGGACGCAGCATCCACAACCAAAACACAATTTCCAACACAAGGTACTGCCAGAAAGAAACGCTCATTTAAAACTTAGGTCGACTAATAATGGAGAGATACTACATTCCGGTGGCACCATCAGCGGAAGACATGCCAAGTTTACGGACGAAATTAAGGAAAAATGTGTAAGTAATTTTCATTAGTAATTTTCATAAATCTTCGTATTCATTCTATTTTTAGAATCAACGATTGAGTCAGTAGTTTGAATTGTTAAGTCAGCTTCCCTTATTAAAATTGTGTGTCTATCTTAGCTCACACTAAAATGAATCTTCTTCTCAGACATATCTTGCCTAAACGTCTTCTACCAATTTTTCTTTCATATTATTCAGTAATTCGTCGTATTGGGTGATTAATATGTCTATATTGAATATGATATAACCATCTCATATTCTTTAGATATTCTTTTTTTATTTTGGAATTAATTGGCCACACCTAAACTACATTCATTCATTTAAGCATTTTCATTTTCGCCCGATGCATTTGTTGTTCTTCTTTCTTTTTAACATTCAGTTCCGTACATCGTAGCTGGAATTATAGCATTTATAGAATGTGCATTTTAGTTTCATTAGAATCTTTCTGTTACACAATACAACATCTGCCTCCTTCAATTTCGCCCATCCCGCTTTAACTATGGTCCATGCATCTCAATCTCTTTTCCCATTACTCTCTAATACCGATCCTACGTACATCAAACTATTACTTTCCTCAATCATTTCACAATTCAAAATTATCATCTTATTTGTAGTAGCAACAAAATATTTAAATGGACATTTAAGGGACTCATGCTATAGATTTTTGTGCTTTTTCTTCACGAGCTTGTCTCAGTGGCGAGACTCAATGGATGAGGGTTTGCGGCGCCCCCCCCTCTTTCATCATCATTACTGGCTCGACAACCCTTTTTGGGTCTTGGCCTGTTCCAGGATTCTTCTCCATTCTGATCTGTTTCGTCCTTTTTTTATTTTTAAGGTTGTTATATCATTTTCTCTTTCTTCTAAGTATCTCAGCTTCGGTCTTCCTCTTGTTCTTTTTCGTACTGGCATCTGTTTGAATATTTTGTTTGATATTTCGCCTTCTTCCATTCTTTCTACATGTCCTATCCAACGCAGCCATCCTATTTTAATGAATGTTATAATATCCGGATCCTGGTATATTTTGTATAGTTCAAAGTTGTATCTTCTTCGCCAAATTCCATTTTCTTTTGTACCGTTATATATATATATATATATATATATATTATATATATATATATATATATATATATATATATATATATATATATGAAACCTAGAGCTAAGATTAATATTATTACTAAAATTAATATCAAACTCACCAGTCTTCCGGATTGAACCGCGTCGATATCCATTTTGCCGAGCTTTCGGCATCCTCTCTGATGCCTTCCTCAGGGCTTCCGAGGTCTCAGTCTCCCGAGCCCCCAGACACTACTACACTGTTCACTATTCACTGCACTGTCACTACAGTAGTGACATTCTTGGACTAATGGCTCTGAAATCTCTTATAGTATGTTTTACTCTCTTGTTTACTATGAATCCTGTGCCCAAGACATGATCTTTAGGATCGCAGCTATAGAAAATCGTATCTTTTTCTTTTTTCCATTACATTGTTTCCAACCCACCTCATTTCTTGTATGGCAGTTATGTCTGCATTTAGGAGATTTTTGAGAGCTCCCAATCTATATAAGGTTCGAATATTCCATGTCGCAACCTTCAAATCGTGTTCCTTTTTCTCGCACAGTCGTCGTCGTTTGATCAGTCCGGCTTTTCTTTCTTGAACGTTTATAACTCATAGTTTTTCTAAGAGAAGGCAGTTAACCTTCAGCCTAACCCCCTATTCGTCGGATTACCAAGACTCCCTTCTTCGTCAGCCCTGACCCCACCTTCCACTGGAGGTTGGCTACCTAATCTCCAGTGGGGTTGCTCAAGTTACCGGCGTGTACCAACTTAGAGATGAAGATAGGAATTGAGTAGGATAGGCTAAGTGATGCCAACAGAATACGGTATAATGTATTGCGCCTCACTACCTCCTTTACATACCCCCTCCTGCTTTTCCATCTTCAATACTGCCCAAGCCAGTGAGCCTTCGGCTTTATTCATTCGTTTCTTTGTTTAGTCCATGATACTATAACTAAAATTTTAGTCATAGTATCATGCATGATAATGAGTATCAGGTATCATGCTTTAGTCGGTTCTAGCGAGTCCGTGAGTTGAGTTATTGAATAATTGTACTGTCTTATGCAGCACGCTGGTCCGTATCATCACTCATTCTAGTGGTTTCAATACGTTATTCTGTTTTGCATTGGTTCCAGCAAAGTCACAAATATTCTAGTGTTTTCTTGTACAGAGAATCTTCGATACGCAGCGTTATAAAGACGGACTATTTGCTGAATCGGAAGCTAGTTTACATTCAGAAGATGTACACAATTGTAACTTTTTTATCATAAGATCGCAATGTCTTGTATATGTGTATAATGAGTTTAAATTAGGCCTTCTTAATCTTCGTATTATCTTATTATTACGATAAAAGTAAAGGTAGCCCAAGACATCTTTAGCGCCCACTTCTTGAGTTTTTTCTGTATCCGCCACTGGCTTGTCTCCAATAGTCAAATCTTTACTCTAAATCCTTTTTACTACATCATCAGTATACATTAATCACGCGAGAATGTTACCTAGTAGTTTTCCTGGTATCTAATACACCAAAAATGAGATTAAATAGAAACTAAGCGCTGAGTCCCGATGTAATCCTTTTTTCACGTTAAATTGATCAGTCTCCTTCACATCTATTCTAATACAAGTTGTTAGAATAAGTGTGAACTCATATATATATATATATATATATATATATATATATATTTCTCACATTCTTCACATACTCACCGGGGACCCATATCTTATTAAGAGCCTACCACAGAACCTCTCGAGAAATTTTATCATCTTCTTTGGTTAGATTAGTGAATACCATATAAATGTTTTTTAATTTATTCCTATATTTTTCCATCAGGTGAGAGAACGTAGTGCACCTTTTGACGACAGTAGTTCCAACGATGGAAGAGAGTTGATGAGAGAGAAGGACAGTTCCCGCAAAATCGCTCACCAGGGAGTCAAACATAAGCTCAATAATAATGTTTCTAGTCAACAGGTAAATTATATAGTTACTATTATGTATGGTAAATCATGAATCGTTGATATTTTAGATAAAATCGTTTGCATCAGAACCCGATCTAAGGTATACGCCGATGCATGGTAATCACGATTATAGAGACAAGAAATCAAAGAAAAAGTACAAAGCACCTTCTCCTCCACGAAAGTATATGGTGGTAAGTGATCTTCTTTAAAATCTTATGCGTTAAAATACGTAATATAATGTCCAAGTTTGCACTATCTGCATCAATTATTACAGTTGCGTTATATTTTATGAATTTGTTAATTGTTTTAATGAATTTTAGGGCAGCGACAAGCAATCATCTGGAAAAGAAGATTTTAATCCTGGTCTACCCATTAGAAAAGCAAGGTTATTTAAAACCAGAGCGGAAACGAAAAAAAAATCTAGTCATTTAAATGAAACCTCAGACGAATATGCCAGTCCCAATAATACTACTAAAGCCAACGAAAAATCTAAGCGACTCTCCTTGCCAGAGGTTAAGCTGATCGACTCCAATGACTTTTACAAAGAGCTTAAAGATGCAACAAACAGATTAAGACACGTAGAAGTAGATGAGTGTAAACCAGAACCCAGTAGTAGTAATAGAACAAAGTTGCAGACTCTCGATCCGAATATTTCTAGTAGCAAAGATTTGAAAGAAAGATTAATGGAAAAAATTGAAAACCGGCAGTGTAAAAACCCCATGATAAACTGTACTAGAGATGAAGCGTCTGGAAAGGAGTCTACCACTCCGGATATGTCTCCATCTCCTACTTCTAAAGATCTACTGTCTAAAGATAAGCGCCCGAAACAGCTCTTTTATTTTGGTATGGATGAAAATATAGAAGAAAACCAACCGCGTAATGGAGTATTTGAAAACTTCAACACAAATATTAGAGTACAACATTCTTCTGAATCAGATATATCCAGCGACATTGAATCTGATGAACACGATATTTGTAGATCAGGGATAGACCTACAATTGCGACCTATATTACCCAAGAAACAATTAGAAATTCCTAGATTTTCTCCAGCAGCAGCCTGGAGACTTCTCTCTTTAGACGCCAACGATAATACGACAGGGACAATGATAAGTGACGATACACCTTTGCTGATGGAAGATCACATTGAAAAATATTCCAGACCACCACCACCATTAGTCAATGTTGGTCAGAGGTAATGAAGGATCCTATGATTTTTAACAATAACAAAATTATGAATGTGTTGCTTATGTGAGTCCATTTTAAAAAGGTAAAAAAGAAATAATTAGACTTACTCAAAATCAATTTAATTTCACTACCTCAGACGACCGGTTTCGCTTTCTAAAATTTGCAAAGCATCATCAGGTCGGTGGTACAAAGTAAATTAAATGATTCCGGTACAAGAATTACTATATAGTGATTGGTGATTCATAGTTCAACCTTTCCTTTATTACTAATAATAAGTGATCTTCGATCAAAGTTGTAACTGTCTAACAACTTAGGAGGAAGTTTCTTGAGGGGATGGGTGTTAACAGATGATGTAGGAGTAGGGTATATGTTATTGTTGTGAAAGAAAATGTGATGTTTTATAATATTTAAAATATTATAGTTATTTATATTTATTGAAGAGATATATTTTGAAATGTGTGTTAAATTATTGAAATTTTTTTATAAAGAAAGAGGACAGTTATATGACGATGAATGGAAGTACTTGTACTGTTTTGTGGGTGTGCAATTTCCTTGATTTGTAATTATAAACTTTTGATTGAAAACCATTTAATTTCTGCTAGGAAGAGAATTGTGATGTCAAATGTTAAAAAATAATAAATCAAAACACACTTATGGACAAACAGGACACAATTAACAGGACAAAACAAACATAAAACTTTACAATAGAGATTTATAGACGCTACATTACTTGCTAGGAGAGGAATTGGACTTTTTTTGTATACTGTAGCGCCTATAAATCCCTATTTTAAAGTTCGATGTTTGTTTTGTCCTGTTAATTGTGTCCTGTTTGGCCATAAGTGTGTTTTAATTTATTATTTTTTAACATTTGACATCACAATTCTCTTCCCAGCAGAAATTAAATGCTTTTCAATCAAAAGTTTATAATTACAAGTCAAGGAAATTGCACACCCACAAAACAGTACAAGTACTTCCATTCATCGTCATATAACTGTCCTCTTTCTTTATAAAAAAATTTCAATAATTTAACACACATTTCAAAATATATCTCTTCAATAAATATAAATAACTATAATATTTTAAATAATATAAAACATCACATTTTCTTTTAACAAACAATAACATATACCGTACTCCTACATCATCTGTTAACACCCATCCCCTCAAGAAACTTCCTCCTAAGATGTTAGACAGTTACAACTTTGACCGAAGATCAGTTATTATTAGTAATAAAGGAAAGGTTGAACTATGAATCACCAATCACTATAGTAATTCTTGTACCGGAATCATTTAATTTACTTTGTACCACCGACATGATGATGCTTTGCAAATTTTAGAAAGCGAAACCGGTCGTCTGAGGTAGTAAAATTAAATTGATTGTGAGTAAGTCTAATTATTTCTTTTTTACCTTTTTAATAACAAAATTGTATCAATTTTTTATTAAGTCCTATTCAAAATGTAGATGTTATATGTCATATTTATCAGTATTATCCAATTTGTCGTCGTTTCTGAAGTTATTTTTCTTCTTCTCCTTTTTCGTCCAAAATCAAACGAGACACTACTTATTTTGGCAATTAATTGTGAAACCTTTATACCAAAACCATTCATTAAACTTCACCAAGAAGAAGTAACCAGGTTTTGATTACATCAAGAACTTTCTTATCGGAATTTTAAGGATAACTACTGTATCAATATTTGATCATGGTTCCTTTGTTTGACCTATATTGTAGAGCTATTTGCTTAGTTTACAGTATCCACTGTCACCGCCTTTAGCTCTCGTCTGTTAAAACTAATTAGAAGGGTCGAAAGCGTCTTGTCAATATTGTTACGAGACACTTTATTACCTCGTTTCAATTGATGAACTAGATTTCAATTATTTTTACGATTTTTGATTGGTTAAGTGGTTTTTTTCCGCTAATATGGTTGCTTGACTGTCAGTGAAGATATTTATCTTTTCTTCTGTGGCTCTTTTCATGATTTCATCGATGTAGTATATCAGTATAAATACTTTATGAACATCGTAAAGTCTTGTTCTAAACTGTAGCATTAGCTGAAAATAGTTGTCTGCCTGGTCCAGTTCCACATACAATTTCGGTCCCAGTGAACCATATCTGATATCCATTAATGTTAAACATTATTTCCCTAGATGGTATGATTGTAATAATTTTCTCGATGTGTTTGTACAAAAAAGGTGGTGGCATTAAATAACATACAAATATATTAAAAACAAGCTGATCCACCGAATTTTGCCTTAAAACTAAATAATGTATCATAGTTTAATAAGCTCCTCTTTAGAGTCTGTTAAGTAATAGAAATCTCTGGGTAATGAAATAAATCCGATCGAGGTGTCAATAGCGACTTTACCATTTCCAATATCTCATAACTGAATCAAAAATACAATTGACCTTTGATTTTATTGCAAAAACACTTGCATGTTATTTGTCAATGAGAGCGTCTTTACATGTGCCACAAATTGGATGATGTTAGACATGCATTTAGTTCGTCCGCAGCAGTTAATTGGGAATATCTTCTATCAAAGTCCTATCCTCTGCTGTAATGACCTCTTGTGGGCCAATGTACCTTTATCCCAAACGATTAATTTGTCATACCTGTAAAATATTCGCCATTGCTCTCGCTCGCCAAATAATATGTACAAAAGTGCTGAGTATATAAGGGTGACTTAAAGTGTAGCAGAAGTATTATGAAATAAGACACACATGTTAACAATAGACACGTGTGCTCTAGTTTCTAATTGTATTAATTAAAGTGGGTAAGCAATTTACGTAACTTATAATAAATATTCTTTCGAGATTTTTTATGAATCTTTAATATCTTAATATCTGACCACAGCCTAAGCCTCAACTTCTATGGCATGATGTCTTCTTTTTTGATATTATATCAGTTTTCTTTATTTATTTTTTTTTTTCACTTCAAGTGCTTCTTAAAGACGGTAATATGTTTGTAATGTTATAGTTATCATTATTATATAAAAGATACTGTATTTATAGTCTACATATAATAAATTGATGGGTTGTTTCTAGATTTAGTAATGATAAATCTGGAGATTCTGGGATATCTGGAGATGATGGAGATGCTGTGATACCTATTGCTTATTGCTACGACGATGTTACCTCTGCCAACGATACCAATACGGCAATGCAAAAAAATAAAATTCCCGTAAGTTAAAAATATATAAAAATATTATTAATTATAATCTAAATCTAAATAATTTTAAATTATGTAATTCTATATTTTAGATAAAATACTTAAACAAACCGGAGAGGATCTCCTGGACCCCTCAACAAGATTTGGGAGATGATTCTAGTATAGATGAAGATCTTCAGAATGAAAAGTTGTTACAAACAATAAGGCCACGTGATGGTCCCCATACTTTTAGCTTATCCTTACCCAGAGATAACCGTCTAGCGTCGTATATGGTTGAAAAGAACAATATACCCCATTATAGTGGTTTGCAAAAGTTTAAAAAGTCCTTAACAGGAGTCCTGGGTAATTTATCAAACAAAAAAGAATTTCTTGAATCCAACGTGCTAGATGAAAAAAGTGCCAATTGGTTTTTGAGCAAATCTGCTCCAAATTCCTTAACTCACACGTTCCATTCTTTGGAAAGACATCGAATGCAAGACACTGAGGATCAGCCATACCCCTCCCATGCCAATGCATCAGCTAGAATCATATATTTACCTGAAATAGATCTTGATTTTAACAATGACCGATACCAACGCCCTATGAAAAACTACAAATATTCCCAATATTCAAAATCTTGTGAAGATATCGGACTAGAATTAGAAAAGCATCATCCACAGGAGCTCCAAGATCCTCCCATTAGCCACGATGACTCATCCTGGAAAATTAAAAGAAAACCTAAAAAGTATACCTTTCAAAGTACAATACGGCAGATAGAAAAGAAACGGTTATCAGACAAATTGTCAAGGGAAGCCGAAAAGCGAGAGAGAAAAAGAATAAGAGAATTAGAGGCCATGCAGAAAGTTGAAGAAGAATTTCAGAAGAAGAGAGCAAGGTATATATCATTACCTTTTTAATTATTTTTACAATAGTTCTATTAAATTAACATTTTACTTAATATTTTAAATCTTTGAGCATTTTTGTGATTTCAATCTAAAGTAACTTCACCTCAATCTTACTGAGATAATGACTAGGTGCATATTAATAACATCGGATAATCACTGCATTTACCAAGGTCGTTTCTCGGAAGGCAATCGCATCCACGTTAACTGTAGATTCCGTACATCAGTATACTCTTACTAAGGAGTCCATACCACAATTGTGCGCAGGAATATGCTACTCCCAATTTTTGTATGGCACCACAAGAAGATTGACTTTTTCACGTGACCTCAACGGATACGTGACATCGTGAGGAAGACTGGCTAGTGAAGTTTATAGAAACAACTTTTTATATCGGCTATGCCTTATATTTTCTTGTTAAGAAGTTATTTAAAATCGATCAAAAAGACTGATCAGCAATTTAGAACAGGCCGAAAAGAAGTTAAGTTTAAGTGTGGTGTAAGAGGTCCATTTGAAATTATTACTATATGATATCAGTTCTAACATTTTTAATATTTTATTTTAGGGAGAAGGCTAATATTCGGCAACAGTTAAGGTTATTTTCGATGGATGATAATTCTGGATGGCATAGTTTACCTCCAAACTTTGAACTCGATCACAAAGTAAGTTTTTTTGTATCAAACTGAATCATTAAAGTACTTTTAATTTTATTAGTTCCATGACTTTATTACCTAGTCTGAGGTTTTTAAGTTAAATACAAAATAAAAACTTCTTGATTTGAAAATTAAATTTGTTACCTATGATATGTTCGGAACATGATAGACAAGAGGTAGAACTGATACATGCAAAGCGAATTCAGTATTCAGTTTATTTTTGCATATCGATAATGTCGCATCGAAGACATCTAACCGAATTACATAAGCCAACATACGTAGTGGAATGCGTAGAGTTCGAACGCGCAAAGAGAATAAATACAATTCCCTATTGAAGAGCTGCATAAGAGATGTAGCCCAGTCTGGTTAAAAAAAAGGTCAAACAATTTTTCGCAGATATCTGAAACTTTTAAATCATAGGTGGGAGTTACTAGATAACGAATAGATAAAAAAGTACTCGTATGTTTAGGGGAAGGACGTCGAAGATGACGCACCTAAGCAAAATACATTTTATTTAAGGGTAAAAAATATTTAAGCTAACTTTGAATGCTACGAGCCTGTAATTTGGACATTTCTATAACCAATTTCTAGGATTATTTTTAAATTCAATAAAAGGAAGTATTTTTTATGCGGCTTTTTTAAAAAACGCTTTTGCGCCATCTTACCTTCCACCGAGGGAAAGATGACGCACAGTGATGGTGAAGATGGCGCATGTAGGTATCTATATTAAAAGCGCAAGTGATATGAAAAGAAAATTTGTTTTTAATACTGAAAGTAAGAAAATGTAAACAAAGCTTTTTTAACATATTAACAAAAGTCACAAATGTAGTTTTCGGGACTTTTGGCTCCACTGCATTCTTTATGCACCCATTGTCCACAACTTGTGCATCTGAACCATGTTTCCGTCTTTTTGCCGAAGTCTCCACATAATATGCAGATATGTTTCACCTCCCTCGTTGATTATGTCATCCAACTCATCGTCATTGCAAAGACCTTCTTCATCAAAATCGCTTTCTTCAGTATCGCTATCCTCCAAGATTTTTTTGTTTATTTTTTGTTTGATTATTTTTTGTACTTTGACTTTCCCTTTATTTTTATTTAGTTTTAATCCTGCATCATTAACCAATACTTGTCTGGTTACTTTTTTCTTTCCTTCTTCCGACTTCGCCAGTTTTTCTTTTTTTTATTCTCTTTTTCTTCTAAGAATTCTTTTAAAGAGGTGCTTGTTAGAATTTCAGAATGTTGCTTTTGTCGTCCATATTTTCTTTTAATTTTTTTATTGGGCAAAGGAACTGGAGAAATAAGTGAAAGAGAAATATGTGGACGTTTGGTTATTTCATTTATTTGTTTTGTGGGGGTTGTGTGACGACTTTCAGGAGACTGTCGGCTGGTTGATGGACGTGGTAATTCTGGTTCTCTTATAGATGGTGTTGTTATTAGTGGAAGTGTTCCCTGAGGTGCAGGTTCAGGAGAAACATCTCTATCCAAGCTATCATTGTTTAAATTATCAGCTTCTGTGAACTTATCAGAGTTTAACAGAAAAATTCCGCACGTTCCGAAACCAGAAACGGCCTTATCAATATTTGCCACCTGATCATATGCTAACTTAAAAATCTCGGCGACATCATATGGAGTAATTTTATCTTCAAACTCTGAGTTGCTGATCTTAGATTTTAGAAAGGAATTGCAATGGCGACCATACGCATATTTTAATGCAGAAAAAAATGACACATCAAGAGGTTGTAATTTGTGGGATGTGTGGGGTGGAATACTAACCATTATAATCCCATTCTCTTTGCAGTAATTATAAATATCCAGTGAAATATGGCTCGAGTGATTATCTAATACTAACAGCACGGGATTATCTGGACTAGACAGGACTTTTTTTTAAATGCTTCAGCCATAATAAAAACATAGACGTATTACTCCATCCATTATCCGTGCAGTTGTAAATCGCACCGCTTGGTCCATTTTTCTGAAGCTGTGGGCTCATCCTCTTCCTGGGAAATATAAATAATAGGGGTATGTAGTTACCGGAGGCACTGAACGCCATTATTACCGTGATATTCTTCCCTCGTTCCCACGAAGAAATGATTCCAAACTGCTTTACTCCTTTGGGTCCAAGTCTTTTACATGATTCTTTAGGAACCGTAGATATACCGGTTTCATCAACATTGTAAATGCGATCTGGCAGAAATTTATATTTTTCTTGCACTGTTTCCAAATTTTTAAAAAAGCGGTCTACTTCTATTTTATTGAAGGCTGTTATTCTATTAATGCTTGTAGCTTCTGGCTTTCTCAAGGAAATTTGAGGATTTCGTTTTATAAATCCTAGATACCAGTCTTTTCCAGCCATTTGTTTATTCTTATTAAAATTGTGTTTAATTTCATTGCGTTCTGCATAAGCAAATGCCATGGTTCTCAGCTCTATGCAAGTGATACCAAAAAATAAATTGGCCAGCTTGAGAACATGATCTAGTATCTCCTTTTCATGATGTGCCGAAAACAATGGGGCTCTACCAAGAGACTCTGATTTGACTTCCGTTAATAAATTTTTAACCTTAAGTTTTCTCCTCAATGTAGCTTCTGGTATTGAAAATGCCCTTGCCACTTCCTGAATTTTACGACCATCTCTACAAATTGCATTCAATGCTGCATTAAGAGCTGCTGCAGAAAATGATCCTCTCTGTGTTTTTCGTATATATTTTCCCATTTCTAAAAAAGAAAAAGATGCCACAAAATGCAAAATAGACACTAAATAATAAATATTCTATACTCCATTGTTATTTAAGGTAATGAACTGAAAAGGCAAAGATAACGCACTATAACAGCAAAGATGAAGCAGTCTGCGTAAACTTAGCCTGTTCAGCATAACCTACAAAAAATGGTTATTAAAATTATCCATCATCAAATATTTAACAGATAAATCCTCGCTAACTGAAAATAAATATCACCTACTCCCATGAATATGAAGAAAATCCAATGGAACCATTTTTAAACAACTTACCATTAATATTCGCAGTGTCAAAAATAACAAGAAATGAATGTGTATCGCGTTACTCTGCCTCACAGATACTAAACAGTACGAAAGCTGACCGATGAAGTTTTAAAGTAATAGTAGTTTCTAAAGGAGGGCGCCACGGGTATAAAAACTGAATTTAGTGAAGTACTTGATAAAATACAGAGGTGCATCATCTTAGACGCTGCGTCATCTTCCCCGTCCTTCCCCTACCTTGCGTTTTTTTTTAACAATAGTTATGGTCACAACTTGATTTGTTGTCTATAAGTATTTTCTCATATATTTTGCATAAGCAATATTTATATAATTTTTTATATCAAGAATATCTTTATTTTCCCGTTTTTTAAATTAAAATTGATAGTTTTTTCTTGCACTTATTTATTAATTTTGTTATTAATTAAATAAAATCCTATTAATAAATTTGAACATCGAGGAATTACCGTCTTTTAAATTTGTGTGAAATTTCCCCCCGATCGGTCAAATAGTTTAAAAGTTATTTAATGTATTTATCACTGAGGATAAATATTTAAACTATTGAACTTGCTCTATTAATGATGCTAGACACAGTTAGCAAATTTTGTAGGTTTCTTTAAGACTTCTTAACTATCCCAGAAGTTAAATGCATATTGCGTTTTCATCGAAATTATTTACAAAATAAACATTTGAAAAAGGGGTAAGTATGTTTTTTACTTATAAGCAATTGTAATAACTTCTATATTTTTCAAGCTACAGACCTGTACGTACAATAGGGTGTCCCGTCTTTGCATAAAAAAATTTCTTTTTGAGCTACACTATCGCAAGACGTATCCAAATTTGCGTAATTTTCCAGAGATTATAAAAAAAGTAAAATAAATACGATAGCACGTCACCTTCAGGGCTCTACTAGACTTTAAAGTTTTGTAAATTTTACGTTTGTACAGACCTAAATCATATACTTCAAATAATACACAAATTAAATTTAAAAGATATTTTATTATTAAAATTAATGAAAAAGGTTCAAAACAACTTAACAAACAAAATAGATCCTATATTTGATGACAAAAACTTAAAATTTGAACTTATTTTTGTGTCCAAAATTTGGCATTTCTGCCCGAGACTGCAACCTGGTTCTGATAAAGCTATCTCTAGAAGTAGCATCAGTTACGTTCTGCGAGGCTTCTGTAATCAGTTTAACACATCTTTCCACAGATTGTGTGTGGCAGGGAAAGTCAAAAATATCCAAGCTTTTATCTTTTACCATGATGTGAAGGTCCTCAGTAGAAATATGCCGAAGAACCGGCGGTGTTGTAACCTGACATTCGTGCCACATAATAATATCGGTGTAATCTTTAGCAGAGAAGTTAATTTTTGGTGTTTTAAATATTCTGCGTTTATCGTTACTTTCAGTGTCTCTAGCTTTTTTTATTCTTCGCCATGCCAGCTCCCTAATGTGATCTCTATCATCAAACAACATACTCACAAGTAAGTTTTCTGGGTGGGCAAAAAAGGCATTTCTTTCGATAACGGTATCCACAACAGATCTTAGATTTTCGGGTAGAAATCGAGAGTACATAATTAGTTGAAAAATATGCTTTGCTCCATCCTTAAAAGACGATTTTTGCTTAATACTGAACCACATCGGAGCATATACTTTAACAACATAGTTTACAAGCAATTGTAAATTTTCTGATGGATTAAGCGTACTTACATAAAGTCTGAGTAGACGATTAGCAGTAGTAAGCCATCTGGAGTGCGCCATTTTTCCAGGTTGACGGTTTGCCAATTCAGGAGTACAGAAACCGGTTAATACTGCTTGACATATTTCATATAGATATTTTTGATCTGTACTTAATTCATTGACTACATTTTTTGGCAAGTCAGGCAAATTACCATTCATACCAGAAAAAGTCACGGTGGGGCTGTTTTCATAAGCAACTAACTGTTTTCCAATAGGTCCGGAGTATTCTCTAGGACCCGAAGTAGAACCATCTATGGTCAGGAACAAGTGACGAAACGGTAACTCATTGGCATGAAGCAAACAAACGCACCATTGTAACGGTCTCTCCAAATACTCCTCTAAATATTGAATCACGCCACCCTTCCAGCCAGTATTAGTTGCAGTTCCATCACATCCAACGCAAATTACAGCATCTAAATTCAAACTTTGACCCTCAAAAAAAGTTGTGATCGAAGTAAAAATTCCATTTGCAGTGCCACGACTAGGCGTTGTATGTCCCAAAAAAATTGATCCGGGTTCTGATAACAATGAGATGTGTTCTTCCAAAATCTCTTTGCGATGGTAACGATTCCCTATTTTCTCATTTATCAGGGTCTTGTCCTTTCGTCCATCAAAGTAAATGCTATTTACAACAATACCTGCAACATCTTTTGAAGCATCTCTTCGGGCTTTACATACAGCTCTGTGGATTTTGTTTTTATCAATAACCAGTGTCAGATCTTCGGTAGAAACCAAACCCACATCAACCAAAACGGCAGAAGCAACAGCAGCAACAGATCGCATCGATAAACCGTATCTATCACTGACTTTAGCAACTGTTGGCAACGGCAACGTATTTCTATTAAACGTGGAAGTCAACGGTGTCTCTGTTGAGAAAGAGTGAGGCACTGCTTCTTCATCACAATTTTCTGATATAGAATCGGTCGTTTGAGTAACACACAACTTTTTTGTTGCCCTCATTGATTCTTCCATTTTTCTCTGCTGTCGTTTTATGAACCTGGCAGTTTCTTTCTTATCAACACCGCCTATAACCATTTTCCTGTCATTTCTTTGATCCAACAGAAAGTCTCTATCATTGATGGGAACTTTTTTATGTTTTAAACAGGAACAAGATTGAATAGAAATACATTTACAAGCAGCAACGTCGAAAAGATTTTCAGCTGACTCTACAAAATACTTCACTTTGTTTTCAAAACTGTTATTTCGTTTGATTTTGGGGTGTCGTTTCAAACTGAGGTACTTTTCGAAATAATATTTTAGTAACTGAATAATCCGTTCCTTAGTTACGATTGGAATCGAAGCTTTTGTCCAAATATTAATAACTTCTTCAGAAACAATGGCATATATTTCTGAATTGGATGGATCCTTTCCATTATACTTTAATTTTAGATCGTTCTTCACAAATAAAATATATTTCATAACATCTCTTATAGTTGGTAGCTGTCGATCGTCAAGTTCTTTGTAAGGTCCCATAATAGAACAAGTAGTCTCACTACGCCTAGAACTCATGATTTAAAACTCACAAAATCAGCTTTTGACACTAGAACAAACGCAACTGTAATGATGTTGAACGTCGAACGACGTGTCGACCACACCCCGAGCCACCTTCTCCTTCTACTTGTCTTTCTCCTACCATCAAAGCAGATCTGACGTAATCAAAGTTCACAGAATTCTCTAACTAAACTTTAACGTAACGTATAATACGACGCAGTATTATACATTATATACAATAGTACAGTACAATCTCAATTTATTTTAGTTCAGGAGCCGAAAAAATATTATCACAAAAATGACAATTTTTCCAAATTTTGAATATCTGTAGAACCCTTAAGATATATTTTTATTTTATTTTTAAAAATACTGTGATAATCTATTGGCAATTACATAAATTTTAAGAGGTCTTGCATTAAATAATGTTTTATATTTAGTTCAGGATGCGAAATTAAGTATAGTGAAATATTACCATAAAAATGACAATTTTTCAAAACTTTAAAGTTTGGTAGAACCCTAAAGATATATTGTTATAATTTTTTTAAAATTATTGTGATAATTTACGAGCAATTACCCCAATTTCAAGAGGTCTTGTATTAAACAAAAACAAAAAGCGATTTTTCGGGACACCCTAACGTACAACCATTGGATAGCTGATAAAAAACTCATATTTAAAAAAAACCTTCTATGACCAATAGGAACGAAGTTAGGGACTATTTTGACGAAATTTTGGAGCGTGGCAGCTGCTACTCACCCCGCCTTTACTACGCATGTTAAGATATATTATCGGTTTTCTATTAGATAGATGATCTTTCTCCCATTCACATGAATACATATAAAATATGGGGACACGAGGACAGTATACTCTGTGATCTTTGGAGACATTTAGATCTAAAAACATAAATAAATGTGTTTATTGTCCTCGTACTGCACATATACCTATACACATATTATATAAACATATAGATCGTCAAAGTTGTAAATAATTCTAATTAATATAATAAATATAATAATGTAATGTGTAAAAAATTACCTGAAATTTAATTTATAAAATATATAAGTAATATTACATCATTGATATAAAATGAAAAAAAAAATATATGTTGATTTCCGGGATTTTGCGAGGGTGTCAAAATTATGCCATCATTGTTAATACTGCGACAGACTATTCTAGCCAAATTTAAAAAAAAAAGTAATTTTTTACGGTGAATTTCAAATGGACTTAATTTTTCCGAGGTTTCCCATATTTCCCGGCCAGTGAAAACTATGTAGTTATTCAAATTTCGACTAGCTACCCCAGATTGAAAAAAGAGGCTTCTAGCTGCAATGGAAGCCGAGATAATGTAAATTTTTCCTGGGTGTTTCAATTTGAAGTTCCGATCTCGAAAAAAAAAAACGGAGCTGAAACAGTTATCCCCTCCACTTTCCTATGTCGATCTTTCGAAAGTACCTTCGTTTCGAAGGACCGTAAGTTTCGAAAAATTGGATTAATTTTATAGCTATAAGTTTCAATATAAAGTTTAGATTTTCATTCAAAATTTGTGTAAATTTTACTTCTTAATGTTTATAAACAATGAAGATATGAATTTTTTAAAAATGGTCCCTAACTTCGTTCCTATTGGTCATAGAAGGATTTTTTTTAATGAGCTTTTTACCAGCTATTCAATGGTTGTACGTACAAATATGTAGCCTGAAAAATGTAGAAGTTATTACAATTGTTTATAACAATATATACAAAAAACATACCACTTTTTCAAACGTTTGTTTTGTAAATAATTTCGATTAAAATGCAATGTGCATTTAACTTATGAAATAGTTTAAGCATTAAATAATACTATGAAATTTGTTAAATGTGTCTAGCATCAATTAATAGAGCAAGTTCAATAGTTTAAATATTTAACCTCAGGGATAAATAAATTAAATCACTTTTAAACTATTTGACCGATCGGGGGGAAATTTCACACAAATTTAAAAGACGGTAATTCCTTGATGTTCAAATGTATTAATAATATTTTATTTTGTTAATAAAAAAATTAATAAAACTTATAAATTAGTGCAAAAAAAATTGTTTCTCGTGAAAAACGTACTGATGATATAGTGGTAGTAGGAAATAGTGAAAGCGATTTAGAACAAAAACTGGAACAGTGGAGACAAGCTCTTGAGGAAAAATGTTTACAACGTAGTAGCACGAAAACAGTATATTTGGCATGTTCATTAAAAGGTGCGAGTTAGTACAAATGTAATGATATATTGGGATGGTGAAATGATTGTGAAAAGTAATATTTTTAAGTACCTAGGATCGGTGTTACAGAGTAATGGGGAATAGATGTAGATGCATGCAGCAAAATTAGGATTGGATGGATGAAGTGAAATAAAACAGTTATAACACCAGCTATGATGACGAAACTGAATGTTGGGCAGTTAAAAAGAAGAAACAACAAATACATGTGGCCGAAATGAGAATTCTTAGATGGGCGAGTTAAGTGACAAAAAAGGATAAAATTAGGAATGACGATATTAGGGAAATCAAGGCAGATACGAGCTAGTTCAACGCATTTTGCAAGGTAAAATTAAAGGAAAAAGGGCCCAGGACGAAAAAGAATATCCTGGCTTGCTAACCTGAGAGCATGGTATAGAAAGACCTCAACACAGCTATTTCGTATAGCAACCAACAAAGTCATCATAGCCAGAATGATCGCCAACGTTCGAAATGGACAGGCACCCTAAGAAGAATATTAGGAAAAGTTTAAAGGTGGCACCAATTGTTGCAAAGATGAGAGAGCATAGATTAAGATGGTTTGGTCATGTTCAACGTAGAGACGTTAATCACCCAATATAAAAAATTGCTGATTTGCGATTTCCTGGAAGTAGTAGAAGAGCAAAACCAAAAAACACCTGGAAGAAGATGCTTAGACCGGTCATGTTAGTAAAGGGTATTAATACGGATATGACCCAAAATAGAAACTTGTGGAGAAATGTAATTAGGGAAGCAGACCCCGCATAAGGATAAAGGCAAAGAGAACAATGATGATGATTGAAGAGCTCCATAACGATGTATCTAGAGAAATATTTGGATAAACAAATAAATTGAGTGGGTTTGAATACAGTTGTATTAAATCAGCTAATTAGCAGGGAAGTAATAAACAGACGTAGGCTTTTCAACTAGTCATAACAGGTGACGTCATAGTGACAGATGGCGTTACAGCGCCACTATGACAGATAATTTTAAATGGGACCTTATGGTAAGTGATACCTCTTTTGAAAGTTATTGAAGATACCTATTCAGTCATAATAATTTTGTTTGAGTTTAAGCTCAGTTTGATGAATAATTTAAATACTAAAATTGTAGCTTCTCATTTCGTTAATAAAGATTTAACAACCAGTTCGTATAGTAAGTGTTCAAAATGTGCTCCATCTACTTCCTGACAGTAATGCATCCTATTTCTAAACTCTTGCCGTACTCGTTCACATGTGTCGGTGGAAATTGCCCTACATTCTTCAACAATTCGTTGTTTCAAAATGTCAATATTTTCGGGTACTGTAGCGTAAACTTTAGATTTCAAGTATCCCCACAGAAAAAAATCTAATAGTGTGAGGTCCGGTGACCAAGCTGGCCATTCTATCGTACCTCGTCGTTCAAATCATCTACCCCGATATTCCTCATCTAGGTAACGTCTTACTGCACCATAATGGTGTGCAGGAGCACCATATTGTTGAAACTTTATTTCGAAGTTGCCGAATTCATCTGTATTATCCTCCAGAATTTCAAGTATCAATGGTTCAATTGCATTTGACTGGTTTCATAGATATATGCAACTTGGGCTGTAGAAGAAGTAAGGTTCACTACAATTTCTGAAATTATGTCAATTTTTTGTCATCACTAATTATTGGTCAACCAGATCGTTTGACATCTTGAACACTACCTGTATTAAAAAGACGTTCCGCTGCATGGAAATTATTTCCACATTCACCAATTATTAACACAGCTGCTACTTTGTCGGATACAATGCGTACCATTCTACCTTTGTAAAACTTTAAACGTCTCAATATTTGAGCTAAACAATAATTGAACTAAATATTAAACAAGAACAACCAACTCAACTTGAATTGACTAAACTAAACAGAAACATAAACTAAATATTGAGCTTTAAACGCTTTTGCAAACTAAAAACAACTAAAGAATTGACAAACGTCAACTTTTTTGACAAATAACCATAGACGGAACGTGGCCAGCCTTTAACAAGGCCTCGCCTTCTTTTAAAGGTCTTTTTGTGTCTCCTATATATTTCAAAATATGGAGCAGACTAACTTCAATTTCTTTATTTGCCATTGCGTTAACAAAAAATACGGATAATTTTTAGACACAACAATCATTCACCTAAAAATATTATGGTAGCTCTGTTTTGTTTTCCTACGTGCGTGATCAGCTGATCATCTGTCAAAGCCATATAGTTCGTTGACATCGCCAATAAGGTCCTATTTAAAATTATCTGTCACAGTGGCGCTGTATCGTCATCTGTCACTATTACGTCACTTGTTATGACTATTTATAGTATATAACATAACGAGAGTTGTAAGAAGCTTATTACATGCGAGTAAAAAAGTTGCGCGCGAGCCGCGTAGCGGCGAGCGCAGTAATTTTACAAGCATGTAATAAGCTTACAACTCAAGTTGTGTACTATACTTTTTCTACCATTATTTTTGTTTATAAAAATAAAAATTAAATTACCACTATATTTACACTGACAGATTAATAATTTTTAACCTGTCAAAACAACGCCTGTTAATTCGTTTCCATGGTAACTCGACCAACTGACTTACAAGGCTTATGTGATATTACACATTTTTATAGAACTGAAGCGTAATTTTTTTTATTACGTGCTAGTCATTACGTGTCAGTATCTGTTATGATGCATTTACTTAGCATCCAAATAGTAGGTAATATACAATTTACTAGTAAGAGAGTAGAAAAAAAAGTTTACGTCTGTGTATTACCTCCCTCCAAATTTCACTATTTTAAGTATAACCGTTCAAAAGATACGAGGGGGGAACGGACTTTTGACTCATTGTATATTATGAACCGTTCTTTTTGTTTAAATCTCTCTTTCTGTCTCTGGCTCTCTCTCTCTCTCTCTCTCTCTCTCTCTCTCTCTCTCTCTCTCTCTCTCTCTCTCTCTCTTTCACTCGGTCGATTTATCAATTCATTACATTTTTTTTCAATAAAACTACTAATAGTGGGTGATTTTTCAGCTAAAAATCTTATTTTTAATCAACGTGCTAAAATAAATAAAGTTTTTCGTAGTTTAAAGGCGGCCACTCACGGTACAGCGGCGTTGTTCAACTTCGTCGAGTTCGACGAATTGACAAGGATTTTGATCGTGTGTGAACGTGCATCCAACAAAATCGTACAATTTGATCGCAGACACACTGGCCTGTCTGTGGCAGTACTGCAGAGTTGATTTCAATTTATTGAGCGTGTGTGACCGTGGTACAGCGGCGTTGTTCAACTTCGTCGAGTTCGACGAATTGACAAGGATTTTGATCGTGTGTGACCGTGCATCCAACGAAATCGTACAATTTGACCGCAGACAGACTGGCCTGTCTGCGGCAGTACTGCAGAGTTGATTTCATCAACTTTTTTGAACAGCCAATCGCGTTTACGATCAAAATCCGCCATTTTGAAGGCGGCAATTCAAATATTTACAAAATTGATAAAAAATATTCATTAATCCAATTAATTCAGATTTAAAATGATCTGAACAGACTCTTACTAAAATAATTTTTAAAATTAATTTAAAAAATTAATATTATTCATTAATCCAATTAATTCAGATTTAAAATTATCTGAACAGACTCTTGCTAAAATAATTTTTAAAATTAATTTAAAAAATTAATATTATTCATTAATCCAATTAATTCAGATTTAAAATTATCTGAACAGACTCTTGCTAAAATAATTTTTTTAAAATCGAAACAAAACAAAAAAAATTTACTTTTAAATTACAATACATTGCCAGGTAAGGTTAAAAAATGCAAAACACTTAGCTGGACGGACGTAAACAAAGCAGACGTCACGCATGTAGAGGTGGTTGATCCAAGTATTTTTGTGGATCAGGTTAAACTGATACGCGTATACAAAAATGCCTGTTAAAAAATACTGGTTTGGAAATCAGTTTGTTATCATTCGTTAAATAGATATCTAAACATAACGTTAACATTATTTGTATTTTGTTAGATTTCTTTATAGTTATTAAAATGACTGTTTAACTTCAAATACCTAAATTACTGTTATTACATTACATTAATAATACATCTGTTGATATTTATCTAAAGCTTTGTAAACGTTAAGAAATGCACGATAAAAATTAAGGACAAATGCAATGAAACAATTAAATTATTTATTTTTTATGTATATTTGTCATCGATATTTGTTGAATAATCCACTGATCGACAAGCTTATAATTTCCTGACGAATATGAATAATAACAAATGAATACGCATAACATGATTATAATAAATTTTAGCAATACTACATGAACAAGTAAAAAATAAATATTTGCAAATAAAATTTTAAATATTTAATAATATATTTATTTTTGGCAATGGTGATTTTATAGATATGGATGAATCAATTTGGCACTGTTAACTTGTTTGTGGTAAGCCCATGATTTTGTGGGAATAACTAGAAAATTATTTGTATTACTGAGAAATTAATTAATTTCTGTTATATATATATATATATATATATATATATATATATATATATATATATATTGTTTGAGTTTAGTTCTTGAACCTTAATATATATTTTATGGGATTTTCTTGGGCTTAGGTTCATAAAAAAAATTGATTTGACACTACGACATTTTCATATATTATATTTCCGACGTTTCGGCAGGAAATCCATGCCTTTTTCAAGAAATAATATTGACTAGAAAAACATTTCATGACAGACATAATACGGTTTAAAAGTTAAATTTTTGACTTACCAAGCATGTAAAATACGGTACTAACAAGTACACGTCACAATTAAAATAATATTAAAAACATAGGACATACCCACTAAGTCACTACATGTAAAATATATTTTAAATCTTATGTGTTTATTGATGTTGGTTTATCGTTTAAACAATCAGTTATTTTAACATAGGCGTTCTGAGATTGTTTTTTATGTGTTTTTAAATTAAGTTAAATTATATTTTGTTTAAATTTTTGACATCTTTTTTATCATTTATGACGTTGTTATTTTTTTATTTGTATAGACTCTAGAAGCTCTCTCTTCTTCTTGTTGGGTTCACTTTTTAGGATCTTGGTTTTCTCAAAATCAAATTTATGTTTTTTTTCGTTTTCATGTTATGTGAGGGCAGTTGAGTTTTTTTGTCATATTTGTGGGAACGTATTCTTGAGTTCAGTAGCTGACTGGTTTGTCCAATATAAACTCCATCACAATTCGAGCAGAGAATTCCATATACAACATGCGATCTTTTTAATAGAGGGTTTTTGTTTTACAAAACAAATGAGTACAGTACCCGTACCCATGGACGTATAAATAAAGATCTTCATTTATACGTCCATGACCCGTACTCGTTTATATTGGTGATAGGGATCAGTTCCACAAGTATAAATAAAATACATGTTTCAAAGTAACTGGTACGGGATAAGGTCACCATCCCTACATGCATGTGACGTATTGAAAAGATGGTGGATTTTGGTCGGCGCAGCGATGTGCAAAAACGAGTCCACCTAGTGAGCATACCTTGTTTCCTTATATCATGCTACACACTTGCTTTAATCATATTAGAAAATCGACATGGCTTCATTTAGCGAGAATTTTTTGAGAGAGTTTTTTTAATTATATAAAGAACAAGAATGTTTATGGCGAATTAAAAGTAAAACGTATCACGATAGAAACGCCCGAAAACAGGCAATGGACATTTTAATATTAAAGTTCCAAGAAGTAACAAAGATGCGACTGAAGAGTATGTAAGAAAAAAAATTAACAATTTTAGAACATCCTATAAAAGAGAACTAAAATTAGTATTGCAATCAAGTAAATCGGGTGCAGGGACAGACGAGATTTATAAACCTAAATTGTGGTATTTTCCGTTGCTCTCATTTTTAAATGATCAGAATGTACCCCGAAGAGCTATTTCAAATCTATCTGATGATGACTCAGTGCATCCCTTTTCATAAGCCATTCTTTGCACCTAAATCTACGTTTCATTTTAGGTTTGTTTTTACGCTTTGTTATACACAAAGCAAGAGACGCTAAAATGATTGTTTGATCTGACATGGTCGAGAACCGAACAAATACTGCGGCGCAGTACGGTGTGTGGGCGCACCAGATATGCCAACAAATTGAACAACACCGCTGTCCGATTTTGTCGAACGACACCGTTGGACCGTGAGTGGCCGGCTTAAGAATTAATATACGAAAATACATCTTTCAAGCTCGAAAATTCAAAGCAAGCAAACTCGCCGTATGTAATATTAACCATATTTAAAAAAAGGTCGTTTCTGAATGTAATTTGATCCTGTCTTTGTGAGAGCTATTGTGTTCATCCATTATAAACCTCAAACTTTTGGTATTTGCATAATTTAATAATACCTATATCCAATTATATTTCACTGCAGTATAAGTTTTACGATATTGTGTATAATGGATCATAGTTAGTAGATTTACACTGCTAAAAATCCATACAAAAATATCGGTCAAACGTCTATTTTCAATTTTACACCTTCTAAAACAATGTAATTAAATATCTAGGTTGTTAATATATTAGAAGCAGTTTAAAAAATTATCCTGTAACAACTACTCACATAAATATGTTTCTTAACCACTGCAACTGGGTCCCTGGGACTACTTACAAAGAGAAGCAGATAACGTGAACTAGTTTTTAATTTTTTTTTTATATAAAAACAAACATTCTATAATATATTGTTAATCCATATTAGATTTAAAAAAATCCTACAAACACTTCACTTTTTTTGCGCATTGCAAACATATGAGATTTTTGTATATGTCGCAATTAAAGTTTGTTTTTCGGTGTTTTTTCTACGGATATACCGAACATCTTTTTTTTTATTTAAGAACTTCGCAGATATTTCAACAAGACTTTCTAGATTAATTTTTAAAATATAGGATTTAGCTGATCTCGGATAATATACTATGAATTGTCATCATTATTATTCTAGCTTTACAACCTTGCGTGGGTCCTAGCCTCCTCAAGAATTTCTCTCCAGTTGTCCCCATTCATCGCCTTCCTCCGCCAAATACGTATTCGCATATTTGTAATGTCTTCATCGATGTTATCAAGGAAACTTGTTCTGGGCCATTTTGTTTCATCCGCATTATATGCCCTATCCACCTCAGACGTCTTATATTAATATGTTTTACGATATCTGATTCCTGGTATATTCTATAAAGTTCGAAGTTGTATCGTCTTCACTGCACTCCATTCTCATTTACTGCTCCATAGATTTGCCTTAGTACTTTTCTTTGGAAACATCCTAACATGTTTTCATTACTTTTTGTTTGAGTCTAGGTCTCTGACTCATATGTTAGGACTGGGCGTATTATTGTTTTGTACAGTTTTATTTTTGTATTTCTCGATATAATTGTGAATTTAAGAAGATTGGGCCCAAAATAGCATCTGTTGGCCGTGTAAATTCGGCGGTTTATCTCGGCGATAATATTATTTTTAGTGTTAATATGTAATAATCTTCAGGTAGACAAATGCGTTAACTGCTTCGATGACGTCGTTTTCTAAAACAAATAGTCGTAGTATTTGTGTTTGCATGCTAATTTTTATATACTTCAGTTTGTTGGTGTTTATTATTAAACCCATTTTTGTAGCTGATTTTTTAATGCTACATACGCCTCTTGTACAGCGTTTTCCGATCTTCTAACAATATTGCTATTATTAGGATAGGCCAGGATTTGCCCTGATTTATTGTATATTGAACCAGTGGTTGTGACTTGTGATACACGTATTACTTTTTCCAAAGCCAGATTGAACAGTATACGGGAGAGAGGGTCTCTCTGGTGCAGCCTTTTAATTTGTTGTTGTTGTCTAATTTGTTTTAAAAGGTTCAGACAGTTCCCCCTGAAGTCGCACTCTACATTAAACTTTTTCAAAAGTTAGTTTTGTTAAATTTACCAATTGATTTGGTATATCTAGCTCTTTCATTGCTTTGAACATTTCTCTTCCTTTCACAAAGTGGTAAGCTGCTTTGTAGTCTATAAAAATGTGTGATGAGTATCAATGCCACATTCCAGTGTTTTTTTTGATAATTAATAAATTGTCGATTTACCATCTCTAAAACCAGCCTGGAATTACTCTAATATCTGTTCTGCAAATGGTGCGATACGATGACACAGTACTGATGAAAATATTTCATACGCTGCATTTAGAAGCGTAATTCGTCTGTGGTTAGATCATTCAAAGATATCTCCTTTTTTGTATATAGTTCAAAGTATTCCACTATTTCCATCTTTGGGGAGGGATTTCTGTGTCCATATTTCTTTTATAAGCAGCTGTAATGTCGTTATGGTATCGTGGCCACCTACTTTATATAGTTCAGCTTGGAGATTATCTATTCCTGGTGATTTTTTACTGGCTAGTTTCTAACTGCATCTTTAACTTCAAGAATCGTTGGTGGTTTCTCTTCCTTCTCGTCTGTTCCACTTACCTTATCTCTTTCGTCTTCCAGGTTTTCTTCTTCTTCCTCTATATTAAATGCATGGTTGAAGTATTCCACGCATCTATTCAATACATCTTTTCTTGTTGTTAATAGGTCGCCATTCTGACTTCTGCATTGACTTATGGTTGCCTTGAATTATTTTCTGTTAATGTTAACTTTCTTATAGAATGCTCTGAATTATTTCTCTCTGTTGAAGTTTTCTTTATATTTAAGTTCCTTATTTAAGTGGTTTCGTTTTTTCTTTTGTGTATCCTCTTTTCTTCTCTTCTCTTTGTTTGGTAATTCTCTACAGTTGTTCTGGTTCATCAGTTAAGCATCTTTCTGTTGGCTTCATTTTTTTACTTTGTTGCATTCTTGCATTCATCGTCAAACAAATGATTTTGACTGGCATAAATTTCTGTTCCTATTTCATCTTTCGCTGCTGCTTTAATGCCTTCCTTTATTTTGGTCCAGTAGGAGTCTATATCTGCCTGGCCTTCTTCATTTACGTTTTGATTCCTTACAATTTGTTATGGAGTCCAGTGCCAGTACTACTGCCTATAGCTTCTGAACCAGCTTCTCTTTGCTCCGGTTATAGCAGCTAGACATTTCGTCTGGTCATGATGTTTTATTATGTGTTAGATTAGGGTTATACTACCCATGTTAGGTCAGGATTTGGGGAATAGGAAAAAGGGTTTAGGGCAGTAGGAGTGCTGCTCTATTCAGTCTTGCCTTTTGCGACAAGCATGACAATCTGTGGAGATATTCTTCTTTGGTTGCACGTAACACTCACGACTAAACAGGTAGACAGCATACAATACCGATATTTAATTTAAATTAAAATTCTTTTAAAACGAGTCGTACATGACGGCTACTAGGAGCGTGAATTAAGTAAAGACTTCAGCATCGAATATGTTCTATAGATGGAACTAGATTCAGCTACCTAGGTGCTGAGTTCGCGTTTAAAATTCTAACTTGCCTGTATCTGACGATGTAACTCTAAATGTGCTTCGAATATGATTTTACTCATGTGAAATGAACTATATATATTAAAAAAATATATATTTTTGTAGGAGCGGCGATCGGAACCAGATGGGGCATTTTCTTCAGTGTGTACTTCGTCGTGTTCAACTAACAACACATACAATCAAGGGTGCCAAGATATGAGCTATCATAAATCTTCTAATACGGAAACGAAACAGACATCTTACACACGTGAATTATCTGAATATAGACAAACACAACGAGACTATAGAGACTATAATAGCAATTTAAAGTATACTCACGACAAAGGACACTCAAGGCAAACCACAATTCATCCTCAAGTCAGCTGTAATATGCCGAAAGTGAAAGGTAAGCCCAGTTTACTACAATTATTTTAATAAGAAAATTTTAATAAAAAATACATTTTAATCTTTTTTTATTTATAGGTTTAAAAGTAAAGGACGATCACAATTATCGAAAAGAATTTGTAGCGGGAGTTAGAAGTTTGTTATCTAACGGAAGCACTCACTCTGAAGACTCTCAAAACTATTCAAATAAAAATCCGCACAGAAACAAATCAGTTGCTCCAGGTTATAACAGTTACTTACCAAGTTAAGACATATATTTAGTAATCGAATGCTTCTCTATGTACCTAATTGTGTAATTAATATTGTTAGTCGACGTGAAATAGCATAAAGCGTCAATATTAAATTAATGATATTTTGCTAAACTTGACTGACTTTCAAGAATAGATGCTCTTAAAATATACCTACTATGTTAAAGATTACCTAAATTACTTCTAACTTATATTTACCAAATAAGATTTTAGTTTTTCCAAAGATCTGCTACAGAAAAAAGGGTCGACTTCATTTTGTAATATTAGAATAAGACTTGTGTAGAATATAAAAAGACCGATCATTTTTATTTCTATACAATGTTAACGGTAAACATTATTTTTATCTTTTTCTCTAATTACGGTTTTGCTTATGTTTCTTCTTGGATCAAACCAATATTAATCCCCTTCTCATACTTGTATCATTTTACTCTCTCCCACTATTTTATTCTCCATACTCTATTTAAGTAACATATGCATTCGGCCTTTATTTGTTTAACTACTGATATTCAGCACCATACAATCCATCTTAGTAAACTCTTTTAAAACTTTCAGTTATATTGAAAATGTTTCAATGAAAATGAATAGATCTAAATATGTAAAACTATAATTTTAACAATCATTTCACCATATAAAGTTAACTTTTTATTTGTAGTAGTAGTTCCATCTTCAAATGAACATTGTAGATTTCTCTTTTTGTTATAGTATGTTTTAGACCATTTGTTTTTACAGTCCTGACCTACTTCTCTACTATTTGCTTTTAGTGTCAAAGTTTCGTTGAAGTTTTCCTTTGGTTATCTTCCTTTGATCCGACCTTGTTTCTGGTTACCATGTTACCTTAGTATATAGAGTTTACTGGTACTGTCTGATCATATGGTACTGTCTGATGAACTGAGGTTAAGAAGCTTCTAGATGAGAACATATGAACGGTGGTTGAAAATTCATTCCAATGATAAACATAAGAGATTCGAATGATGACCCAACGGAGAAATAGAACACAACTAAGCTGATTATATGAAGAACAACTAATAAAACAAAATCTATGTCATGTTTTAATCAAAATAAAATTGTACATAATCTAAAAAACAACAGGAGAATAATCTGGTAAATCTGACTTATGTCAAATACTGAAAAACCTGAGAGGTTAAAGTTGTGTCCCTAAATCAAAGTCTACAGCAAATTCAAGTTAATATCATATAGTTCTCCCACACTATCGTCTTCCAAATACCGTGGTAAATGCCAAACTCTTTCAGATATTCTACGAGCTTCTGAAGGAGACGATGAGCTTCTTTCTCCGCATCAGAATGGTTTAGTTCTCTAGAGATCTTGAAAAGAAAGCAATGGATCTGGAATCCTGACTCAAGATAGCAGCAATTGAGTATTCTGAATCATCAGTTATAAAAACAAATGACATATTTTCGTTGATAGCATGAACAAATGACTGCGACAATAGATTTCAGATTTTTAAAATATGATAAACCAGCTTCATTTAATTAAAAATTGTTGACGTGAGCTTATTTGTGGACGCTTTCGGAAAAGTTGGGAACCCATTGTGAATAATGCGCAAACATAACTAATACACTTCTGAGAGATACAGTGTCATTTGGTGGAGGAATTTTTAACAAGGTTTGGTCCTATAATCTCACCACCTCATTTTTAATAAAAATCTGATCCTCAGCACTGTGTCTGCGTAATTTTCTACGATCGGTTTTCAAATCGGAATCAGGTTATAAAATAAAGCAACTGCAGGATCTGCAACTACACTACATACCTTAAATACTTCTTTAGATCCTCCAAATTTAAACTTCAGAGTTAAGTACTAGATAGGACATCAAGACTAATTATCATATCAACACAGAGCATATCAGTTTTGTTAACTAAAAGGAAGTTAATGTTGTAGTAGGAGTGGTCACCAATTTTAACATTCTGACTAGTCACACCTTTGACTTGAGAGGTGTGTAATAACGAGGCCCTAGAAACAATCAGCATATAATATATGCTGCCATATTATGGCTTTCTAGAGATTCTAGAAGTATTCCTAGATTCCTAGAGAGTTTGTACTGGTTAGCGAAAACTGACGGAGCTACCAGTATATATAAGAGCATCAGCACGAAGACCTTTTATAAATGTGATCGTAGCTTTCAAATACGTTGGTAGTTTCGGCATTTACACCAGTAAAATTGTAGTCTTTTGCTGACTGTTTTAACGATGGCATGTAAACATCGATAGTCTCATCTGCCTGTTGTCGTCTAATAGTTGGCATGTGACAGGAATGAATATTATTTTGTGTAATATATATTTTATAAAATATTTATGTTAATATTAAATTGAAATAAAAAAGTAAAACCTATGTGATAAGGGTTTATTTACATAAAATTGCACAGAATAAAAAACAATAGGAAAATAACTTGGCAGTAACACTGACTTATGTCAAACAAGACTGAAGAACTGAAGAAATTCTGCTGCTAATTGATACCAGAAATAAATACAAGGACAGAGAACCTTATAAATAGTGTGGAATAGAGAGATATAATGGTATGGTATGGTATCCATATCGAGGTTCTCAAGTTAATGACTGAGTTCAAGATTGTTTGTGACTACAGCCAATTTCTCCAGGAATGAACTGAATCCACATCCATCATCAAAGTCCGCAAAACATCACACTCATGATGCCTCAGAAGGAATAAGGGTGAACTAAGGGAAAACTCATCCAGAATATCAAATGGGTGGATGATATCGCCATCTTAACTAACAGCTAAGAAGACCTACACAACCGTCCACTGTAACTGAAGAGTTTGAAACTAAATGGGACAAGAACAAAATATGTGGTCGTAGTAAAAAACCAAACAAATATATGATGACTAAATCAACCAAATCAAACGATCGTTTACAAATAGAACATGACATAGAGATCAATTCCGGAATTGACAAGGCGACTTCAAGGTTGATCAAGATGAAGCTAGCAGGAACTTTTCACTTCCACTAAAAGTCAGATTGTTAAAATGTTACCTATTCCCGGATTTACTAAATGGGGTAAAAGCATGGAAGCATGGACAGAATAACTTATGAAAAAGCTATATGGCACATAACTAATGAAGAAGTATTGCGAAGAATCGGCATGCAAAAAGAGTTACGTTTACAGTGAAGAAGAAAAAGCTGACATACTCTGGCCATGAGATCAAACATAACAAACATTACCTCCAGCAACTTATTCTTCAAGGAAGAGGTCCAGGGAAAAAAATAAACTCATGGATTCAAAACCTACGCAAGTGGTTTGGCCTTACATATGTAGAGCTTTTTAGACAAATTCTTAGACAAAATCTTAAAATTTCTATAAATGTCTATCTAATTTGTCTATCAACTACTATTCAGACTCTATTTTTAGTTGTAGTTTTTCAAATATACTACTTGTTCTAGTCCTGGCTTAGAAATTTTGCCTTCCCGTCGTTACTTTGACCTCGTTTCTTGAATGCACAAAATTTGAACTCTTCATAGTAGACATCATGGTCCCACTGAAAACTTCTCACCAGGATCTCTGAAATGGGGTTTTTATTTGTAAAATATTTTACCCCACATTTACCACATTTTGCTAACGCACTACCAAGTCAACCAATGAACAATGTTAATCTGTACTAGTTTACAATTTTCTGATCGGGTTAGTATCATTACTTTAAGGACTACTGCACTCGACCTAGAATGCACGCCTTACCTACCTTTTTCAAAAATGTGTTTAGTAATTGATGCGTATCGTGTTTTACTTCCAAAATCATAAGTAATTTTAGAAAAAACAACTTATTTGGTGAATAAATTTTGATTCCTGTGATTACCAATTTTTTTAAATATTGATCATATTTGTTTTATGTAAAAAAAATGAAATTAACCTAATTTTGGTAGAACAATTTTTTCCTAAATATACCATTAACTAGAGATTTTTGTATATTCTATTTGAATGTGTAATATTCCATTTACATTGTTAATAAAAGTGGATATTTATATAAAAAATAAAGACATTAATTTTTTTTGTATTATTAATTAATAAAATTGAAATAACATCTTTTCCATCGACTCGTCAAAAACGAGTGATTATTTCTCGGCTGGCTTGTTTCTTGTCTAATATATGGACTTTAAAGATGCACAGAGTCTCCAGAGGTTAAAATGATGCAAAGAGTGCAAAATATTTTCAATATTTCTTTGTACTCAAAACAAAAGGGAATCCACCAGAACCATGTGACGGAGAAGGTAGAGGTAGAGATGAGACGTTGTACTCAACAACAATAAGACAGATTATACATAAAGTTGGAAAAATTCAGAGTAGTTAATACGTGTTTCTCCAACAAACCTATTCATAAAGAAACCTGGATGATACCTGGTAATAATAAATTAATCATATATTAATATCTAAGCGATGGGCAACCTGCGTAGCAGATAATATAGGCGTTAATTGTGACTCGGATCATTTCAACCTATAGCAAAAATACAACTAGGCAGAAATGTCTACCAAGAAATTCCCGTTTGAATAGAAGGGCGTATGAAGAACTAAGAAGGGATGCAAGGAGAGTATGTAGAAGGAAAAAAGAGAGAAACCAAGCGATACACTCAAGGACACATGATAAGAACAACAGTGTGCAAGAACAAAAACAGGGCAATTATCAGCGAGAAATAGGAACTAATGAAAGGGTGGAAGGATCATTTTCAAGACCTCTTAAATACAGAAAAAGAACAAAACCAATAACAAGAAATAATTCATCACCCAACAGAACAGCTAGTTGAGAAACAAACATTGAAAGAAACTGATAAAGAATGGTGAACATGTGCTATGGAAGCGTATCCATAAATTAATCTGCCGTATATGGACACTACAAGTCATCCAGAGGATTGGAAAGTAGGAATCATACTTCCTATGAACAAAGGAGGAAACAAATGACACTGCGGAAATTATAGGAGCATAATAGTGTTAAATGTCGCCTACAATATATTATCAGCAGTTATATACAGTACCAATATAGTTTATGGTTTCAGACCAAAGAGGTTAAACTATAAACCAAATACATATGTTAATAGGTATACATGAAAAATGGGCTGAATATAACATACCAATTTACAACTTGTATATTGATTTCAAACAAAAGTAGATAAACAAAAAATGTTAAAACAACTATCCAAGTTAGGAATACTGAAAAGATTAGTTACACTTTGTATGCATAGTTACAAATGACTTTGGAGGGATCTAAGGTCATGGTGAAAATAGATGGGGATATTGTCATCGAGTGCTTTAGTCTGTGGACTAGTGCACACTCTGATGCGCATCGCCTAGCATCTAATCCTACCTATTGGCCTGAAAATCCCTAAAACCTCTACAATATGCGTGTACAAAAGTAGGCGATTTTCAGATCAGGCAAGTCAGTCCGTCACGGGCTCTCATAGCCAAAGATGGACTTAGCAGAGAATTCTTAAATTGCGACGGTCGAAACCCTCTGCAGAGCGTACGAGGACACAAAGGCGATTCGACCCCTTTCTCGGACGAGACAATATAATAAAGGCATTTTTTCGTGAAAATGGAGTTGGGCAAGGCGATGCCTTATCAACTTATCATTTAATCTAACTTTGGAAGCTATTATCATAAAACTAGATATGAACAGCTGTATTATATGTAATACAAGATCCACTCAAATATGCGCATATTATGCTGATGATGTTGCCATAATAAGCCGCAATAGAAGACTATTATGCGAAAAACCTATAGATTTGAAACGGGAAGCTGCTGCAAACTGTCTAAATATAAATGAAAGGAAATCAAAATATATTGAGTGCACAAAGTCGAATCGACATGAGAATCTGAAGGTAGACGACCATACCTACGAACATGCTTCAATTAGAACTACCTTTGAAATCGTAGGCTTCCACGGCCAGAGTCAGAATTATAGTTTATTCGTCTTCCGGGTTTGGACCGTGTCATTTGTGAGTGACCCAAAAGTGGGTTCATCTCGACGTTTCGCTACAATTGTATGTAGCTTCTTCAGGAGAACAAAGAAAAAGAAATCAAAAGACAGGAAGATGGGTAGTTAGCAACGGTAACTCAGTTACTCAACGCAACCAGAGGCGAATACTAACTACCAAGATGGGCATTTGGTCACAGTAACTCAACTACTTAACGCAGCCAGAGGTGAAAACCAAATGCCAGGACAGGGATTCACGTCCAACAGCTCAGAACACTAACGCGTCGAGAGGCGGGGAGTGAATCCGACGATTACTCCGCTACCGCTCTATTTATAGTCGCGGTGACCTGTCGTGTCGGGACGTATCGGCACACTCCGTGGCGCGAACGTCAAGAAGCGCGCGCTGGCCAATCATGTGGCTGCATCGTGGTAGCGGGACCGGACGGCGGCTCTAGACTGAGATTCCAGATGGGAGACAAGTAGTATCCTTCCTCTCGATTGATATTATGTGGATTTTTTTCGGATCTCTAGAGATTCGCGGATTTTCCTGGAATAAAAGAAGGGGCTCTTAGAAATAATATGGGTTTTTTCGAACAATATGGAATGACCGGTTTCTTGGCAGTGTTCTGCAACTGCAGAATGGGAGAAAAGACCTGATCGAATGCATCTTTGATGCTCTTGAATCCGAGTTTTGACGGAACGACCAGTTTCGCCAATATACACATGTCCACATGAACAAGGAATAGAATAGACACCACAGGAAGATAGGGGCGGTAATGGGTCCTTAGGAGAGGGTAGATATTGTGAGATTTTCTTGGGTGGTCGAAAAGTAGTCCTGATACCTTCTTTGCGAAGAATTTTGCCAATCCTATCAGTGACACTTCGAATATACGGAAGAAAAGCCACAGGAGTATTACCCGAAGATTCTGAATTTGTCGTCCTAGGGTGTAAAGGGGATGTAGATGTCGGTGTGTAATGTTTTGAATTGTGGACTTGGAGTAACCGTTGGCGACAAGGGTTTTTTGCAGATGGCCAAGTTCTTCTCTAAGGTTGTCAGGTTCAGAAATCGAAATGGCCCGATGGATGAGAGAGTTAATCACAGAATTCTTTTGGGCAGGATGGTGGTGTGAGGAAGCATGTAGGTAACGATTCGTGTGAGTCTTTTTTCTATAAACAGAGTGACCCAGTCGGCCATTGGGCTTGAAGGTGACTAACACATCGAGAAAGGGAAGGGACCGATTATTTTCTACTTCCATTGTGAATTTTATACTCGGATGTTGTGAGTTAAGATGATCTAGGAAGGGAGAAAGGGTATGTTGACCATGGGGCCAGATGATAAATGTATCATCAACGTAGCGGAACCAGACTTTTGGTGTTAAGGGGTAAGATTCTAGGGCTAAAGACTCAAAGGCTTCCATGAAAATGTCAGCAATGACAGGGGAAAGGGGAGAACCCATTGGTGTTCCAGATATTTGTTTGTAGAAATTGCCTCTAAAAGAAAAATATGTTGAAAGGAGGCATTTTTCCACAAGATCTGCCAAAACCAAAGACTTGTTATCATTGGTCCAGTGATCACGCAGAACAACTAGAGAGTCATGTATGGGGATATTGGTAAATAGGGATGATACATCGAAACTGACGAGAATGTCTTGGGGATCGACCGTGAGAGAGGAGATTAAGGTGATGAAATGTGTGGAATTTCGGACATAAGAAGAGGTACGACCAGTATAGGTCTTAAGCTGATTCGACAAGTACTTTGCGAGTTTGTAAGTAGGAGAGTTAATCGTAGTCACAATCCATAAAGACAATGTACCTCTTCGTCCCATTGTGACTACGATTAATTCTCCTACCTACAAACTCGCAAAGTACTTGTCGAATCAGTTTAAGACCTATACTGGTCGTACCTCTTCTTACTTACCTCTTCCACTTTTGGGTCACTCACAAATGACACGGTCCAAACCCGGAAGACGAATAAACTATAATAGAACTACCTTTCCCTACCTAGGCTCAATAATAAATGACAGCAACGTCAGTCAAGAAATACAAGCACGGATTCTTAGCGGTAATAAATGAATAAATAAATATAAATAAATAGCTGCATACAAAGACTTAAGGCAAAGTAAGTTACTGAATAGTAGTCTAAGCTTAGAATCTACAAAACAGTAATCAAACTAGTGCTCACATATGGATGTAAAACGTGGACCCTTTCAGTCAGTGATGAAAATCAATTTTGAATATTTGAGCACAAAATATTAAGAAAGATATCTGGACCAATCCTTTGTAGCGATGGTTCGTAGAGAATAAAAATTAACTATGAGCTGGATGAATTAGTGCAGAACGCAGATATCGTTAGACTTGTGAAGTTACAAACACTAAACTGGCTTGGTCACTTAGAAAGAATGTAAGATAATAGGGCTGTAAAAGTAATCTAGAGATGGAAACCCCAAATGAAATAGGCCAATAGGAAGGACCCGTAGAAGGAGGATAGACGATGTAGAGCAAGATCTTGCGATGTAGACCATAAACATCAGGCAGTGGCGTAGGAAAAAATCCTACAGGGTGTAACGTCAGGACGTTGTTAAGTAGGTCAATACCCACATAGGTTTGTGTCATTAGAAGAAGAAAAAGATTTACTGGAATATAGTCTATCTAATTTCTGATTGTAATGTGGATTATCTCCTGATCACTTCCATATATAAAGCCTTTTCTTGTGTAGTTTAAACCACGTTTTTTCTCAGATCTTTATTCTTTTCCAATTTCGCGTTAAAATCACCAAGGATATACATAACTTTATTTCCTTTTAGGCTTTTAAGTGTCTGTTTTAACTGACTAAAAATATTCTTGCCTCTACTGCAAAAAATACGACAACTTCATTGTCGTATTTTTTGCAGTAGAGGCGTATACCTAAACATTTACATTAAATGGTCTGCTATTTAATTGTCACTACCAGGTGTAAAATTTTTAACGTATTTTTTAAACTGCAATGTTATAAATATAAAAACTCCGTTCCTGTGGATATACCTCTGATGAATATTCTGATAAATTAAACTTTCCCTACCATATACGTTGCAGTGCATAAGTGTCTGTAGAATAATGAGAAACTTGAAAGTTTACAAATTATTTATTTACAATTTTATACAAACAGAAACATTATCACTTTACATATACCAATCAATATATTCATTTGAAAGTATAGTTCACAAATTCAATTCAAACAATAATTTATGAGGTTAAAAATTTTATACAGCATATCATACAGAACTTTATCACTTCAACTTACTTATACCAATGAACCAACTGGAAAGTATAACACAGAAATTAGTGTCAACAATTTTATCGTATTGTCCCGTCTCTCTATAATACAAAAAAAACTTTTTAAGAACATCCATTTCGAACTGCCCTATAGGTGTTGAGTTAGATTCGGTCAATATCAAGGAGGTTATTTTTTTAACGTGTTCGTAGAAGAACTGTAATTCTGAATGAAGGTTCTTTCTGAATTTGAAGAAACTTTCGTTATCAAAGGGGGCAATATTAATAGTTAAAAATATTTGTTGTCCTAAAAACATCATCAAAGATTCCAAGGAAGTTTTCACTCGATTGTAATCGAGATTAAGAGTCCAAGGATCCGCTAGTCCTGTATACTCATACATAGCATATCTTAAAAAAGCACTCAGCTGCTGGGTTGGGTAGCTATCTTCAAATCCTTCATGTTGTACCATTCCATACACTCTCGTAAATAACGATATAGGTGTATCTTCAGCTCCCTGTAGATCTTTTGGGGCACCCTGCTGCCTTATGGCTTCCAATGTCTTGCACATAAAATGTGCTAGACATAATAGCATGCCGTAAGTCAGATTACTTGTTACTGGCAGTTCGAACTTGGGAACACTGAAGTCGTTCTCGATCATTACATCAATTTTAATTTGAGGTATTTCTGTCATAAGGTCCACTAATCCTGCATTAACTCCGTAGAGAATTGAGCATCCTAGACCAACGGCCGTCATCAATCTATAAAATATAAAATAAATAAATAGAAAAAATTCACACAAAAATCTTTGACTAAATACAAATATTGCACGAATTTAAATTGTGATAGAATAATATGGTAGTTTATGGATAGATAATATATATATATATATATATATATATATATATATATATATATATATATATATATATATATATATACACAGATTGAACGAAATAAATTCGGAACATAGGAATATAATGTATTTCGGCTCAATTCTGCTGTAAGTGGTTGGCCAACAAAAGATTGTCAAATAATTATGTTATAAAAATCTCATACTTCAGCGGGCTGCTGGATTCTGAAATCATAAAAATTGAAAGCTACACATAAATCTACGATTTATGCTGTCAAACCAGTTATAGTCCAGGAAATGAAGTATTTCACCTCGCAATTTTTTCGTGCCTCGTGGATTGACTTGAAATTTAACAGAAGGTAGATAATAGCCTAAGGATCAAAATCTATATCGAACCAAAGTGCGCCAAAGCCTAGGGGGTGGTTGCCACCCCATCTCTGGGTATAATAGGAACCAAAATACGGCCTATCAATGTTCAGCGGTTTTCTTCAAATGCCAAATTTGAAAGATTCAAAGTCAAATAAGTATCGGGAAAATGATGCATTTTTGGAAGAAAACTCACAAAACCTTTTTTAAAGAGCATAAATAGACATATCATAAAAAAGACTCTAGCTCAAAAATTGAGTGAGTTATGATGAAAATAAGGTCAATACCTCATTTTTTACGAAAAAACCGATGAAAACAACCCCCTAACCACGCCCATAATTAAAATCGATCTTCACCCTTCTGCAATTCCCTTTGTACATGTATTGTTAATACGTTCAAGAAACTTGACCCATCTAAAATGCTTTGTGTTAGAAAAAGTACAGCTTAAAGCGAGAAACGAATTTACAATTTCATATTTTTTACCCTTCTTTTTTTAAATATGCCCGAAAATACTGAATATATGAAAAAAATAGAAATTACCAAATTGTAGCTTTTTAATGACTAAAATTATCATTTATTTAGATTTGTTGTACAATGAATATTTGGCGAGATATAGCCGTTTAAAGCATCGATTTACGATCAAGCACCATCTTTTTCGAGCCCTTTAAACTCACCCCATTTAAAAACCAAGGGTTCCAAAAAGATTTAATTCACAGATCCTTGTAGCTCATAAAAACCTCAACAAATCGTTTTTGAAGAAACACTCTATCGTTAAAAATTAAAGGAAATACGTTAAAAAAAACTGAATTTTTTTCCGGAAAATTCCATTAGTATAGTACAGTACATTTCGGAGCATAATAATCTACAAAACCGGTATATTAGCTAGTGGGGCGTTATACATTCGAAATTTTAAGCGTTCTAATTTTGAAATCCCACACAACAGAATAAAACATCTGCTCATATGTCTATGGCTTGGCATTGAAAATATCAGAGCAACAGATTGGGGATGGTATTCCAAATATGGTTTGTTATTACCCGTACGCATGAACAAACAACCTGCACTCGATGAACTTTTGAAAATTATTTTTTGCCAATGCAAAAAAGGATGCGGTGTTTTATGTGGGTGCAGAAAAGTTGGTTTATACTGTAACTTTACTTGTTCTGGTTGGTCAGGTGAAGGGTGCAATAATAGTTCACCAATAATTGAAGATGAGGATGACATAGATCACGATGAAGATGTAATTGATGACGAATAAAATTAATATTATAATTGTTTTACCTATAAATGTAAATATTTTCAACTATTTATGTAAATGTATAAGAATATATGGTGCCTTTTTATGTTGATAAAAATTTTTTTGTATTTAATTCTACTTTTTTCAATTTATATCTTATAAATTAGTTTATAAAAACTGCAATGTTGTAAAGGGTGATTTTCAAAAGTTGAAAAGTTGCAAAATTTTGGCAAAAAATTGTTTTCACCGATAGCACTCATAACAATTGATTTTTAAGGGTTGAAAATGTATGAATTTGTATTTTAAAGTATATAAAAATCACTATTTAACTAATCCTAACCAAATTTCACTCATCTTAAGATTTATAATATTATTTTACAATTTTTGAAAATTAGGGGTAGTTTTCACCCCTAAGAACAATCAGGGTTCATCGGCATGACATAAACTATAAAGCAGAGGGTGAGTTGAGCTTAATTCCAAATTTGTATGCAAATCGTTCCAAGGTGAAGTCATTTTCTTCGCATTACTAATTTTTTTATATTAATCTCTAATAAGGGTCGCTTTTTAAGGGCTGAAATATGATGGAACTTTATTCAAAAGCACGAAACTATCATTATTTAATCAATTCAAACCAAATTTTACCCATATTCAGGTTTAATATATTATTTTATAATTTTTGACAATTAGGGGTAGTTTTCACCCCTAAAACCCTTCAGCGCACTTCAGTTCGATATAGATTTTGATCCTTGAGCTATCACCTACCTTCTGTTAAAATTTCAACTGGATATATGCAGGACGAAAAAATTGCGAGGTTTTAACTTTTTTCGAGCTTAATTTCCTGAACTATTATCGTTTCCTTAGACAAACCCGTCTTACGCAAACAACATTGTTGTGAGACAGATAGTTGAACGATATTTTATACAATGTCTATACCCAGGTATGAATTTATTTTTGTCCAAGTTTTATATTGGTCCACTATTTCAAATGCAGTTCAAACAGACATGTATTAAATTGTATGTTCCGTTTTAATTTGGTTCAATCTGTGTATATATATATATATATATATATATATATATATATATATATATATATATATATATATATACATACAGGGTGGTGAATCGTCAAACGGGCCATAGGAAACTCAATGGGAAATTCTAAATTGTTGAATTCCTGCTTCTCTAATTATTTTACACCAAAAGTCATGGGAAACTATTTGTAGAGGATTCAAATATGTATCGAAAACAATTGTTAAAATTGTTCTACGACTTAAACGTATTCCAAAATGTTGCTAAAATATAATACATTTTTTAGGCCACCCCTAAAAGTCAGGCCATACGCCGTGAAAAAAATGTGTATTACGTGTTGCGTTTTGTCATATTGACGTTTCTAATATTTGACAATATTTAAATCAACTATATTATATTTATCTATGATTTAAATGGCCAACATTTTGTGATTTATTATTTAAAAGAAAAATTAAGTTGATTAAAAAATGTACTCAGTTAAGGAGAAAAGAGCAATAATAAAAATATTTTATTCATGTTTTATTATAACATTTGTTATAGTTTTATGTTTAGAAATTATCATATATTATTATTAGGAATAAAGATCACAGTAACAGTATATTGGAATTCATTGAATTGTTTTATAACTTAACTTAACATGGAATTAAATTTTAGTGTATTAGAATATCTTACGTTAAATAAAGATCCGGTAGTGACAGGAAAAGGTTCGCGCTATTGCCTGAATACAACATTATGCGATTTTTCGTCAACTGAGTACATTTCATTATATTGATCGATTTGTAAACAATATAATTTATTGTTCACAAAGTAACATTGTTTAGTAGTAGTAGTATTTAGTAAAATTCATTGTCTATAATTTAATCATAAAATAAAAAAATTGACAATTCAAATTGTCAAACATCAGACCATATTACGTGTGGCCTAACTTTTAGGGGTGGTCTGAAAAATCTATTATATTTTTGCAAAATGTTGAAGTACATTTGATTCGTAGAACGGTTTTAACATTTGTTTTAATTTAGAATTTAGTCCTCTACAAATAGTTTTTATGACTTTTGATCTAAAATAATTAGGGAAGCAGCAATTCAACAATTTAAAATTTCCCATTGAGTTTCCTATGGTCCGTTTGACGATTCATCACCCGGTATATATATTAATATATATATATATATATATATATATATATATATATATATATATATATATATATATAGTGTAGGTAAAAGTTTATGGTCGGTATTTAAATTAAAATTTAACAGGATATCTAACGCAGATATAAAATCATATTTTCAGCGAATAGACAAAGATAACAATCATATTTCCCCTTGGTCTCCCCTCCATAAATCTTTTTAACACCGATTACCCATTAGTGAGACGATTAGTGCCGATCAGAGATATTTTACATATTCTCTGGTTCCGATCCTAATATAGCTAAGAAACTAGAGGTGGGTCCTCTAGTTTTTTAAATTTTTATCGGAACCGTTTTTCGTAAACTGTAACTAGTTGATTGTTTACCAGTATTATAATTAGCGAGTACACAAACATATTGGCTATTATCGTTTATGTGTATAAGTATTGAAGTGAAAGAAACTAACGAAGGATATATTTATTATAACTTGAAAAATAAATTAAACAATACAAATAGTACTTACATTTACATTACACATTATTAAATCGCGAATCGTCTAAATTGACATTTAAAAACATAAGTTTTTTTACTTTTCTTGTTAACCGTGTTCTTCTTTTATTTAAAATTAAACCAGATTTTAAACATGTGTTTACAAGGAAAATATTTTGTTACAATACTACAATATTTTATGAATGTAGTGGTTTAGTTAGGATATACATGGCGATGGTTTTTCCACCACGGTAATGGACAGTTCCAATCTCCGTTCGAAATTTTTTGTGGGTAATATATTATCAGACAAATACACGTCGACTTCTTTTATATCTCTCGATACAGGTGTATGTTTAAATGAGTCATGTCCAATTAATTCATCAAAAATACACCATGGACTTAAGTCATCTTTATCAGTTTCTTTTTCTTGTACTGGTTGATTTTCAAGATTTATTAAACTTATGCAAAGACTCGTTTCATCCGTTTTCATAATTCAGAAAACATCGCTTCTGAAATTATTAATCAGTGTGGTCTAAAACGAAAAGTAAATTTTGCAGTAACTGATAATACCTCAAATATGGTCAAAGCTATTAAAGATATTTTGGAATGAAAACATTTAAGTTGTTTTGCTCATACGTTAAATTTATTGGTGGAAGACGCACTTAAATGTTCTCGTGTACAATTAGATAAAATAAAAAGTCCTTTTTTCGACAATTCGGCAAAAAAACACATTTCAAAAAAAGTACCTTATCTTCAGAAAGGCTTTTAAAGTATTAATTACAACATAACAAAATTCCCAAACGGCCAATCCAAGACGTGGAAACTAAGTAGAACTTCACCTATTACATGTTAAAAAGAAAGACCGAGTTAGAAGCGGCAATCCGTTCCACATTGGTATTAAATAATACAGACTTATACTTAGACCAAATCTAAATAAAGAACACTGGATTATTTGTTCTCAACTTTCCCATATTTTACGGCCGTTTAAAGAAATAACAAGTACAATGAGTGGCCAAAAATACTCGAAGGGTAGTTCAGTGATTGTTATGGTAAGCTGCCTGCAAGAATCTTGCAATAAAATTTTAGCAAACGGTAACCTTACATCCATAGTATCCAACGTAGTACAATTACTAATATCGGGTTTGGCAAACAGATTTAGAGGGATAGAACAGAGTGGCACATTGTCATTATGTACATTTATGGATTCACGATTTAAAGTGAATGGTTTTTCTGATAAAAATGAAGCTAAAAAAACAAAAGAAAAAGTTAAGACCTGGTTACTTCTATAATTAACGAACAAGAAGATTGCACTATTGAAAATCAACCAGTACGAGAAAAAGAAACCGATAGAGATGACTTAATTCCATGGTGTATTTTTGATCAATTAATTGGAGATGACTAATCTACATGTACACCTGTATCGAGAGTCCATTACAACGGTGGAAAAGCCATCGTCTTGTATATCCTAACCTAACCACTATATTCATAAAGTATTGTAAATGTAAACACATGTTCAAAATCTGGTTTAATTTTTAATAAAAAAAGAACACGGTTAACAAGAAGTAAAGTAGAAAAAGTTTCGATTCGCGATTTAATAATAACGTGTAATGTAAATGTAAGTACGATTTACTATTTGTATTATTTAGTTTATTTTTCAAGTTATAATAAATATATCATTAGTTTCTTTCACTTCAGTAAATATACACATAAACGATAATAGCCATTATGTTTATTTACGTAGGTACTCTCGTACTTGAAAGTACTTTTAACCAATCATAGTTACTTGTTTACGAAAACTTAAATTTTTAAATGCATTCATATTTTTTTGGAATCCTGAGAAAACTAACAAATGTTTTTGAAAAATTTAAATGCAGAATAAAAGATTAAATTATTACCGAGGGTCGAAAGTCCCTTGTAATGTATTGTTTCATTCTTCCTTTAAATTTTTCAAAAATATTTATTAGTTTTCTCAGGATTCGAAAAAATAAATGCACTTAAAAAACATTGGCCCGAAATTTTTGGCCTACGCTCTTAACGATAAAACTACCACGACCCACTTCTACTACTTGTTACTCGGTGTTTTGACCAAAGAGACAGACGTTGCCAAATAATTATTGTGTATGAAGATTTTTTAATGTGGCGTTACTGTACGCAGTTTATTATTTCTTATTGGGAATAAGGCACAATGTGACTTTAAAATAAGCTTATTTTGATGTTTAGATTTTTAATTTGGAAATCGTACTTAAAATACGAAACATTAATAAATTTTATTTATATAAAACGTTTGCCGAAGTGGAAATCAAAATGTTATATTATACTTATTGTAAAGTAAACTTGTGGCATATTGCCAATAAAAAAACAGTAAGCTTCCGTTTAAATCAATTTCGCCCAAATTTGATTACCTTAGAACATTGTTCAAATGCAAAAAAGATAACAGGTCAAATAAAACCAATAAGTATGGCAACGTTGAACTTCCCCTTTTTTATTATTTCCACGCATACATGTTGGCGAATAAGGGCGGACCTAATCTTTTTAAACACCTGTTTCTCACTCCATCTCACGTAAGGTCCATACCGACCATAAACGTTTTCCTACACTGTATATATATATATAATGTAGAGCGTCGATTATCTGAACTAACTGGGGGACATGAGAATTGAATTTTTTAAACGTTAATTACTATCGCTAAAAAAAGGTCTCGTCTGTCGAAGCAAAACTATCCGTTTACGAGCGGATAAGTCACGGAGTTTTTGAAGGACAGGTTTGTTTCATTCCAGCATCGATGAGTTGGGGAGTTATCAAAAAGCAATAATGTTTTCTCTTTTCTGCCAATCTTTAATTGATGGACTATCCATCCAAACACTCTTTTGCTAGCTGTAAACGATAGGCATCCCAGACATATCAATGTGTTTAAAACAACGTGGTTTCTTGCATTTAACAATGACAAGCATGGGCAATCATTGACTGTCCGTCGCTTTAGCACAAACTAAGGTATTTATACGATCCTTGCTTATTTTAGGTCCAGGTGCTGCTAATTCACAACGTGACGGAAGAGTTTTTCGTGGCAAAGCTTTCAAATTGATCCCAGTTTCTTCTGCATCCTGCAAACCTGTAAAAGTTTTGGAAGGCGTAATTGTCTTCCATCAGTAACTCCCTTAATTTAATTTAGAATTTATTTTCTGATGATGAATTAGCACAATTTTTATCCTTTCACGCAGAATCAGATCAGAAATAGGTTCTACCTGGAATCTTCTTTAACTTCTTTTTTTAGCATCATCTAAACCCATGTTTGAGGTAAGATTCATCATTTTACAACTTGTGGATCCGTCAGAAGAATCATGTTGGGACATAAAGTAACTTAAGGCGCGTCCTCACTTAATTAACATAACATTTTATTAACAATATTATTCAACATGTTACTGAAATTCTACTAAAAATCAACACGTTGCGTGTTATTTCAACAAGTTATTTGTTACCCGTCGGTGAGCGGTAAGGATGAAAGGATGTTGGCAACATGTTGGTGCCATATGTTGGTACTGCGACCTCACTTAATGTTTTTAATCTCTTCTTCAGTTGTATTATAAATCGGAAGCGAGTGAATACGGGACATATTTTTTGTCATTTTGTTTTGATATTTTTTGAGATTTGTGGAAAAAACGGAGTGGTCAAAAGACGCAACTATGCATTTAACTGATATATCTAGGGAGCGTGTTGTGGGATTGCCGTCACAAAGATTATAAAAATAGACAAATTAGGAATATTATATTAATATGTTGGAGGAATGGTCCAGTCAATAGAAAACAATGCTTACTTCCGACAAAAGTCAGAAAATGATAAAAAAGATTTTCTGTGAGTATTAATTGTCATTTTCGACAGACATTTGACGGTTGACATCGATATACTGACACACATGTCAGTTTGCTAACTAATCTTTAAAACTATCTCGGCAAGCAAAAATTTTAAGAAACTTTAAAAATACTATGTTACAAATAAAGAGAATATAGTGAACTAATTATTACCTGTTTACAATAGCAATCATTAGTTCCATGGGAAAGTAATCACACATGCAAGCATGGTTCGTATTATCTATTACATATACCATTATATTTTTGGGTCTTAAAATTGCATAAAGACATCCGTTAATAACTTTCTTAACCCCATTCTAAAATAAAATGAAAAATTTTAAAATACCGTAAAAAAAATAAAAAGTTATACACACCATCAGATATACGTAAGACCCATTAGACTTGTAGTACCAGTCGGAACTCCAATTTACTTGCAAAGTATCAAATAGCATCAACATGCTGATAATAAGATCTAATGCTCTCAAAGCCACCGTAGTTCCTACCATTCCGAAGACATACTCAAAAATTTTCTCAGCCAAGTTGAGGAAAATATGAACCTTAGAGATAGCCAAATCTTGCATATTTTTGCAACATGCTGTGATTAGTTGAATCAATGATGAAGTTATCGACCATCCTTCTTCAATTATTAGTGGATTAACCTATAACAAAAATATAATTTAAATCAGTTATTAACAGTACCTTACGTTTCTTTAGGTTTTTGCTATATATATATATATATATATATATATATATATATATATATATATATATATATATAATAAGGATCACTCAGACGAGTGGTGGGTTCAAATATCGGTCTAGGACTAGGTGGAGAAATAAAAGACAAAGTTGATACTACTTCATCTATTTTGAAGACGTTTCGCTATCGAATTCTGATAGCATCATCAGTTCATCTTTAAAAAGATATGTAGTTGTCAATGGTATTAAAAAGATAGTACAAAAACTCAAATAAATGGACATCATATGGTGATATTGTATAAACAATTAAATAACTAACAACATTTAGAGACTTAGTAAACATTAGCAAAGCAACAGAACACGTGGTCTAATAAGCATATAATATTTTATATAATATTAACTAGTGAAAAAGAACTAAGAAAATCATTGATTCACTGAATTTTATTGTATGACTTCATCTTAACTTTTGGTAGCATTATTTAAGTTATCTACGTTAAGATATAAAAAATATATATAAAAAAAGAAAAGATATAAAGTGAAGTTACCACTGTATGCTTGGCACCTGCTGCGGTTGAAAATGATCTTTTTTTAAACAAAGAGTTTAATATTCCAACTCAACTCATTGATATAGTAAAAGAAACATTTAAAGTAAAACCAAATTCGAATTCAAAACGAACTAAAAGATACAATCCATGTAAGAACGGGCCTACGACAGGAAGATGCCCTATTCTGTATTCTATTCAACATCGCATTAGAGAAAATAATTAGGAGTCAAAAGTCAACACCAAAGAAACAGTAATAACAAAAAGTGTACAAATATTGGCATTTACAGATGATGTTCATATCATAGCTAGAAGCGAAAGAAATATGATAGAAGCATTTAATGCGATAGAAAGAGCGGCAGAAAAGTGGCCTAAACATTAACGAAATAAAAACCAAATACATGAAAGCCAGTAAATCGACAGGCCAAAGAAACCTACAGAATATGACAATACGAGACTATAACATCGAAAGCGTGAAAAGTTTTACATATCTAGGTTCACTAGTTACCGCAGATAACAATATCAGTGAAGAAGTTAAGAGAAGAATACATATCGCTAATAAAACATATAATGGACTAATTAAACATCTAAGATCTAACATCACAAGAAAAACCAAATGCAAAATATACAAGACACTGATAAAACCGGTCATTGTATATGGATCAGAGACGTGGAGACTGTCGAAAAGCGATGAGAACCTGTTAGGTACATTTGAACGAAAAATCCTTAGACACATATATAAGGGGGTAAAGGAAAATGACATATGGCGCAGAAGATATAACTTTGAACTATACGCAGCATACAATGAACCCGAGATCGTAACATCCATAAAGATCGGACGTCTGCACTGGATGGGCCATGTTGAACGGATGTTGGAGACTGAAACGCCAAAACATATAATGAGGCAAACCCCAGTAGGGAAAAGGTCAAAGGGAAGACCCAAACTTAGATACATGGAACAAGTGGAACAAAATCTGAAAACACTGATCTGAACTGGAAAAACAAAGCAAAGAACAGAACAGAATGGAGGAAAATCCTAGAACAAGCCAGGACCCAGAAAGGGTTGTGTGTGTGCCATGTTTTTTTCTACTTGGAAGAGAAATGCTCGGGTCTTTGGGCGATTGTAAGTAGTATAATTTAAGAAAGAATAAATGCTGATAACAGCGCACGTACTCCCATCTTTAACAATATTGGTCTTGCGCAGAACGATGTGCTGAAGATATTACCAGTGGGGCAGGCATCTGAAGTCAAAAACAGGACAATAAAGATGGTGACCAAGCACCACAATATAGTCAAAACGCAATTGCATAGTAAACAGAACAGTTTTTCGGTGTATGTTTGTTTATGTCAGTATATGGTTTACCCTCAACTAGAATGAACTGGAAAGCGTCTACTCAGTCATCAGTTTTTATAGAAACTATGAGTCGGACTAGCTGGGAACAAATAAAGAACAATATCCACTTCAATGACAATATCAAATAATTCCCGGAGATAAGTTATACAAAATCAAACCGCTTTTAGAACCAGTTATAGAAAATTTTCGGAAAATTCCAATGACAGAAAAACTATCAGTGGACAAACAAGTTATTCCTTCCAAAAGAAAACAATCAAAAAATGTATAAAAAAAAACAAACCCAAAAAGTGGGGCTATAAAGCGTTTCTCCTATGTGATACCAACGAAATTGTATATAATTTTGAACTGTATACTGGTAAAGAAGAGCATCTAGAATATTTTGCCAAAGGTTGGAATCAGCGGAAATGTGGCGATTGGCCACAATAATTCCAAGGAATGCTTACCATAACAATACAAGAGCCCACCATTGAAGAAAATTCAGGTACCGAAATCCTACCAGAAGAAATAACGGCAGCCGTCAGACAAATGAAGGATGGAAAGGCACCGGGACTTGATGAAATTCCTGCAGAACTGTTGAAGCTATTAGATGAAGAACAAATAAAAATAATAACTGAAATACTTAATGAAATATACAAGGTAGGAAAAATACCAGTAGAGGGGCTCAAATCGGAGTTCGTACCATTGCCCAAAAAATCAGGAGCAAAAGTTTGTGAAGATTATAGGACCATAAGCCATCTGCTGAAGCTGTTTTTAAAAGTCATCCACAAAAGAATTTACCGGAAATGCGAGGAATAAATTGCGCCCAATCAGTTTGGATATGTGAACGCCGTTGGTACGAGGGAAGCTTTATTTAGCGTGCACGTATTGTTTCAGAAATGTAGAGATGTCAGCTGTGATGTTTTTACATGCCTGATTGATTACAAGAAGGCTTTCGATAGAGTCAGACATGAACAAATTATGGAAGTGCTGAAGATGGCAGGGATTGACGGAAAATACTTAAAAATAATAGCTAATCTGTATTGGAATCAACCAGCGGTACTCCGAATAGATAGAGAATATACAGATCAGGTCAATATCTTAAGGGGAGTGAGACATTCAGATCTATTCTGTAAATTTTGACAAATCGAATAGAAATCACTAAGTCAAATCGTAATTACTCGAAACCGGAATGTTGGATATCTATCGCCTTGTTTTCGTGTTTGGATTGGCATTCTGTAACTCACATCGTAATCAGTGTAAATCGAAAATGTCAACTTCTACTTGACACACTCAGAATTTGGTGGCAACCCCGCATTAAAAAGTCAAATAAGGGTTCTGTGACGTTATGTTACTGAAAAGGCTAATGCGTGCGAAAAATTCATCAAAAAATATTCTATTTCAAGTTTTTGTCAAGTAGTTTTTTTAATAGGTTTTGATTAAGTTTGAAAAGTTCTTTACAAAAATACAAAATAGCAAGCGGAACAGGAAAGAAAAAGATATCTGCTGAGCAGTTAAATTATTTAATAAACTTTATCTAAATAAATAACATCACAGACTAAAAAATGAAGCAGCTACAAAAATTTATATCAACAAGTCAACAAATAAATGTCAAAACAACCAATGCGCAAGCGTCAGGACCAATTTCGATATCGAAATTTGATCTCAACAGAGCTTGTCTAGTCGAAATCAATTTCTACACAACATTCCGATCGTAGAGGTCGAGATGAGTTACAGAATACCGATTCCTACAAATTGCGATCCGACTTGCTGACCTCTATTCGATTTGACTCATTTCTATTCGATTTGTAGTTACAGAATAGGGCTAAATGGTGCATAATTTCACCACTGATATTCAATTTGTACTCGGAGCATATTTTTGAAGAGGCTCTAAAAGATATTGATGAAGGCATCTCAATAAATGGAGTTAAGCTCAATAACCTGCGATGTGCAGATGATACAATGGTGTTTTCCAATACCATAGAAGGGCTGCAAAACTTAATGAACAAAATAACGGAAACAAGTAGAAAATATGGACTGGATATAAACACCAGCAAAACCAAGCTAATGATCATCAGCAAGGAAAAGATAACTGGAGCAAATTTGTATGTGAACCAAATGAGAATTGAACGAGTCTCACAATACAACTACTTGGGAACTATAATCAATGAGTCGTGGGACAATACCTAAGAGATTAAATGTCGCATCGGAAAGGCAAAAAGTGCATTCTTGACTATGAGTTCTGTGTTCAAGAGCCATGTCCTCATCCTAGAAACAAAAATAAGGCTCCTTAAATGTTATGTGTACTCAGTGCTTCTGTATGGAGTAGACACGTGAACATTGAAGGCGAAAACTTCAGGCTTTTAAGCTACGGTCTATAGAAAGATCCTGAAGATATCATGGACAGACAAAGTCACCAATGAAGAAGTACTGCGGATGATGAACACAACTGCGGATTTGGTCAATATCGTGAAGGGCCGTAAGCTTCAGTACTTAAGACATATAATAAGAAATCAAGGCACATACGAGCTACTTCTATGCATTTTGCAAGGTAAAATTGAAGGAAAAGGCCCCAGGACGAAGAAGAATATCCTGGCTTGCTAACCTGAGAGCATGATATAGAAAAACTTCAACACAACTATTTCGTATAGCAACCAACAAAATCATCATAGCCAGAATGATTGCGAACGTTCGGAACGGACATGCACCCTAAGAAGAAGAAGCTTACCAAAAGATATATTTTGATAACTGGTTTACAAGTAAGCAATTGCAAATTGAACTGGACACGATGGGTATTACCTCTGTAGGTACAGTAAATCCTAACCGATTGAAACGATATAATTTCTCTACGGACAAAGATATGAAAAAGAAAAGAAGAGGGAGTTTTGAAGAACTTGTCTAAAAGAAAGAAGGAATAACCCTTAGAGCAGTCAAATGGTACGACAACAAGCCGGTGCATTTACTGAGTTCGTTTGTATGCACCTATCTTACAAGTTAAGTTCAAAGATGGGACAAAGCACAGAAAGAAACCGTTCTTGTGGAATGTCCTAACATTGTAAAGTTTTATAATAAATGTATGGGCGTAAAAACGTAGTAGACTTAACGGACTCGTTGATGGCTTTATATAAAGCTAGGATTCGTTCTAAAAAGTGGTACCTCCGGGTTGTGTTCCATATATTTGATTTAGCAGTTGTGAATACTCGGTTACTTTATAGAAGAGACACCTTTATTAATTATTTCTGTGAAACCAGGCTTTTCCAGGAAATTTAGAAGAACTGTAGTTTAGTTAGATGTTCATAAATATTATTTGGACAATATTTAATGTAGTTTTCTTTATCAATTGGAAGGAAACTGTGTATTCTAGTAATGTAATGTGATAAAATTGTATCTGTAATAGATACATAAATTTCAATAAAAATATATAAATAAAACTTTTACACATATGTTTCAAGTACAGAGATGTGTCTTACCTTTTGATTTTCTCCGTAAAGTAATTTATATATATAAACTTCAATTTTCATGAAGAATCGATTGAAATCAAAATTCAAAAAATCGAATCCGATTTTGGAATTTGCATAAAGGGCCAAACCATGGAACATAAGTTTGACCAAAGGTATAGCAGAAGGATGTTTTAAAAATTCGCTTATACAATTTGTATATTTTGGTATTATTCCCACATAAGAAAACCAATAAGCTACTTCTGGAATATTCTGAAAGAGAAAAATGTCATTCACAATGGTAACACATAACATCCACGGTAATAACGGCTCCCTAGTTTCGATATCAAATGCCCAATATTCGTTATTCCAACTATATTCGTGTACTACTGTATACTCGACCTCGATAATGGGCCCTAGAAGTTCTAATACTCTCTCAAGTTCAGTTGATGATAATTCAAAATGGTTGCGAAGTATTTCTAATATTTTCTGAATGACTGAGAGAATGGATAGCCTTGTAGCATGGGATTCGTATCTATAACGAATAGTTATTGTAGCTAAAACTTCCATAGCTTTTCCTGCCACAATGGGAACATCTTCTCTAAAAATTAAATAAAATTTGCATAATTCAAAATTAGTTAAATCAACAAAGCTAAGAGTAATAAGATATTTCTGCTTTACAAATTTTCCGAAACTCCTGTAACTATGTACTTCATATTAACAATAAAATCTAGATGTTAATGACATTCGGAATGAGTGGTAACGTGGTGCAGAGTACGATATAAGCTATTTCTTACTACAATGTTCAACTCGCAAATACGTGACAAATAGAGGAGAATAATTTATAAAAGTGTGCAGAATGTGAAATTTTGGTTGAAAACTTTTTTGACCTAAATAGCTGATTTTTATGTGCTAAAACCAAATCTACTCTTATTTTTTTTTTCACTCATAGTTTTTGAGCAACCTGCTTTTTGTTACATAGTTTAAAATCCCTACACGGGGTATGATAAAATTAATGAAACGCTATGTTAAATCACAATCATGGTTTTTATTTACAGTAAGTTACTTGAAATAATAGTGCAGTAATGTAGGTTTCACTAGTCAGATGGAATTGATTTATACTCTGTTTTTCCTTTGAAGCTTCTTGTAGCTTGAAGCTTCTTTCTCTGCGATGAGTGGCTTGTAGAGCTTTTCGGTGAAGTAACGAACAGTAGTCCTGCATCGTATTAGTATTCCAGCGACCCTGGTATCATTTATATCCATTAATTTAATGTGTCCTGGTGAAGACGCTCGCCCTGCTCTTCACTAACGCCTCCAAAATTTTCCAGAAAGAAATCAGGATGACTGTTCAAAAAGTGAACTTTCAGGCTAATCAAAAATCCTAATTTTTTAAACTTCTGTTAAGTCTTTATTAATTCTAATTTATTGTTTTTTTTTTATTTATCAAAGATTCTATATTTATAACACTTACAACTTAATTTAAAGTTTATTTATACTAATAATTTATCTTACGCTGATAATTACATAATTTATTTATACGAGCGTTACATTAAAAAAAAAACCCGCCGCGATTTATCTTCTGACTGAATCCACAATGAAAGCTCCGTTATATTTATATGAAAACATCTGTTAGAATGGAACACCGTCGAAGGTTCGATGACCTTCTCGGCTACGAAGAGCGGCGAATGATCTCGAACTGGTTTTTATAGCGGCCTGTTTCCAGAAGGTTCGATTGTTGTTTTTATATCGGAGGGGGACCCATCGTGTCAGGTAGGTATTACCTGGAATTTCTACCATCAGGTAAAATCTAGAACATATAAGAATTAAAATATTTACCAGACATATTTATCGTAACACTTCTTTAAAATTCTAGCTACAATAGTACCTTATTCTGGGTCTTTTTCATTTCCTAAAAATTTTGTAACAACTTGCTTGAATGATACCCATGCTTCTTTATCATTTTTATGGTCTTTGTGGTTTCAAAGTTAACGTCGAACATAATTTTTCAAATGTTGGTCCTATAAAGACGTCTCGTTAAATTTAGGTTCTGAAAGGTTTGGAAACTTTTGGCAGAGATACTTGAAGTAAGGTCCATCTTTAGGCAATGCCTTTACAAACTGTTTCTTGATGCCTAACTTTATATGTAGATGTTGCAGGAAAATGTTTTTAGGACCTACAAGGTTTTTGTGGAGAACTTTCATATCGCCGGGTTTTAAAGACCGTCACAGGCCAGTTCTTTCTGAACCATGTCGATCCCTAGCTCTATTGTCCCATTCACACAAGAAATATGGAAGTTTGGTAAAAACACCTTGCTGGTCAAGAATCATGCATGTTACTTTTAAATCGCCATATATGAAGTATGAGCAAAATAGCCAATTTTATTTAACACTATTATTTCTAGGTTATCATTGTTATCTTTCGTATGTACAGAAGGTATTGATACATAAATGTTACCATTGTGTAATAAAATAGCTTTTAAACTAGCTTTGAATAAATCAATAAACAGTCTCCAGTCTTCTTTTATTCAATACCGAACTCGTTCCTCAGACCTGGAATGTCTGAGCAGTACACTAAATTACCTTCTTGTTCAAACAAATGTTAAAAACTGCTGCACTCTCTTCCTATACACATATATGCTGGTCTAACTGCAAACAAGTTCTTTTCTTTTAGTCTAGAACCAAGCACTTCAGCTTTTTCTTTTGTTAACCCAAGATCCCTAACTAAGTGGTTAAGCTCGATTTGCGTAAACAGGTTAGGCTCTATATTTTCTGTAGTACATTGGAACTCTTCGTCATCTTGCTCATCTAGCTCTGACTGTACATTCTAAAACACTTCAGTTTGAACATAATTCAAATCATTTTGAAGTTCTGGGATCGGAATATCTATATAGTGTCCTACTGGTCGGATGGCGGACGTTAGGTTAGGGTAGCTTATTACCTTTTTGTTTTTCGAATTATGGCCAGTAATATCAATACTGTAAAAGTAGCAATCATCGATGTGGTTTCTACTAATATATACCATAGAAACAGTAAACGTTTTCTCCTTTTTTAACAATTTTGTAAGATCTTTAACACAAACATAACATACCTTATGCAGCGCCCAAGATTTATCCTGATCACCAAGTTTAGTTTCAAAATTTGAGAAATAAACCTTTTTCACAAAGGCAATAATGTTTCTTTAATTTTTTTAATAACAAACTCACCACAAATATAACAAAAACTGTCGACTAGTTCTTACAACCACGATTTGACATTTTACTGAGAACATCTACTGAAAATCAGAAAGTGAGATTAGGTTTACAGTAAACAAAACATGAAACTGTGAATAGATAGTAAATGTGTTTCAGCAGTGTTGCCAACTCTTCTACGTCCAGTACAAGTTATTTTAAAATTCCATTTGAACGATATAAAAGCTGTTACAATTCAATAAAAAATCATAAAATTTAATAAAACCAAGTGTAAATGTGAAGACTATGTGAAGACAGCTTATTTAAGTGTAATATTTGGGTTTAGCACCCTAAAAAAAATAAGAATAAGGTGTGTTAAGTAAAAAACTTTCTTCATCGTTGACCTGTGTTCTGTAAGGTACAACCGTTCACTGATACTGATAGATAAGGCACCACAAGAAGAATTCCTGTCATATTGACACGTGTTGAGACTACGCTTTATTAACTTTATTAACAGTTTTATCGGCTGTGGGAGCATAAATATTAATGATATTTCAATTTAAGGGATGGTTACTTATTTGAATCAACATGCGGTGTTCTGAATGTAGAATAATTTTTTTTAATTTTTCAATCTCTTGAAATTTGTCACTAAATTGAGTCACAATTTGCCGGACAGTTAGTAGAATGCTCGATATGCTTCCGGGCATTATACTGAAATTATGTAAGTCGTTTTTTTTTATTTAGTTGTTAGTCTAAAAGTTATGAATAAATATTGTATATAAATCGAACCACGCATTTTAAATTACCGTTACAATACAGTGGAACTCGCGTATTACGGCCTCGGTAGTTACGTCATCTCGGTTATAACGTCAATTTTTAATAGGTCCGGTCAAAAACTATTCCATAACGTTATTAAAAACCCGGTTTTATCGGCTAAAAATAAACTAACCTTCGGTTACAGCGTCATAAAATTTTATAGTAGGTTATCCTTTTTTTATTTTATGAAGAATAAAGTGCAATGCGTTTCTGGCTTTGCGGCATTTGTTCCTTCCAAGAATGTAAGAAAGGTCCATTATCCCTTCTGTGTACAGTTATGTTACCCTGACAACCGATAATTTCGCATTTATCAGTGCCGTCCTAACACTCTTAACAGTCAAATTTTCTGTTTCGGAACAATCGGTTTAAAAAATTTTCGCTACCGTGAAATTGTGTTCGGATCGTTTTGTTTTTTTTTTTTATTTTAATTTGGTAATTAGCTTTTATTTTTTAATATGGCAAGTTGTAGCACTAAAAGGAAGGTTTTGCCTATTAAAGAAAAAGTGCGTGTTATAAGAGCATTTGAAAGTGGTCGAAAAATTGCTGATGTATGCCGGCAATTTGGACTTGTTAATTCGACTGTCGGCTCAATCATAAAAAACAAGGACAAAATTTTAAAAGCCTTTAAAGAGGACAGAAACAATGTTAAAAAGATTAGGAAGTGCATTCGTGGTGATGTAGATTCAGCTCTACTCAAATGGTTCAAGCAGTGTCGCAGTTCTGATATCCCTGCGTCCGGGCCACTTTTAAAGATGAAAGCTACAGAGTTCGAAAAATTGTTTGGTGAAGATTTCACATGCTCTAACGGCTGGTTAGATCGGTTTAAAGCCAGACACTCAATTTCCTTCTCGAAAATTGTTGGAGAGGCAAAATGTGTGGACGAGAACGTAACAAGTGACTGGTTACAAAACACATGGCCACAACAAAGGCAACCATACAAAGATGAAGATATCTTTATGGTGACGAGACAGGTGTCTTTTATAAATTAACGCCAGACAAAACTTTAAATTTCAAAAATCAAAAATGTGTCGGTGGAAAACTTTCCAAGCAAAGAGTGACGGCTTTTGTTTGTGCAAATATGACAGGTACAGAGAAAAGAAAGCTTTTGGTTATTGGAAGAAAAGTTTACATCCTAGATGTTTCAAAAACATTAAAACACTACCTGTAAACTACACAGCCAATAAAAAAGCATGGATGACTTCTGCTATTTTTGAAGAAGAATTGAGAAAGTGGGACAAGGAACTCTCTTTCAAAAAAAGAAAAATTCTTCTTCTAGTTGACAACTGTGCAGCCCATCCCAAACTTAATTTGACCAATATAAATCTAGTGTTCTTACCAGCCAACTGCACGAGTGTCTTGCAGCCTATGGACCAGGGAGTCATAAGAAGTTTAAAGTGCCATTATCGAAAACAGCTTTTAAAAATAATGATTTTTTGTATGGATAATGGAGAACCTGTGAACATTACCATCCTGGATGCTGTTCAGTTTTTAGACAATGCGTGGAGTGCGGTTACGTCAGTGACAATTCATAAGTGTTTTCGTCAAGCTGTAGCTTCTCTCAATGTTGAGGACGTTGATAAAGATGATGAAATGCCTTTGTCAGAGTGGATACAAAAATTTAATGTGAATCAGGGAGTGTTCGGAACTGATCTTGACTCCTACATTTCAGTAGACGATGAGGTGGAAACATTTCAAGTCCTAAGTGATAAAGAAATTGTTGAACTGGTGCAAAACGTGGAAATGGATGTCGATGAAGCTGAAGAAGAAGAAGACATCGTTGCTTGTTCTACAATCCAAGAAGCAAAGAGAGCTGCTGAGACCATATCCAGGTTTTACCAGTTCAGGGAGACATCCACAAATACCAAAGAAGCAGCTCAGCTTATTAAGGAAACAACAGAAAAACTTTATTTTTCGGAAATGGTTGTGCAAAAGAAAATAACGGACTTTTTTCAGCAATAGAACTTTTTTACACAATGTAAGTTTCATATACATACATAATATGTTTTGTTTTTTATCCTAAAATGATTCTTGTTTTTTTTAAATTTGACTTAAGTAAATGTTATATTTTCGGTATATCGTAAACTATGTTAAATTATCATGTTTAGGCCCAGAGTAATTAACAAATAATATATCTACTATACCCAATAATGCTGTAATAATATTTACCCTCATTAAAATTTTATTTTTCTCAACCTCTTTTTTAACGTCACTCATATAGCGTCATTTTTTTATTGGACCCTTCAATGACGCTATAACCAAGTTCCACTGTATAATCAAAAATAATTAGCGACAGAAATTGTTAGGAAAAAGTAAGTAAAACTAATAATTAAGCTGTACAACTCACAGTTCAGTTTGTTTCCAAAAGGCAAATTGAAGAAGTAACAAGTCCATCCATAGTCTTAAGCAGTGATTGCTAACCATAGGAAACTGTACTGCGTCCAAACTCTTACAAAGAAAGACTTGTCTATGAGCTTTATCCAGCTTCGGTAATTCTTCTTTACGTTCTAATACCACAAAGAACTCCATCCAAGATTTTAAGAAGTAATGTCTTTCTTCAATGTCTTCTAAATTCATAGAACAATTTTGAAAAGTGTCAAAGAAAAAGGTTGTCCACTTCTGGACTTGATGTTTGGTTTTCAAAAATCTTTCAACGCATTGAAAGAGCTTTTGGTCTGCGTCATATTGCTCATTCTCCTCTTTAGGTTCTTGTGCACGAGCTAGAGACTGTAGAAGTTGGACTGCGAGAATTCTAAAAATGTACCCATATACTCTAAACGACTGAACAAATTCTTTAAAAAGAGGATAACACAGCAGTTGCCAAAATTGTGGTAATTTTATCGCTTCTGTGACTAAGTTCAGGCTACGGGTAACCCATAAATTTGCCATTATATGAAGTATACCTATTTGTAATGGACTCTTCAGTACTCTCGGATCCTAAAAAACACAGATAAAACAAATTATGTGGACATGTATTTATATCGTACATAAAATTAAAACAATTATTTTAACCACTTCATAATCTTATTCTACTAACCCAGTCAATGAAGAAAAAAAGCTGAAAAGTTTTATACAGAAAAATCTTAGATATTTGAAGGTTCTAAAAGGTATATGAGGGGTAGCTAATAAAAAATCAATTCAGACATTCCAGAGAAAACAATTTTAAATAAAAGTTGTAGATCATAAAAAATGATTTATTTTGCAAGTTTTAAAAATAAAATACATAAACAATTCTTCTTCTTTGGGTGCCGTCTTCTTAGCGAAGGTTGGCGATGACCTCTGCAAAGTCTTCCCTATTTTGGGCTTTCCTTATTAAACTTTGAAAGTCTAATCCTGTCCAATCTTCGATGTTGCGCAGTCAGGTCATTTGTTGTCTACCCGTGCCGCGTCTGCCTTCTATTTTCCCTTCTATAAAACATAAACAATTGGCCGAGATAATTCTAAAAAACACTTTTTTGTAGTAATTTATAAATGTTAATTACTTTGTTTATTGCGTAAACACATGTAATATAAGTATTTAAAATTGTGGCAGTTAATGAATTATTAATGTATCTTAAATTTCAACCAGATCGACCAAATAGTATATAAGTTATTCAATTTGTTTATCCCGAAGAGCGATTACTTAAAAAAGCAAACTTTGCTTGCCAAAACAGTCACTCTAGAGGTATTTTATAAGTCACAATCGACTCTTTAAGGCTTCATTTATAAGATTTATTAAAACAACTTCAACATTTTTGTTACTAAAAAACAAGACTTATTAAGTTCTAAACATTTATAATAACTGTGATATTTTTTTATGCCACACGGTTGTAAGTAAGCTCAATAAAAATCTGGTGAAACAGTGTCATTCTATGACCAATAACAAGAAACAAGTTAAGATTGCAGCGGACGATATTCAGTGGCGATATTTTACGAGTACCATCATTTTAACGGAATATAACTTTTAACTACTTCACTGTGTATACCATGTATCAGATGGATCATAAAATTTAGATCTTCTTTTACAATAGGTTTAAGATTCAGCTCTTAATGTTAATAAACAATGAGAATATGATTTTAAGAAAAAAAATGCTATCAGGTTTCCTATTGCTCATAGAAGGTTCTGGTCTTTTTGAAAAGTGTATTTTTTACCAGCTTTTCATTGAGCCTACATACAAATGTATGAAATAAAAAATGTCAAAGTTATTATAAATACGTATAAGCTAGAAAGTAATTCCTTTTCAAACTGTTTTTTAATAACAAATTTAATAAAATCTTAAGACTGTTAATATACCTTAAAAAGAACACTCAAAGAATCGATTACAAATTACAAAATATCTCTAGAGTGACTGGTTGGACAAGTACAGTTGTTTAAATAATCGCTCTCTGAGACAAACAAATTGAATAACTTATAAGCTATTCGGTCGATCCGTTTGAAATTTAGCAAACTTTAATAACTTATTATCTGCCATAATTTTTAATAGTTATTATGCCATTATGCAAAAAACAAAGTTATTAACATATATAAATTACTGCAAAATTAATGGTTTTTTACCAACTATCTTGGAGAATTATTCATGTATTTTAATTTAGGAACTCGAAAATTTAAGAACATTTTAAGATCTACAATTTTTATTCGAACCATTTTTCTCTAAAGCATAATAAACGTTTTATATGCAAAAAAATAACTTTTTCAGTTAAAAATCAGCTGTACGTCTTCACACATTTTTCACCAGCTACCTCTCGTATACTTTTTAGAACCGTCAAATATCTGATAATTATAAATTAATATATCTGATAATTAAAATAAGATTTTTATGTAATATCAATGATTTTTTCCCAGATAGACTGGTGCATACCTAGAAAATCGACAATTCTTTGTGATTTAGCACGAAGAATAGTCTAATGTCAGTTATGTTCAAGCGAGAGTTCCTACTGTGCTTGGTCTCGTCTTTTACTTCATACTCTAACATTGCTTCACAACTCCAAAGAATCCTGAAAGATATCTAGCAATAGTTGACGAAATAGTACATTGAAGTAAACAAACGAAAGAAAGTATGTATGTATGTACATTGTTAACAGGTTAGGCCCATTGCTGGATGGATAATTTCCTTCGTTTTCTGTTCTTAGCTACCAGTTTCCAACCTCTGATTCCCATTTCTCTGATTCCCATCTCTCTGACATCTTCCATCACTACATCTCTCCATTTCTTTCTTTGCCTTGGTTTATTTCTTGGTTTATTTCTTTTTTGCTCGAGATCTCCATGTACTTCGATTTATTAATATTAACTTTCAGACCCATTTTAGAGCTTTCCCGAATCAGTCTTTTTGCTATATTTGATAGTTCTTTTACATTTCTTGCAATGAGAACCATATCATCAGCGTATGATAAGCATTGGTGCTTGTATAAAATAGTTTCGGACCTATTTATCCCACTAACCCTTACAATTTTTTCTAGAACTATATTGAATAGCAATGTAGACAACGGGTCTCCTTGGTGAACACCTTTTTTCACTTCGAATTCTTCTGAGACTGTACCGATGCATCTCACAGCACAAATGGTTTGTCTAATTGTCATTTTTACCAATCTTATTATTTTTTCTGGCACTTGGAATTCTTTTAGTGTTTCTATTAACTTGTTTCTGTCTATTGTATCGTAGGCGGCTTTGTAATCAATGAAAACTACTTGTGCTGAAATGTTGTATTCATAGCAATTGATCAGGATTTGTTTTAACATAAAAATTTTATCGGTTGTTGATCTTCCTTTCCGAAATCCTTCCTGGTATTTTCCTAGATTTTTCTATATATATATTTCTATTCCTTTTTTTGATTAGTATGACGAGTTCTTTATATATTACCTCTAATAAGGACATTCCTCTACAATTTGCGCATTCAGTTCTATCTCCCTTTTTGTGTATATAAATTTTAATCGACTTATTCCATTCTTGAGGCATTTCTTGGGCATCCCATACTTCTAGTATCAGTTCGCCAAGTTTGTTTATTAAGGCCTCTCCTCCATATTTTATGTTCTCTGTCACAATGCCGCTCTCTCCGGGGCTTTTTTGATTTTTCATATCTTTTATTATTTCTTCAATTTCTTCTCTTGTGGGCTTTGGTATTTCTTCTATTACTATTTGAGGTTTAGGAACATAAAAATTTTCATCAGTAGTCACTCCGTCATTTAGCATCTCTTCAAAATATTCTTTCCACCTTTCACATATTTGGCCTTCGTCCACTATCAGGTTTCCTTGCTTATCTTTTACATTCATCGTTCTTCCCTGGTCTCCAGTTTTAATGTATTTTACCTCTTTGTAAAATTTTTTTTTCATTTTTCTTCAATGCGCTTTATTTTATCATCCATATACGTTCGTTTCCGCTCCCTTAGGATTCTCTTTACTTTTTTTCGTTGTTCGGCATACCTATCTAGGTCGTCTTGTCGACCGTAAACTTTTTAATCTCAAATCTGATCTTTTTTTAACTCTTTTCTACATTCGTCATCGAACTAGTGGACAAAGTTTTTCTTGTTGGCGGTTTATATCCAGGAATCCACCCTGCAAACTTTTTACAAGCTCGTTCTTCAACTATGGAAAACTGATGAAACGAGTCTTTGCATAAGTTTAGTAAATCTTGAAAATCAACCAGTACAAAAAAAAGAAACTGATAAAGATGACTAAGTCTATGGTGTATTTTTGATGAATTAATTGGACATGACTCATCTAAACATACACCTGTATCGAGAGATATAAAAGAAGTCGACATGTATTTGTCTGATGATATATTACCCACAAAAAATTTCGAACGGAGATTGGAACTGTCCATTACTATGGACATCTGGTTTAATTTTAAATAATTTTTATTTCTCTTAACTAACTCTCTAACCCTTTTTTGTATTTTTTAGGGAGAAAGAGCCTTTTCTTTTATCCAGCAGGAAGATTCTTCAAAGCGGCGTCCTTATTTTAAATAGCTTTGGGAACCTTCTTGTGTTTTGTTTGCCCAGGAGATTCATGTAAGTACACCTTTTGTTTAATTTTTGTAGTTACCCCAGTCCAGTCCTCTTGTCGTTCACTTATCCACAACCCAGTTCTCCAAATAAACCTTGAGTGGTCCTCAGTAGTTCAACCCCCTATAATAATACCCTATGTGGTAGGCAAAATAATCGTTACAAGTTTGATTTATAATTAAATTGGCTACTAATTAATGTTGTTTTACTAGAATCTGTCTTAATTTATTCAATCATTTGTTCTAACATGGGAAATTAAAATAAAATGTTTATGACTGACGTCAACTAGCCATATATAAGAACTAGCTTTATCTCATATTATCTCACAACTTAATATGTCTTCCATCTTTTGCGTTATTTTGTCTTCCAATATATCACTGTATATTGGACGGACATGCGTTGTTCTCCTGTTTCAACCAATCATAATTAAGCAGCCAGGCAAGACAATTCAAATCTAAACTTTTTAGGTGTTAAACAATCCATAGTGCCCTTTGTTTACGAAGTTTAAAGACAACACAAAGTTAACAGTAAATTAAAATACATAAAATAAGTACACTTACCTTAGAATTCTTTAAGTTGAACAAACTTTCTATCATAAAATCCGTCACACAAGGCCCTAGGGTAATCTCATCGCCGCTACTCTCGGTATACCACTTCTTAAATCGTTTAAAATTAAAAAAAGCTGCCGTCATGGCACCTTGGTTAAAAAGGCAGGTACCAATAAGATCTAACAGCAAGCATTTGAAACCGTCATCTTCAGTTGGATCTCGAAGTCTCTCCAGAAATATTCGTTGAACTTGGTCCATATCCAATCCCAACACTGACAATAAAGGGACAGAAGGATCCTAAACAGCAAGCAAAAAAAGACAATACATTTGATATTATTTTTTTTTAGTTTAAAAAGTATAGTCATCAAAAAAATTGTAATTGAAATAGGTCATGGAATCACATTAATTTACGGTTCGGTGGTAGCCAACTTTCTATCATAAAATCCGTCACACAATGCCCTACGGTAATCTCATCGCCGCTACTTTCGGTATACCACTTCTTAAATCGTTTAAAATTAAAAAAAGCTGCCGTCATGGCACCTTGGTTTAAAAGGCAGGTACCAATAAGATCTAACAGCAAGCATTTAAAACCGTCATCTTCAGTTGCATCTCGAAGTCTCTCCAGAAATATTCGTTAAACTTGGTCCATATCCAATCCCAACACTGACAATAAAGGGATAGAAGGATCCTAAACAGCAAGCAAAAAAATAAGACAATACATTTGATATTATTTTTTAGTTTAAAAAGTATAGTCATCAAAAAAATTGTAATTGAAATAGGTCATGGAATCACATTAATTTACGGTTCGGTGGTAGCCTAAAGAAACATCCATAACCTACGTCGTAAAAATTGGATTGTTAAATACCCAACCTCCCCTTCATCGTAAATAGTCGTGTACAGTCGAGGCCATCCCCCATGTCGACGTCGTAATTGCAACTCATCTCCTTTTCAGTGATTTTTCAAAAAAATTTCAATGCTATTACTATTTTTTTTTTAATTAACTATAAAACTTTATTTACGAATAGACGTAATAACGCTGGAAACACTTTTTTGTGTATGTTTATTTTCAAATCAAATGACCTTTTGTTACATTGTCAGGTTAAAATTAGGGTCGCTAGAATAATCAATAACTACGTGTTATTTTTACCCAATTTAAAAGTAAATATACATGAGTCCCCTAATATTCCGGTTGAAAAAAAAGTTGTTTGTTTAGGTTTGGTAGGCAAAACTAGCTGCGGGGACAGCAAAGAAAATTTGAATTGCGATTAGTTTCAAGAGTCGAAGAAAAGATTTGAAACTGAGAAGACCGGCAAAATTGGTTGAAAATAGTAGACTCTATGTAATATGTCAGTTTAGAAACGAGTCACCACTATTTCTATATTTTTGGAGTACCTTAAAGATTTGTATAGATATCGGAAACTTTTGAAGATTGATGTATAGGGTGCCCCCGTCGTCTGGCTTGTTACTCCACCAAACCTGATTTGATCGTTGTTCCTGAGTATGGAAATGGTTTCCTTGTTCCTGTTAAAGAATATGTCCAAGTAGCTTCCCCAGAGATGTAGCAAGTTTTTTCTTTTTCAAAGTTAAGTTCAAAATTTTGTGAATTAAGGAAACAATTCAATATATTATGTTTTCCAAGTTATATAGACATTTTTAATAATTGCTTTCATTAAAATAAAACAATTTGTTATAATTAAAGTTTTATATTATGTTATGAATCGTAGCTAAGAAATGTCATATTTTATTCTGATTTAAAATGTTATGTTGACATATGACATTTGCTCTAATCCATTGTTGTTGTAAAACAATTTCAATTTGATTATTATATATAAAAGATATTTCATATATAAGGCTAAATTCTACAGTATTTTCATAAAAAGGATATCCATAAGTTTTTTGATAATCTAATTTGGCCATATTATAACCTAGGAACCATTTCAAGAATTTTTGTAGCCATTTCTTTTGTAAACAAATAACACGTAAGTTTTTGTTAATTTGATATATAGTATGCTCTCGTATAATATGTATTTTTGAAAACTGTTTGAGACAAAAATAAACAATCGATTTGTTTGTCTGATCCATTTTGTGTTTTAATTTAGAAAAGTCTCCTAATCCTTGTATGTATATTTGATTTTAGGAAAGAAGAATTTTGTCTTTCCTTCAGAAAACTAGGATCCTTCGAAGCGGCGCCTTTATCTCAAATTGCTAGAAGTTTCTTTTGTTGTTGTATTAATTGCCCAGGAGATTTAGGTAAGTATCCCTTTGTTCTCATTTAGTAGGTACCCCAATCCAACCCAAATTTCATACTCCAACTCTTATACTCTTACATAACTCTTATATAAATACTCCAACAACCCTTTGAGTGCCGTACGCACTAGTTTCGATTATTTTGTTTGCCCAATCTTCTCCCCATGTTCCTACCCTGAGGTAAGCAAAATAGGTCGTTACAATGTTCCCCTAGTCATCACGCAGGATGACGTTACAAGTGGGTTGGGGTACAAAGAAGGAGCCTCCACGAAGACTGCAATATCAATTAGTTAACCGCAATTAGCCGTAAGCTAGCCAATGAATAATTAATCGGCTAATCCTTTAATTACCAGCTCAACATGGTTTTCTCAAATTGTCCCTTTCAGGACCAACTATTCTAATGATGTCAATAAATATTCAAGGCAATTTTACTATTCGACATAAATGTGCAAAAGAAAAACGAGATGTGACAATCTATGAGTTACTTAGAAGGAGAAGCATAACTTTCTTATCGTGGTATACGCACGGAGCAAATGATGGCTTACTATTTTATACACAAGTGTTTCATTTTAATACTTCACAAATAACATTAAGGAAAGTTCATAAAAAAGCAAACATATAATCTTAGTCCTGTCTTATATTGATAAAAAGAGTAGTGAACTTCTCTGGATATTTGGTATGAAGCTGGTCGCTGAAAGTCCACATGAAAAATTTGGAAGTGCTATCTTTGCCCGATCTGGGTTGAACATAACATCATCTGCTAACAACGAGCTTAACAACGTAGAAATTGTTACTATCTACATACCAAGCTTCTCTGTGACTTCTGTATACAAGACCCTTGGAGAAGATTTCATTTTCACTGAACTTGATCATTTTAACTACCATAACACCAACTTCATCCTTGGCCATTTTTAATTATCAACTTACTGCATGGGGGTAGAGGGAGGCTGATGACAATGGTAATATGACAGGGTAAAAAAATATAGGGCATGTAATTACTCGCATCCAACCCAAACCAATAATTAGAAACGCCATTTAATAAGAGATTTAATTTTAAAAAAGCAAATTGGGAAAAAATCGCCTCAGATCTTGATAAGACCCCAACAAATTCCCCCCCTAAAATTCGCCCAACAACAGAAAACTATGAAAAATGTATAACATTGTGAAAACTGTTTCTAGAAGAAACATATTCCGCGAGGATGCCCGACTCACTATGTTCAACGGTTAACTCCAACTCTATTCCATTGCTCAACCGGTATGGAAAACTATATAAATAATACCCTTTCAGTGATAATACTCACCGAGCTGTAGAAATATTACTTATTGCCATTTAAGACAAACGAAGATTAAAATGGTGCAATCTCATGGAAAATATAAGCATGGCACAGAATATTAGACCTGCTTGGAAACTACTGAAAAAACTGCCAGGTCCCTACTGAAAGAGCAAATAATTTCGCAAACGACACAGCAAAACAAATAGCCTCACAACTTCTTAAAAATGGCAGAGCATCTGCAAAAAAAAGGCAAACGAAAACTTAAAATAGGGAAGAAAGAAACCAGTCAGCTAAGCCAACCTTTCAACGATCCTGAGCTAAGACCCTTTTGGATCTAATGGCTTAAGTAGAATGCACATTGAGTGTTCAGTGATTCATGTAAAGATAATAAAAAATGTATAAATTAATACATACCTTCGCAATTAGTTCCAAAAATTTGCACGACAACGATCTTAAAGATAGAGAAAACGGATTAACAATATATGCAATGACTGCCTTTGCAAAATCTCCAACATTCTCATCTAAATAATTTTTCTTATGCTCTACTGCAGCTTTATGTTTGTACAACAGAAATGCGAGGAGTATGTGCAGTTTTAGACATTCTAAATATTCCTCACCAGGCCCATCATTCCAGTTAATTTCTTGAAGCATTGCGTTTTGAATATTGGATCTTTCTTTTGTAATAGTCCTCAATAAACGGGCTGCAACGCTATTGTCGCTGAAAAAGATATCTAGGACGTAATCGAAAATGATATCTGACTCTCTGTCCTTAGCAATAAGCTGTTTTTGTAAAACTTCTACCAATACAGAGCAAGACAATCTACTGATAGTTACATTTTCCCTGCGGTCTCTGTAGTTCCACCGTTCATGAAATAGAAAAGGCGAATATATAATAAACCATACTCCGGGTAACTGTACTTCCATGGGATATCGACCATTCTGAAATAAAAAAAAAATTCATAAAATGATTGTTAATAATTTTCTGATAGTTACTCATTACTGAATACCGATTTAAATGCTTGTTGTTTATGAAAATTCTTTTAATTTAAAGTCTTACTTAGCTTAACAGAAGGGTGAAAGTGGGAACCCCTAGGGGTCAAAGATGTTTCATGGAAGATTTAAATCCACGGAGTTTCAGAGAAAATTCTTATGTATTTTGACCCGCTTAATTCGAATATTCCGATCAAATGTCATGTCTGTTCTACTCTACGGATGTGAAACCTGGAAAGTGACAAACACCCTCACAGACAAACTGCAGGTCTTTGTTAACAAATGTCTACGAAGAATTGTTCGTACTGGCCTAACACCATCAGAAACGAAGTTCTGCTACACCTGACCGAACAAAAGAGGGTACAAAATGAAATTAAGTCCAGAAAGTGGGGTTGGATCGGTCACACACTCCGAAAAAATAGTTCCAGTATCGCAAAGACTGTCCTAGAGTGGAATTCCCAAGGGAAAAGAAAAAGAGGTCGCCCAGTACAAACTTGGAGAAGATCCATCATGGACGAGATAAGAGGCCAAGGAAAGTCTTGGAATGAGGTAAAGGCCTTAGCGCAAAATAGAACCCGATGACGCGTTTTCACTGAAGCTCTATGCTCCACTTAGGAGTTCAAGAACCTTAAATTCGAATTTCAAACTTGCTTTTGTGTTGGAAATGACGTGAATTTCTTATAACAATTAATTTAATTGTTTAAATGATTATAATTCGTAAACTAACAAATTTAAATCATTTTTATAAAATGCAATTTGTTCCTATAAAAAAACTCCTAAAAAAAGGAAGTAAAATATCAAATATTATTAATAAAAATTGAAGAGAATGACACTCACTTTAACCATATAATTCAGGAGCTCCAAATACTCCACCAATAATTGATGCGTATCTTTAAATTCTTCTTCTTTTAAGGCTTGAATGAGGTAGCTTTTGGTTGAAAGTTGCCAGAACAAAGCATCCTTGTGTTCCCTATTATAATGTGTCACCACTGGCATAAACTTCTTACGGTGATCAATTGGAAACGCTTCCATAAAGTCGAGAAAACCCAGTTTGACCAATGTTGAGTTTATCGAAAAATATAGTAAAATCAGTTCAAAATCCATCTTCTCTCCTTCACAAAATTTAGCAGGAACTAAATTTAATCTAGATACAAGGGTTTTAAGTTCAACATCTTTTTTATATTCATCCTTATAATTCTTTATGTAATGATGTATGAACTGATAACCTGATATAACAAGCTTTTTGAGATTTGTAAAAACTATAGGTGGTGTAAGGCCAAAACGGGAAGAATGTAACGATTTTATATATTGTTCCAAAAGTAGGAAAAAACTAAAAGGGTACTTGATTTGCACCAAATCAATATCTCTACATCTGAATCTCTGGATAATGGTACCAAAGGGTATCATAAACAATTTGCTGTCCGTGAATAATGGTAGTTCTTCATTTAATGTGGAAATATCTTCGTGTCTTTTCCAAACGTTTTCAGACAGAAACGTTGGAAGATGTTTCAATAATGCCACAATCTGAAAATAAAAAAGTATATAGTGGAATTATTTCTTTCAAAATATAAAACGAAACATTTATTAATGATTAGTTGTAAAGAGAAAGTGTTTCATGTGAGGCGCCTTAGAATAATAATTCATTCCTTATATTTCGAGGGAATATTATTGCTGGAGGAGGAAGTAATTGATCCTCAGCATTTATACAGAGAATAAGGGTATATTTAGTACTACTAGCGCCACCTATTTACGAAGCTGTGAAGATGTGCGAAGCATCCATAGGCTAGTTTTAATATAAGCTATAAAAACACATCTAATTAATTTATTGTCTAGTTTAATTAGTCAAAGTATACAGATGTTAATTATCCTTCAATAAAGAAATCAAAATACACTTAAGTTAAACGTTTAAACTAAATATAAATTTAAAGCTAATTTTTAAAGCGAGAGGCTTTAATAAAGACGCAGTCGCTAAGTTTTTTCCCTTTTGGATGAAATACAAAATAAAATAACATAAATCCTATAACATGGATGAGTCTGGTAGCCAGAAGGTGCCTAGCAAATTGTCCAAAATTTTAGCACATAAAGGGCGACAACAGGTTAGTTTTCTAACAAGTGTTGAAAGGGGACAAAATGTCATCGTTGTTCTCTGTGTAAATGCTGCAGATCAATTCATTCCTCCAGCAACAATATTCCCTCTCAAAAGTAATACTGAATTATTATTTTAAGGCACCCCATACGGAACCCTTTCTCTTTACAACGAATCTATATACATGAAATCTGACACCTATATTCTGTTCTTAAAGCATTTTCAATAAAATATACAGTGCTGAGTTGAAAATAAGGACCTATTATTTCTTGATGATCATTCAAACCACAAGTTCACCGAAACTATAGAATACTATGGAGAAAATGGCATTATAATGCAGTCTTTTCCTCCACATTGCACGCACGAGATGTAGTCATTGGATCTGGCAGTATTTTGACCTCTAATGGCGCATCATGCGTAATGATAAATACCGACTTCTACAGTTGATTCTACAAGGCAAGATTGAGGGTAAAAGAGGCTCTGGACGTAGACATATATCCTGGCTGGCCAATCTTAGAAAGTGGACTGGTCTAACGTCAACTGATCTATTTCGAGCTGTAGTGAATAGAATAGGATGAGTCAATGTGGTCGCCAACATCTCTAGAAGATAGGCACATTTAGAAGAAGAATGGCACATTCTATGGAGAACGTTATTTTATAGGTTAAAATTAACCCTGGACAAGTCGTATCTCTGTATACTATAGCTACCTTGTTTAGAAAAGCATGTCGAAGAGCTGCCACAACAGACTTAGTGGATTTGAGACAACAGACATCTCTCCCTTTAATCCGAACATAGTTCAAGATGGGAAATTCAAACCATAGTGTACAACTGATCGACCTACAGTGTAAAATTAAATCGCTGATCTCATGCATAAACAAAGAACTCCTCCACAAAGATAGTTCTTCGGTTCCAAGTACTTTACCTATGAGGAAAAAAAATTCAGAGGAATGCCGATCTTCAGATGATATCAGTCTTTTTTGGAAGCAGTCCGGAGAATTATCAGAAAATGAAACTTTATTCACTGCAGCTTCAAAGTCAGAGGTTGTTGCTTCAAACCATAAAATTGACATTAAGAAGTTAATACTTCAAAGGTGATGCAGCAATATCGATTCAATCAAGTTCAAAATAAAACTGTTGTTAATTTTCAAAGAGGAAGTGAAATGATAAATAAACATAATAACAATTATGTATAAGTGATGAAATATTGTTTTATAATAATATTGTATGTTTACAACAACTGAAATATATAAATCTGGGGAATTCTGTTTAAAATCTGGCAAAATCTTTTAAAACACAATTTGGGGTAATAAAATTTATGGGTCTACTCACTACTTGGTCAGTGACATGCACGTAGGGCACTATCGTTAATTTTCTTTGTGATTACTCGCGTTTTCTTTCGTTTTCTAAAACATCTTTTTGTACCTACGTTAATATGGATTCGAAAAGGAGAAAACTGGACAGTGAGAATAGGAAGTTTCTGGCAGAATATACTGAACAATATTGTTTTATATTGTCTGATAGGCCGCAAGCGGTTCCGGTATGCCTTATATGCAATAAAACTGTCGCCTTAGTTAAAAGTGGAAATTTGAAGCCACAATACAAAAAAACTCATCAGCAGTTCCACAAAAACGTGCCCCTTGGCAGTTAGGCGCGTAAAGAAAAACTTCGAGTATATCTTAACTATTACAAAAAAAAACACAAAAATCCTAGTTCGCTGCATGAGCGACCAAGAAAAATCCACAGAGGCAGCGTTACGTGTGTGCTGGATACTTAATAAACACCAAAAACCATTTTCTGATTCTGAGATAGTGAAGGAATGTATGCTGGCAGTAGCTAACTCACTTAAAAAAAAAAGATGGTTCAGCAATTCAAAGCATCTTATTGTCAGCGCAAAGTAGTACACAAAGAACGGAAATTTTAGCTGCGGATATTAAAAACTCTCTTCTTAATCTTTTGCAAAAGGCACCTTGCTATGCCATAGGACTTGACGAATCATGTAACATTGTTGATGATGAACAAATTTTTGTTTTTGTAAGATTTCTTGATATTGAGTGTCAAATTTTTAAGGAGGAGTTGCTAACAATCTATCATCAGTTATAATAAAATGATTTCGCTTTCTACTGATGTGGCCCCAGCAATGGTTGATAAAGGGAAAAGTGTAGAAAAAAGGATCAGGGATAAAAACTCACATTTAATAACATGTCAGTGCATAATACATCAGGCAGCCATTGTGGAAAACTTAGTGCTAGACTTAAAAAAATCCTGGACAGTTTAGTGAAGTTAATTATTTTATGAGATCTTATTCTGCTCTTCAGCACCGACAATTCAATTGGCTAATAAAAGAACATGTGATCTCCTTCTTACAAAATATAGATACGCAGGGAGCCAAGGAACATTTTGAGGATATAACAAACAGGCGCAACCTTCTGGTTGTGGCTTTCTGAAAGATATTTTAAAATATTTGAATACGCTTAACACAGAGTTACAAGGAAATGGAACATTAATCTGTGATCTGATACAAAGCGTGTCTGCTTTTCTTCGTAAGCTGAATATCTTTGAAAAAGATATTGCACAACAAGAATTCATTCATTTTCCAACTATTCTCCGATTACTCCGAAGAAGACATTGCAGTATTCGTAAAATTTCTGGGCGATCTTAGGAACAACTTTGCTTCAAGAATCCAAGACTTTGTACAGGTAATCAAACTATCTTCATTTCTAAAATAACTATTTGAAGTTGATGCAGCGGCAGAATGGACAGATGTGGCTGCTAAGCTGTTTAATATGTCAAAAGCATAACTTTAAATGGAGATTATTGAATTACAAGAAGATTTTTCCTTGCACATAAACACCTTGCACCTTGAAGATTTGTTCTTTGGATAATTTTGGGCCAAACATATTCCAGTAAAATATGAAAATTTCAGACAACTTGCAATCAATTTGGCCACTATATTTGGCTCAACGTATATGTGAGAAACGTCTTTGTCAAAAATGAATTTTTTTAAAAACAAATATCGCTCCCGATTAACGGACGCCCACCTCGAAGATACAGTTCGAATTTGTTGTTCGACTCGAGAACCAGACAACAAACAACTAGCTCAAGACCGTCGGTGCAATTTTTCGCATTAATTTAAGGTCTTTTGTTTAATCATCAAGAATGTACCAAAATAATAAACATCTTGTCATTAAATGTTATCATTTGTTTTTTTTTCTGGACTTTGTTAAAATTTTCTTCTAGTATCCGGACCCCACATAAAATCACTTGCCTGCTCACTCTCATCATCACAAAACACCAATAACTACATGGTTATCGATAGCGACATAAAACTTAACGAAACAGAAAACGAAAATAAACATCCTTGGCAAGAGGTTGGCAATAAGAGAAAAAGGGTAAAAAGACAAACAACTTCAGAAATTCCCAACCAAATCCAAACACAAAACAGATTTGATTCCCTCTCAAAAGAAAATCTAGATGAACAAACAGACAATTTATCAAATACACAAAACACAAATATAACCAAAAAAAATCCCTCACCGTCACCAATCTATATTTATGGAGTTACTGACTATAGTGCTATGATAGCAAACCTTTCAACTGCAACTGCGGCAGAAACCTATCACACCAAAATCATTTCAAATAATACAGTAAAAATTAACCCTACAAACTCATACACCTACAGGACACTCATACAGCACCTTAGAAAAGAAAACATTGTACATCACACATACCAACCAAAACAAGAGAGGGCCTATAGAGTTGTCATAAGAGGATTACACCATTCAATACCCATAGGAGATATCTAGCATGAATTAAATAATTAATAATAGAACCATTGCCCTTATTCTTTGTCGATATAGAGGCAAATGAAAACAACAAAAACATAGTTAACCTGCAAGTCCTACAAAACTGCATAATAACAGTAGAACCAGCCAGAATAAAAAATACAATAGTACAATGCATAAGGTGTCAAAAATACGGGCACTCAAAAAGTTACTGCCTGAGGCCATTCGCCTGTGTTAAATGCGGTGGATCACATGACAGAAAAACCTGCAAAACAGCACGCAACACACTAGCAACATGTGTTTATGTAATGGCAATCAAAAATATAACAAGCAGCATTCCTATATCTAGAGTTGCAAGCCTAAATAGTAATAACACTAACACTCACCGCACACGCCAATTACATGTAACATATGCTCAAGTTGCAGCAACTAATAATTCTTCACAAGACAACAACAATAATTCAGTAATTTCAAATAAACTTACAGAATTCCTCAACGAATTTAAAAATATGTTTGCACAATTGATAAACCAAAACAGCATGATACTAAGCATTCTTACAACAGTGATAAATAGAACGTCGTAATGGCTAACTCACTTAGAATAACAGAGTGGAACGCAAATGGTCTAGCAAACCACGTGCAAGAAATTATACTATTTCTAACATTAAACAAAATAGACATCCTACTTATATCTGAGAGTCACACAACTGAAAGGTCTTTTATAAAAATTCCACATTACTCTGTCTATTACGCAAACCATCCAGACGGAACAGCCCATGCTGGTTCAGTTATAATAATTCGTACAGCTATAAAACACTACGACCTTGCTCCATATATCACCAACAAAACTCAGAGTACTACCATAAAAGTACAAGCGCTCACCTTCTCAATAACAATAACTATCTACATCCCACCACGCCATACCATCAATCTGGAGGAATACAGAGTTTTTTTAACAACTTGGCTCACATTTTCTAGTGACATGGGACTGGAATGCAAAACATACAAACTGGGGAGCAAGACTGATATCTCCAAAAGGCAGAAATCTATTAAAGATCATACAAGATAATAACCTGAAATATCTAACGAAATATCTAACAACTGGTACCCCTACATACTGGCCCACTGATAACAACAAAATTCCTGATCTGTTAGACTTTGTTATAACTAAGGGAATACCTGAAATACGCAGCGACATCACCCCCAGTTTTGATCTACATGCGGACCACAGTCCCCTCTTGATTACCTTAAGTATCAATATAATTTGGAAAACTCTTGCACCAAGGCTATGTTCCAGTAACACGAATTGGGTTCAATTCAAAGACGAAATCAATGAAAAAATATCTCTTGACATTCGACTCAAACACAAAAACGATATTGAAGAAGCTGTAAAATATCTAACGGAACAAATACAACAGGCCGCTTGGAAAGCTACTCCTGTAAAGGAAAAAACCATTGTTGAAAGGTATAGTATACCCCTCCACATTAGAACACTAGTAGAAGAGAGAAGAAGAGCCCGTCGCAAATGGCAAAGAACAAGAAACGCGATAGATAAAACAAATCTAAACAGGCTCACACACAGACTTCATTCCATTATCCAAACAGCCAAAAACGAATCCTTTGAAAGATATGTCACAAACCTTTCTCTTGACGACAACTCTCTTTGGAAAGCCACAAAGAAACTCAAAAAGCCGGTAGTAATGAAATCACCAATTAGGAAAAATGATGGAACCTGGGCTCGATCAAATATAGAAAAATCCAACAGATTTGCAGAACATCTATCAACTGTCTTCTCCACCCCACAGGCCAACGATATTAACGACGAGAAAATTAGAGACTTCCTTAATGCACCCTGTCAACTATCATTACCACTAAAATACTTCTCACCAAACGAAGTCCATAACCAAATTAACGTGCTTAACCCTCATAAAGCTCCAGGATTTGACCTTATAACTGGCGAAATCTTAAAAAAAACTCCCAAGAAAAGGTGTCGTCTTAATAACCATTATTTTTAATAGCCTCCTGAGACTATGCTTTTTTCCAGTGCAATGGAAGTATGCACAAATTATAACAATACCTAAACCTGGTAAACCTCTAACTGAAGCCAGTTCGTACAGACCAATAAGTCTCCTTCCGACTTTATCAAAAGTCTTCGAAAGGTTAATCCTTAACAGAATAGAAACAATAATACCTATAGAAAACCTTATCCCAGATCATCAGTTTGGTTTTCGCTCAAATCACTCAACCATACAACAGTGTCATAGATTAGTCAAAGAGAACAAAATAAAAGAGAGCCTAGAAGGGAAACAAATCTGTCTATCAGCATTGCTCGATATACAGCAAGCATTTGATAGAGTGTGGCACGAGGGTCTTCTCTTTAAAATAAAAACTCAGCTAACTGACCAAATCTACCTCCTCCTTAAATCATACTTGTCCGACAGATACTTCCAAGTTAAATACGAAGGTGCTCTATCCAACTACCACCAAATAAAATCTGGAGTACCTCAAGGCAGTGTACTTGGCCCATTCCTTTACCAAATCTTCACTGCTGATATTCCTATTAGCGAAAATACACTAATGGCAACATTTGCGGATGACACTGGTATACTAGCATCAGATATCAATGAAATATTAGCATTTAACAAATTGCAAAATCATCTCAATGAACTAGAAGACTGGCTTAAATGCTGGAAAATAAACGTCAACACAAACAAGTCTTGTCAAGTAAATTTCACAAATCGAAGAATTAGATGTCCACAACTACACCTAAATAATTCACCTATACCAATAAAAACAGAAGTAAAGTACCTGGGCCTTCATCTAGACGAAAAACTTACTTGGAAATCACATATTGCAGCCAAACGACGACACCTCGACCTAAAAGTTAAAAATATGAGCTGGCTAATCAACAGAAGATCGCAACTTTCATTAGAAAACAAACTAACCATCTATAAAACAATACTCAAACCAGTGTGGACATACGGAATTGAGCTGTGGGGCTGTAGCAAACCATCCAACACCAAAATACTGCAGACATTCCAGTCAAAAACTATTCGTATGTTAGCTAAAGCCCCATGGTATGTGTCAAACCAAACCCTGCATGCAGACCTCAACATCCCCTTCATCAATGATGTGATTGCTGACCACTCCAGAAGATACATGAATCGCAGCGCAGACCATCCAAACCATCTCATAGACGAATTATTCAACCCCCCACTGGTTGACAGACGTCTAAAAAGACTTTGGCCAGAAGACCTAGCTGCTAGGTAAATTCCAGAGAGTCGTCAATGGACGACACCTGCCACAAGCCAAGAACATACATCATATTTACTTATTACTGTATTGAAGTAGATTGTAAATTAGCAATAAATAAATAAATAAAAAGTATCCACGCCAAATTATCTTTTGATGAAAGAAAAACACCAAAGCCAACTTCACAAGCAGTTAGGAAATCTGTAAGCATAGAGATTTAGAAAAAAGAAAGAAAAGAGATATGGTGATGATGAAGACGACGCTGTCCGTATATTTTGCTCTGAATTTTGCTCTGAAGGAAGTTTGGATTCAGTGCAATATGAACAATAAATGGTCTCATTTATTTTGTGCGGGTGTAAATGAAAAGGAGAAATTTTATATTTGCGATTTTTGTAAATAGCAATGTTTTGTAGTCATTTTACCAGATTATACCATAACCATGGCGTAGAACGGTCCATTTAGAGCTTTTCAAAAGTAATGTTATTTTTCTTTTAGCTGAACACTTAGATACAATTTTTTCAAAGAAATATATTGAGTTGTATCCCTCTTATTGTTTGATTAAACTGTACTTAATTATTTAGTTTTTTGTTATTTTTAGCCTAAAAAAATGTTACAGGGATCATATTGCCCCACTCTCCCCTAATAAATTTCTAATCCCTGGCCTGAAGACGTAATTTTTACTCCTCATCATGGACAAATTTTTAAAATAATGATTCTATTTAATTGTCTAATTCACTTACCGATGCACATTTCTCTGGAATAGATAATACAGACTTGGAAAGCTCCAAAAATGGTTCATACATATATGGGAAACATTCCACCGCAGCTGCATAAATTGGTTCAAATATTTCTACACTATCTGCTCCTTTTATTTGTACAATTAATGATAGTATCTCGGGAATTCCTTCTTGTTCATAAATAGTTTGATAATCACTATATATGTCTGTACTCTGGGTCAGCAAAAAATTTACAGCATCCGCCATTATGGTTTCAGCTTTAGTTCCCTGCAACAAAGAAATATTTATATTTCAGATCTACAAATAAGCCTATCAATGTAAGCTTAAAATGTATATGCTCTTGTATTTTTTTATTTGTTACATTTATGCTAGTCAGCTTTGATATTACCAGCCTTTCCACAAACGTGCCTTTGGAAAAAACTTTAAAAATAATAAGGACCAAATTAGAAAGGGATGATATAATGATAGTCCAGACGGTATCTGTTTAAAATAATCATTTTTCGTTGTGAAGCATATAACGCAGTTTTTTTCATAAATCTTTCTAAAATATGACTAAAAATGATAATTTCACTGTACGTGCGTTGTAAAATATGGACTTAACTTTGTATTAACCCCTTAATGCCCAAGGGGTCGTTAACGACCCACGAACTAAAAATAAATCTAGTGTGAGCTGTGATTTACAGATGGAGCCAGGATTGTTCCCACCCCTAACTAACACAACAAATTAACTAATTTTTACTCATGTACGACTAGTTATACCATACACTTCTTTTTAGCTAATACGTATTACTAATGTAGCTGTACTAATTCACATGCGTGATGGAGGTAAATTCACATTCCGTTCCTTGACATGTTAATTGTACGAGGTGTTGACAACATCCTAAGAACCAAATGGTTTAGAAAGAGCAATGCTAGCAATCGCTTCCTTAATTATTATTCCTTTCATCCTAAAAGATTCAAACACAACCTCGTACAGGGATTAGCCTTAAGGACTCATAAGTTGTCACATCCTTTATACAGAAGGGAAGCCACTCAGTTAATCAAAACCATATTAGTTGAGAATTCTTATCCAAATTTCGAGATATTGTATATCAGCGATATAACAGAAGTGTTGTATTATATTATTATATTATACTGTTCTTGTTAACATATTGTGACATTTTGGTAACTTTTCAATGTTTGTTTAAATTTTAAATAAAATTTTGAATGTATTTTTTTACCATAACTTGTATTTATTTAAAGTATTTCATAACATCTCAACATATGCATTTGACATTGTTTGACATCTATATATGACTTTACAATCATTAGAATTGAAGAAGTGCAGAAATACCGCACGAAACGTTTTCTATTAAAAGATTGAAATAGTTTTTTCATTTTTTATTTCTCCTTGACCGATATCCTCATTTACAGTGAGATTTTAATCTCACTCACAGTGCATATTATTTAATATATATTATATATATTATTCAGGGTGGGCGCTTAAGTATTGTACAAAGGAAACCGCAGATTCCACTCCTACGCTTTTAAAAATAGCTCTCGATAAGGAAACTTGCTGCGCGCTTCGCCCTCAATGTTGATATAAAAAAGATACAGGGTGTTAAAGTGGAAATTCTAAATTTTTATTTTTATCTATAACTTTTATGTTTGGAAAACATTGTTTAATGTATAAAAATTTACAACTGTGGGTACTATTTAATATTAGGAATTATAATTTGAGTGCATTTCTTTGATATAGATAATAGAGGGCGCCACATATACATGACGTGGCACTACATTTGCACTAAACCTTTTTTTGTCTTCAAAGTTACGGTATTTTGTAAAACATATTAAAGGAACATTATTTTAACAAAGAAAAAGGTTATATTGGTATTAACTTTAAAATTATCGGTTTTTCGAGATAATGGCATTTTACCAAAATCATTGCATAATTTTTGATTTAATGCAATTACTCAGGCATGAAGAAAAATATGATAAAGAAATCAATACTTTAAATTTTGTTTATAAAATTCCTTTAATTAGTTAATAGTTAACGAAATATTAAATAAAATAAATATATCAGCAGGATAATTAATAATAGAATTCGATAAAATAAACAGAATAATTGGATTTTTCATCAAACATTTTACGCTTTTGTATTAAATTAAAGTCATATAAAAAACATTTGATTACAACCAAATAATAAATTGTTTAAACTAAATATAAAATTTAACTTTTTGTCAATGTAAGTGTTCGATAGTCCACCATTTTTTTTATTCATTATTGTTAATACATTTCTATAAAATATTGGTCTCATATTAAATTAGCATCATTGGTTCTTAAAAGAAACAGGATGCAGTACTTTTTATAACAGTATAAAACAAATAGGTATTCTTTGGGATTTAATGAATTAAATAATTTTATTAATATCTTCCCATTATCAAGGAATATGACTATCACGAACAATTCCAACGTGTCTGGAAAGTTTTTTTTAAATACCTCTCACTCCCCCTTCTCTGTAATGTATTGGGGTGTACCATTCTTGCATAAACCAAATATTTAGCCTTATGTTTGATGACAATTCTTCCAATAAACCAATAAAATCATTTATATAATCCAAAATAAATCTGACCATCCAACTTGCAAGGTAATTCGCCATATCTATAAATTTCATTCAAAATGCTATTTAAAATGCATGTTCTATAGTTTGGAATCATTGGTTAAAATTATTTTTTACGGATATGCAAATGACTTTGCAATTTGATGTCGGATTTATTAAACATTTTTTATAAAAGATTTTATTGATTTATTCAAAGAATGTCATCAAACTTAAGGCGAAATATGTGGTTTCTACAAGATGGTACACATTACGTTACAGAGAAAAGTTGATATAGGTGAAACAGTGTCTTAAGAAACAACTTTCCTGACGTTGGATTGTTTCGTGGTAGTTATATTCTTGTGTAAGATATTAATATAATTATGTAATCATAAAAATTTCAAAAAAAATGAACATTGATTGTACGTATAACACTATATAAATACTGCAGCAGTTTCTTTAGAGAACCAATGATGCTATTTAATATGGAGACGATATTTTATGGTATGTGTATTGACAAAAATGAATTAAAGAAAAATGGTGGACATATTGAAACACTTACTTGACAAAAAAGTTTTTAACGTTTTTTAGTTTAATTATTTTTAATTTGTTTGTAAATAATAAATGTTTTGATTCTGCCTTAATTTAATACAAAACGTAAATGTTTGATGGTTAAATCATTATTTGTTATTTGATCAAATCCTGTTATTTTACCTGCTGATATATTTAGTTTATTTATTAATTCGTTAACTATTTAACTTTATTAATGTTATTTTATACCAATTCAGAAGTAGTCTTGATGTTTTTCTTTAATTTTCTTTCGTTGTCTGGAGTAATTGAGTTAAATCAGAATTATGTAGTGATTTCTAAAATGCGATTATCTAGAAACTGTTTGAGTTTTGGGGATTTTAAAGTGTATACCGTTTTCTTGTTAATATATGTTATCTTTTAATATTTTTTAATAAAATTACCATATACTTGATAAGCAAAAAGTTAAGGCAATATATGCCACGTATGTGACATATGTGGCGCCCTCTGCTGATACATCAAAGTATACATCAAATTAAAGTTTCTGATATTTTAATACTACTTTAGTTGTTAAATTTTGATACATAAATGTTGACAAACATAAAAGTTATAACAAAAAATAAATTTTTAAATTTCCACTTTAACACCTGTATCTTTCTTAATATTAACATTTTATTAAAGCAACTTGACTTAAATCCTAATATTTTTATGTGTAGAATATCGGTTTCTTTTTGTACAATTACTAAGACCCACATGTATATATACATATTTATATAACTTTTTATATATATACAATATATATTTATTAATATATAGATCAAATAGTTAATAAAATATCCAATTACAGAATTGCTATGAGGAAAAATATATACCCCAATATCGCATTGGATGATTAATTTATATGTTACTCATGCTTATCAACTAGACCGCTCTTATGGATACTATCAAGACAATCTGCATTGTAGGAGAGAAATTGCACACTGTATCTTTTAAAAAAATATGGAGTTAAACCGAAAATGACTGTACCAAAGAGAGCTTCTGTGTACAATACCACCTCAGAAAGCCGCCACTTGAAAGTATGCCAATAGACAAGAAGATGTTCGTTCCCAAGATGTAACAATAAAACTAAGAAAGCACGTACAAATTGTCAAATTCCACTTCCGATAAATGTTTTGACGAATTTCAATAAATTAAAGAAAAACTTAATGTTAGTTTTTATTTCAGTAAGAGCCCAAGGGGTCGTTAACGACCCACTCTCAAACTTCTTTTTCTTTATATGCCGTCGCCATTAACCATCGAGCAAAAAGACAAAAGAGGGAATGGAAAGGTAGTGAGGACAAAAATATTGTTAGACAGGAAGTGCCGTCTTGAGAGGCCACTTTAAACAAGGAAAGAGAGTCTTTCCTTGTTTAAGAAATCAAATTTAGTTGGGTTATGTTATTGTTTGTCCCAACTGTCACATAAAGTACTGTTAATAAGTATCGGAAAATTTAAATTGGGCGCATTCGCATTTTCGGATATGTCCGCCATCAGAGGCCACATTTTTGGTCTCCTTTTCATAACGATTAATTTGCCTCTTTTGTCTTTTTGCTCGATGCCATTAACGGAGGTTGGCGACATATTTCTAAAAGTTTCTCTGTCTTTTGCAACGTGGAATAATTCGTCTACAGTCATGTTTCTCTAGTCTCAAATATTTCGCAACCATGACTTCCTCTTTTTACCTATTCTCTTTTTGCCATCGACTCTACCCTGCATGATGACGTGCAGAAGACTATATTTATCATTCCTCAGTATGTGTCCAAGGGATACAGTCTTGCGAACTTTTATTGTTCTGATCAATTTTTTGTTCCGATCCATCCTTCTCAGCTCTTCCTCATTGGTGATGGTGACCCTGACATTCCATGGAATTCTCAACATTCTCCGGTATATCCAAAGTTCAAAGGCTTCAAGCTTATTAACTATTTGCGCTTTTAACGTCCATGTTTCTACCCTGGTTGGGACCAGACATAACAATCAACAAACCTCAGTTTCAGCGCAGTATTCAGATTTTTGTCACAGAACAATTGCTTGAATTTTAAGAACGCTGCCCTTGCCATTTCTATTCGTATCCTGATCTCTTGGTCTGGATCTAATTCTGTGTTGATGTAAGCTCCCAGATATTTATATTTTGTCAGTCTCTCTATTTGCTGTTAACCAAGGGTTAGTTGTTCAGTATTTATTGGATTCCTTGATACTATTATAAATTTGAAAATCAAAAGACTGATATTTTTTGTACACACTTATGACAAGTCCAAAGAAAATGCAAAAAAGTATTTTTGAAGTGTGTATATTTTAGGCAATTCCTAGCTGAGCGCTTTCGGCTTTACAAAGCCATCATCAGAGCTATGGTCAATGATTGACCATAGCTCTGATGATGGCTTTGTAAAGCCGAAAGCGCTCAGCTAGGAATTGCCTAAAATATACACACTTCAAAAATACTTTTTTGCATTTTCTTTGGACTAATTATAAATTTGGTTTTATCTGTGTTGATGTCAAGTCGCATTTGAATGCATTCACTATTTATTGCATCTAGTAAAGTTTGTAGTTCTTCTATACTCTCAGCCATAATTACCGTGTCATCTGCATATCTCATGGTGTTTACGATTTCTCCACCAATTCTTATTCCCCTTTTCTTTCCCATAAGGCTTTTCTGAATATGACCTATGAGTACACGTTGAAAAGCGTCGGAGACAAGACGCATCCTTGCCTGACCACTCTCGCAATCGGTATATTATTTGTTTCTATACCATTCACCTTTACTATTGCTTTCTGGTTCCAGTATATAGCCTTAAAAAACTCAATGTCTTTTTTTTCTAATTGATGTTATTTAATTCATCTATTAACTTCATATCCTGCACACGGTCAAAGGCCTTCCTAAAGTCTATAAAGCATAAATATGCACTCTTGTTATATTCCCGACATTTCTGCAAGAGTAGCGTCAACGCAAATAATGCCTCTCTTGTACCTATGCCTCCTCTGAAGCCAAACTGCGTTTGATCTATCTGCTCCTCAGATTTCTTATAAATTCGGTTTTGAACAATTTTCAAGAGAATCTTTAAAGGGGTGCACATTAGGCTTATCAATCTAAAGTCATTACATGATTTGGGATTGTTGTTTTTTGGTAGAGGTAAAATATCGATTTAGGCCATTCGTCCGGGATTTTGCCCTCTACATATATGTGGTTGAAAATTCGGGTGAGTCTCTTTATATTACCGTCATCTAAGGCTTTTAACAGTTCAACTGGAATTTGATCAGGACCCGGTGCTTTTCCTTGTTTTGCAATCTGTAGAGCATGCTTTACTTCTGAGGGTAAAATTTGTAGGTATTGTTCTTCTTCACCTATATCTTGTTCATTTTCCCTCTCGTCATGGAACAGATGGATTATATATTGTTCCCATACTTTCTTTATTTTGCTCTCTTCAGTAAGTATTCCTCCATGATTATATTTTGTTATGAGTGTTCTTCTTTGTCTGGTGTTGCCTGTAAGTTCTTTCATTTTTTTATGTAAGTTTGAGGTGTCATGCTTGTTGCTGAGTTCTTCCAGTTCCTGGCATTTCTTGTTTATCCATTCCTCCTTAGCTTTTCTGATTTCATATTTGATTTTATTCTTGAAGGTTTTACATTTATTTCCATCTTTACTTTTGTATTTTCTTTTTTCAGTTATTACCTCAACTATTTCCGGTATCATCCGGTCTTTTTTAGTGGTTTTCTCTTCTTCTTTTCCCGCTTTTAGTATGGCTTTTTTCATATCTGCCCATTCCACGCTTCCTTCAGTTAATTTATTTATCTCTGCGTTTAGTTGCTGTTGGCAGTTGTCGTCTTTTAGGTTTTTGATGTTTATTTTGGTGGTTTTTTCTCCGGTTTTCTGAGCATCTGCTAATCGTTATAAACTCTCTAACTAATAAAACTGTATATCAAAAAATGTTTAAACAATTTTGATGTCATATTTTATAATTCTGTAACACAAAACATTGATTTGAATGGTTTCAATAATACTTCATAGTTCTGGGCATTAATGGGTTAAACAAAATATGAAAATAATTTTAAAAATTCGATATTTTTCATCCTTTCTTCGTGTATATCTCAAGGACTATTAGTTTTAGAACAATTTTGTAACGACATAACAGATTTATAATTGAATTTTACAAAAGATAATGCTAGTTTCAAACCATAACATTTATTATTGGAAAAATATTAAAAAACATTTAAAAAACGGTTTTTTTGTGAGTTTATTTCCCATATTAAAGTCAACCTTTAGGACCTTCAAATTCCGAAATCAATTCAATAATTTTTGCAAAATAAACTCATACGGCGGAACTAGTTAATAAAGAAATAAAAAAATTGGACCCTAGTCATATATGGCCTGTTAAAATAAATATTTTTATAGGAATCGTATAAAAAAAATGTCCTTACCTGAAACATATTATGTTTCATGACCTTATAGAGAGATTTAAAAAGTCCTTTCTTCAAAACAACCTCAATATCTACAAAAATTCCTCTTTTTTCATTATCTGTATTCTCTCTAGAAGTAAGTTTGAATAATGACCACGTATAAAAAACAATATCATCGTTTCCTGGTCTTTTGAGAAAGTCCAACATTTCTTCCAGAGCCGGTTCAAATTTTTTTAATAGTTCTGGTATTTTCCTAAAAATTCAGTATATTGTATACTGGAAAATAGTAAAATTATGATAACTGTACTTACCAAACCTTCTGAAACAGGGCTAAAACCAAAACAATTTCAGAATTTTTTATTTCCACTAAATCATCTTTTCTAGATATTTTTAAAGCACCTGGATACAAAGGAGCTCTACCAAAAAAATGTCTGATACAAATAGAAAGAACTTTTTCGATATCTCCCGACACTGGTTTATAATGGGGTAACATATTTATCAATATAAACGCCATTTCTACTTGTTCCCTGTTATTTCTATGAATCCATTCTTTCAAAAGATCTTCCGTAACTAAATGACTTGATTGCTTACTGATTTCTTTGGTCACTTCTTGAAATGATTCAACAGACATCTTCCACAATTTAGACATATCAACAGCGTTTATAAATGCCTGAAACTTTTTATGGTGCCTATCAGACTTATTATCAGCATTTTCTAAAATGTGCCTAAGGGTTTTTACCAGGAACAGTCGTTCTAGCGAGTAAAAATCCCATATGCGCTCAATTAAGATATCAAGTTTTGAATTAAACCTAATTATATTCTTCAATTCATCTCGTTTCCCATGGTATTCATATACTAGAAAGTTGCAAATCGTGTCCCAAGTCTGATTTGAAGACAAATTCTAAAAAAAAGAACACATAATATAAACATAAAAAATATTTTAATTTATTCGAATTAGAAACTGCTTTTGAGCAAACTTTATGTTTTCGATTTCGAAAAAACTCAAAAAACTACTTTTTTCAAAGTATAAAGCGGGAAAACCAAATATACAATTTTGTTAATTTTCTTACAGCATAATCATAAGAAATACTTTTTTGAATATACAGTTTTGCCACAATAAGAAAAAATAATTTGTTCCGGCTTATAATAAAGCTACCGGTAAGAAACCGGACAAAATTTTAATAACAACATACATAAAACTATGAAAGTGAAAAATATTTGTAATCAAAACGTTAATATTTTTCGTAAACATATGAAAAATCTGGTTAAACAAGAATTATATCTTGAACTGCCGTCATCAAATTGTGTTGTAGAGAGGCGAATCCATCTGAAACATCGGTAATATTTGTCATTGATAGATGGCATTACTGTCGGCTCCGACAACAGTACAACAAAGTAATTGATATGGCAACAGCGTTGCCATATCAATTACTTTGTACAACACTTTGGCAGATTACAACAAAATTTAATAAAAATGTTATCGGTTTGAATTTTGAACCGGTCATGACTGAAACCTACAGAATAGTAGATACTGTAACTTTTGTTTTGAAAGTACCATGCCATAAAATCAACAATCTACAAGTAATATATCTATAAGTGCATATATGTATATATTGTATATACAAGGTGCGACAATAGTTCGTCGAAGTACGATATGTCAGTTATTATCAAACAATAATTCCCACTTGTGTTTTTGATCCTTAAAAATTGTCATATTTCGTTTTTTTTTATTATTTTAAATTGTTTATAACAAGGGAACCATTAACTTTTTAGATATTTTGTTCATAATAACCAAAAAAAACCGAAAAAGTAGATTTCAAAAAAAATATGTAAACAAATCGGGTCCACTTTTATGCTGATGTGTCTTACGTAATATATTCTTTGTGTCATTTATTGTGACGTATATAACTCGAAACTAGATTTTTTAACATGTTACAATAATATAACATTGAATCAGTGTTATGTAAGCTTTTTTGAGATTATTTTATATTTATATTCTAAACATTGGTCAGACAACCCCAACATCATATTCCAATACAGAACATTTGGACATTGAAGTAGTGTGAGTACCGGGTGCGTACGATAATAAACTAAATATTCTTTATCGAAGAAGAATAATCGATATCAGCCACTTTATAACCGAAACGAGATCCTTAGAGAGTTATGAATGCCATGTAAAAACTGGATTCTTTGCATTTGACAAAGAAGTCGCCATGAGTTTAAATTCTCAATTCGTTTCCAAATGTGCTGCACGTGGAATGAAAAAATGGATTCATACGAACTGGGATAAATACAATTTGAATCTTATAGCGACGTAGGGTACTTAGACTATTGGAAAAGGATATAATTTAGTAGAGGATTGTTTATCAGTGTTAGGTATTCTGCCAATGGGTTTTCACACATTTAATAAATACCAGCAAGAACTAAGAGAAACGTGGCAGCAATGATTGACTGATTCAATTCAAACAGCAGAAGAGAAAGAATACCAGAAAGCTTTAGAAACCCAAAACGTGACACCAGGAGGAATTGGTCAATGTGCAGTGGTTGTTGATGGTGGATAGAGTCACCGTTCGTATGGATATAAATACACGTCAAAATCCGGCAAAGCGTGCATTATTGGAGTTCATACAAAAAAACTACTTTTTATAGAGATTCGCAATATGTATTGTGGTAGATTTGCAATTTAGTGAAAGAAAATAAACTATGAAACCTACTCATATTTGGTAAAAAATTGGATCATCACCAGCAATAGAGACTAATATACTTATTGAATGTTTTTTTTTTTAGTGAAAGCATGAACAACCTTCAATGGTGTGGAATAAAACAAAATACTTAATAAGTACAAAAGAGTGAACAACAGAAATATTAATAGGTGAAAACAAATTCCAGTGGGTTAATTACTTTAAATACTTGGGGGTGTTAGTGGAGAGCGAAAATGGAAGGAGTGCAGAAGTAAGGGAAAGGGGTATTTTGGAAATATCACCCACTAAAAACCTGAGTAAAAGAACAAAGACAAAAATTTATTTAGCAGCAATTAGACCGGTGATAGCATACGTAGCGGAAGTAATGTATCTTACGAAAAAATATGAAGAAAATTTAAGAATTATTGAAAGAAAAATTATGATAATACAAGACCCAATAAAGACAGCACAGGGAGAATATAGAAGACTAATGAATCATAAAATAAGAAATATAACCAAAAAGGAAGACATAGTAAAATTTATTAATTCACAAAGACTAATATGGTTTGGACACATACAAAGAAGAGAAGAAGGAGGCATTAATTAGGAAGATAACAAACCGGAAACCAGTAATAAACAGACCAAAAGGAAGAAATGTTCGCATGTTTCAAATAACATTTTTGAGGATTGGCCATTTACCTAAATGTAATTCCCACTAAGATATTAAATAATATCAGATCATTTAATTTTTAACCATCAGCAAAAATGTAATATATGATGGCAATTATGAATTTAACGGTAACATGATCTTCACAGATATCGCCGACGTAGTAGATAAATATTTCTTTATCGATTACAGTCTTGGGATAACATGAGTCATTTTTTAATGATATGTGTAGATGGAACCTTATTTTTCTAATAACAATTTCTTATAAAGGCATTAATTTAATTATTTGGTAAACCTACATTATAATTCACAAAAAATTAAACAAAAATCATTAAAAAATGTTCGTTAATGAATTAACTGTATGAATACGATATATTATATTCCATTTCAATAAACTAAATCGAAATCTTGTTGAGCACGGCTGATTGACACAGCAGAGCAGTCAAATATTATACATAAAGATGTTGTAAAAGATATCTTCGCTTACTTGGTTTACTAGTAACTAAGTTATCGTTACATTCTTTAGGTATTTGATAAAATTACTGTCTACACAATTTGGCAACTCAGTCAATAGATGTAACGATAGAAAACTGTAATTTATGTTAGGATTTGTAAATATTACAGAGTCATCATGTAGAAGTCTACAATTAAATTGAAAATTTTACCACAACAGCTTGACGCAGTAGAGCCATCTTTAGGATAAGAAACAAATTAGTTAATGGTACAGATCAACCTTCATATCTATGAAACCGATAATTTTTTGAATTTAGTTACTATTGCATTCAGTAACATATATATGAGATTGTTGAAGTTTTATAAGGAGTACCATAGGGTGGACATTGTTCACCAGTCAATTTGTTCAAAAATGACATGTGATAGTCTTGGATCACTTGTTTTGATTTTTTCTGATATCAAATTATATAGATATAGAGGAAGATTTATCGTGATACAAATACTTCACGAGGATACTTCAACAGACTGTGACACTGGTACCAAGTTAATAACTTAATGTTAAATAGAGATAAATGATGTCACAAAGTTTTTTTACAAGGAATAAAACATATTAATCGAACTATACTATAAATAATATTCCTTTAAACTATAATGTTAAGTTAGAGACTTTGTGTGACTTTTAATCGGAATCTTAACACTCTAACATGGCGATACAGAGTGATCTCAAATTCCTAATGTTTTCGCATTCTTTCGTGTCTTCAACGTCAAACTTGGTGTTCTTTAAACATTTTGAAGATTTTGTGTAACGTTAGGAATAATTTCATTGAATATGGGTTATGCAGTTTTTCAATGTAGATCTGACAACCAATCTAAGAAAAATCCTTGCCCAGAAATGAAATTCTTCAGTTTTCCAAAGAACTCTGTAAAAAGTGGATCCATTTAACGAGTAGAAAAGACAAATTTATGGTGAAAAACTCAGTTGTGTGTTCTAGACATTTCGTAGAGAGTAACTATAAAATTAATTTAAAGCATAAAATATTAAATTACACACCAAAACGTTATCGCAGATTAAAAGATGATGCAATTTCAAGTCAACATTTACCGCATCTCTGTAAAAGGTTTTCCCATTAGTTGCTTCTTCTTCTGATATGTCAAGTAACCTTGCAATAGTGATCACGTGATGTCTAACCTAGAGTATTTTATTTATCAACCACATTTTCATTTGATCCTGCACTAATTGTTTCGCTACTTCTAATGCAAACACACAGTTTTCGTTTATTTCTTTATTACCTTTGTAACATCGTTGTAGGATAGTACAGGCACATACAGAAAACGAAAAAAGATTACTAAAGGACGTCTTCAGGTTCTGTAACTGTTCGAAGGGCTTTTAGAAAATTTTTCGTCCAAATAATTTACTCATTTGTTTTGGTTATACATTGTAGGATATGATTTATGGTTTGTTAATATTGAAATCAATGCATTTTTGATCAACTTACGAAATCATTCCCAATGTAGGAAATAAATCAGGGGATAAATGAGTTGATAGCCAATGTACGTGTATGTTAAACTGTTTGCAAGATGATTGAATTGGTGGGCCCCGTGCTCTGGAACAAATACCTGTGGATTCTTAAACTTCACTTTTTCGATTATGATAAAATCACTGTCGCATTCCATAAATGTATGACCTGGTTCCAAATACTTGTAGTGAACATCTTAAGTATGAGTACATTTAATCAAGAACATGAAAAGCTTTACAATGTTTCTATTTTTACAAAATTTTATACAAAAATTACTATTAGCCTTTCTGTATAGTAAAATGCTGAGGCGATCGTTACAAAATTAGCGACACTAATAGTAGGAAGAGTCCAATTAGTCTACGAGGCGAGTCCGTTATATAACATCTAAACTTTTTCATTTTTATTATACTATTAATTGAAATTTTGAAAATTTCGAATGAACCACATTTTTTATCTGTGAAAGATTAATACAGTAGTGATGATAGTGCTGGAAAAACATGTGGAGATTTGACAGAGGATTCAAATAAACATGAGTCTAAAATGCAAGTATCTTTGAATATTTTAAATAATTTTAATGAAAAAATTATCAAAACTTGTCATAATTTGTTATTTTGGGTTAGGGTCAGGTGAGGCAAGAGCATTTTTGCGGCAAGTGCGTTATAAGCCTGAATATGTATTAGTCTATTAAATAGAAGGAATCTGAAATAAGAATATTCTACCTACAAATATACTGAGCTACTTGACAAAGAGTGGCGCTGGCCGACTTACCGGCTGATCGTTGAAAACTTTTTTACCGGGTGATTATTTGTAACCTGATGTGCATAGTTGTACTCTGTGTTTTTGTCGTGACAGATTAAGCTGATGTTTTTGTTGTTTTAAATAAAATAATCGGTAAGTATACACTATTAAATACGTAGAATCTAATGGAATAGTTAGTTTTTTGGTATAACTAGGGAAAATTTTAATAACCGTTTATTTTGATTTGCTTTCTTATTTAAAGGTAAGACCGTAGTTGTATACGACGGAAAGTGCGTAGTAGTACTTACTTGCCTCACAGTGTAATTTTAGTAGTAGGCACTTACTCTACAGTGTACTTTTGGCGGTAAAGTGTTTATTTTTAGGTTAGACTAAATAAATATTGTGGTTCGAAAATATATTCGAAAATCTGAAAGAGGCAAAGAATTATTCCAAGGAAACTCTTCTTCAGACTATAGAGAATGTTAAAAATGGAAGGTATTCTGCATATGCGACAAGTAAATTACACAAAACTCCTCTAAATACTCTACTCGATCGCATTAAATGAAGACGAGGTAAGAAGTGAGCATGAGCTGACACAGAGAGGACAAAAAGGATGTTAGAACCAGCAGAGATGAAAACACTTAGAAAAATTGATGGTAAGACACTACGGGACAGAGCTAGAAGTACAGATATACGACATAGATGCAAGGTGGAGAACATCAAAAACTGAGTAAGAAATAGAAGAGTAGAATGGAACGATCATATAAACCGAATGACAACAGAGTCGTAAATACGGCAAGAGACGGTTCCTCAATAGGAAGACGATCAGTAGGAAGATCACGAAAACGATGGAATGACAACTTACTGGAGGCACATTAAAAAACAGACAGAGTCATGTCTATATAAAAAGAAGATTTAGTTTTAAAAATCATTAAAAATCTGGGTATTGAAAACAAACCACATTTAATTTGGAATTTGGATGAAACAAGTTTTTCTTCCGATCCGTCAAAAACCAAAGACGTCGGAAAAAAAAGGTGCCAAGGTGACCAGACGACAAGCACTTCCGACAGAGAAAATACATCAGTGCTTTTCGCATGCAATGCGAAAGGTGAAAAAGCCCCTCCTTTGATTATATTTAAGGTAAAACAAATATATGTACACATATGATGCCTCCAGAGGGAAAAGCATTTCCCGAAACTACCTATGCTGCCTCACCCAATGGATGGATGCATTTTTTGATGGGCATGTGAGTCATGTACGTCATAAACCTCCGTTCATGCAACCCCTAAACCTTATCCAAATAAAATTGATACTTAAGTGACGATTATAAAACCGCCGCATAGCAGCCACATTCCCCAGCCGCTTGATTTGACGGCAATAAAAGCAGTTAAAGATAGATGGGATCATTTACTGGTATCATGGCAAAGATTGCATATTGGTCAAAAACTACCAAAAGCCGAATTTTTTGTACTCTTGAGAAAAATATGGACTAGTCTTCCAGGCGAAATTATTTCAAATGGTTTCAGAAAAGCAGAAATATATCCCTTTACCAATAAAGTAGTCCCCGAGAAAACATTTGATTCAGATGCTTTTCAGAGATGGAAAGATGGAATGGAAAGAATTAAGTTTTTTGTCGGCCAAATCACTGAGATTAACGATGAACCTGTTGTGAAGTATGTAAGAAAAGTGTCTGAAACTAAATATTTTACATCGTTTCAATATCAGCAAGTTGAAGATAGAAGTAAAATTTTGCGAGAGTTGAAATTTTTGTTGAGTAATAAAGTATTTTTCACTTGTTCTTTAAGAAAAAAAATAAATTCGTTTTTTATTTAAAAAAAAAAGGACAAACATTAAAACACTGTAACTTTTTAAATAAAATGAATGTTAAAAATGTTTGAAAACCGTTTTTTTTTACTAAAGATACAAAGGTTCAGCTCTTGCCCCAAACTAAACTAATATAATCGCGTACACGTACTTCATCAGTTTAGGCACTTGCCCCATTTAATGGGGCAAGGGCATACCACTACTCATTTTTTTAAAATTGCTGAAATTTTTTAATATATAAATTTTTTGAGATTTTCCTTTTAGAAATGTACTGCGAACAAGCTAATTTATCGTCATAGGAAGCATAACTTATTCTTACCTAACATAAAAAAATACGACTTTGACAAAGTTAACTTTTATAAATTTTACTCAGCACTTATCCTACCTGACTATAAACTGTCTGTATTGAATCTAAAAAACAATTAGTTATTGCAAATTTATTGTTTATAAACTTATTTTGAAGCAAATCTTCTATACTGGAATTGTATTAACTTTTCTCTATGGTAAAATGCTGAGGCGATCGTCACAAAATAGTTGGAAGAGTTCATTTACTCAACAAAGGGAGAGTAATTTTTTTCAATTTTATTAAAATCTACAACAAGGATGTTATCTAACTTAATTTTAAAAATGTTTAAAATTTAAAATACAGAAAACATAGTATAAAGCTTCATGCTAGTCTACAATACCTCCTACAGTACCACTTTTTATTTATAAGCTTTAGGATAAATTTTAAAATTAATAAAACTATATTATTTATGTATGTAAATCTGAATTTGACTCTAAATTTAGAAAATTGCACTTAGACCCCTTTTATTTCAATCCTTTCAAACAAGAAATATGATTGTACAATTGACTGTGTTGTTTGATTTAGGTATAAAAAATTTGACTTGACAACAGTGTGAGCAGGCTGTCAAAAATCATGAATAGTAATGAAAAAAAATATGCAATTTGTGTGTATAAATAAACCCAAGTAGTTAGTTAGTTTAGTGAATATTTTATAGTACAAGTCTCACTTTGTTTAAGAGTGTGTTAAATGATAAAGATTAAAGTGAAGTTATCAGCAACCTAAAAAAGAAAAAATTGTAACATTGTTAGCTGTACAAATATATCTGATAATTGAGGATATGAATTGAGAAGATGAAGTAAAAGATGAAATTTATGAAAAAGATGTTATTTTAGGTGACATAAACGCAAAAGTGGGAAAAGAGTGCAGGTATAACAGGAGTGAAAGTAAGCATATGAATACAAATGATAAAAGAATGATTAGACTTGCAATGGAACAAAAGATGAAACTAATGAGAAAGGAACATAGAAAATTCCAGGCTCAAACAGGACAAATCAAATAGTCCATATATTAATTGAAAAAAAGTTCTCCAGTTTAATAACGAATATGAAAACGAAGTGACATGCTGAATGGATTCACTTTTTTGGAAGCCATAAACTAGTCATACTGCAGTAAATTGGCTTATTGTATATTTTTCATGTAATCATGGTGCTCATTCCAGGTCTAGTGAAAGATCTTGTACAGGTCTAGTGAAAGGATACCAATTACCAAAGTTGCATAATGAAGCAAAATATATTAGCATTTATGTAATGTAACCATGTAATTACACTGTACTTAATTATACTTAATACTATTTACTTAATACAAAAATTAATATCTTAAAATAATATACTATACTATAAATATATTTATGACTTTATACCATTCTTCTACTCAAAGTATGAATGAAACTGCACATCTCATCATCGGACACTATTTCCTTACACGAATAAGTGTCTTTCCAGTGTATAAAACTCTCTCTAGTATAGGGTTTGTATATTTGTAGAACATCTGTAATATTTTGCTTACAGATATCCATTACTTCTCTAACTACATATTCTGATACATGTTGTTCCTTTGGACCAATGATGGGATACACCCTCATCCATATCCTGCAAATATCAAGAAAAGTAAAAAACTGCACATTTTATTTTATGTTACATAATATATAATGAATAGTGCCAGAAAATTAGAAACCTTACAAGTGAAAACTTTGCAAATATTAATTCCCTAGAAATAAAATGTAGGATAGAGAAAGCTAGATCTGCGTTTCAAAAAAATCCTTCAAATGCTTCAAATACCATGATTTATCAGTACCAATAAAAATCAAGTTACTATGATGTAATATCTTTTCTCTATTGTTGTATGGCGTTGAGTAGATTACTCTCACAGACGCTATCTCCAAGAAAATTTAGGCTTTCGAAATGTGGCTTAATTGTAGAATCATGAAGATATTCTATACCAACTACACCAACAACCATAACTTGTTGCAAAGAGGAAAAGGGTTGTTAACCATAATAAAACAGCCAAAATCAAATACCTCAGTCACATCATTAGGAAGAGCGAAATATATGGGTTGTTGCTGCAATTAATTCTACTAGGAAAAGTAGAAGGAAAACGAGGACCACGAAGGCGAAGGATTTCTTGGCTGAAAAATCTATGTATGTGGTTCAACACAACAACACAAATCTTTTCAGAGCAGCAGCTCGCAAAATACAGATTGCCATGATAGTTGCCTGTATCCAAAATGGATAAGCACTACATGAAGAAGAAGAAATATTAATTCAGAAAGGTCTATCAACAGATCATCTGATAGTTTATTTCAACATCATCATTCTGGGTTTACAACCCTACATGTGTCTTAGTCTCCTCAAGAATTTCTCTCTAGTTGTTCCTATACATCATGATACTATAACAAATAAGATAAGACAACACACATGTTCTTGCATCTCTCTCGCACACCTGTGACGTAAGCCCGAGACAACTTTAATGACTCCAAGTTAAATTCGCTAAATTATATCTGTGTTCATGTTAATTATGTTGCTGTGTTAATCGAGTTTGCTATTCTGTGTGCGTCCTGTTCAAAACGTAGTGAATGAGATTTTTATTTATTCATTGATGTAGTAAAGACTTTGTATATTATATTGTTATATAAATTTTGTGGTGAAAACATCCAGTTTACTGTGTTAATATCACCTAATTTATTTATCGTATGCAACTTCCTCTTGACTACCTGTAGCAACTTGATAAAGACGACTAATTATTTGTTTGTCCTAATGTATTGTGCGGTGGTGGATTGTTTAAACAATAATAATAAAAAAAGTAAAACTTTTTCGACGTATCGTTTTTTATGTTTCCTAGAGACAAACAAATGCGTAAAGTATGGGTCTCCAAGTATTTTCAGCGAGACAAATTTAATGTAGAAACCGCGAGAATATGCTCAAAACATTTTACAGAAGCTGACTATTGTTTAAAAGAAAAGTTATTGGGATTGCCTAACAGTGGAAGTTAAGACATGATGCCATAAATTCTCTTCATTTAATAAAAACCCTAAGCGCTAAAACATCGCCTGAAAATAGACGCAAAAGAAGAACGGAGAAAAGAAATGTATTAAAAAACATGTATTTTGGTTTTGTACACACTTTAACAGAAGAGCAAATGTTTCTATAGATACTAATGGCCATTTTAATAGAACTCTTAATTTGAAGTAATACTTTATTTTTGATAGGTCTTTAAAAAAAGTCACTTTGGAAATATGATTTACTACGAATGTGGTAGTAAAATGTGTTCTTTATATATTTTCTTTTATTACGGAGAAAACATAAATGAACTACTACGTGAAATATCAAATGAGTCAGATGAGATTGCAAAAAAAGTAGTAGAGGAAAATTGCGACGAAAAATTTAAGGATATTGCTACTCAAACTGTAATGTAAGAGGAAAAATTCTACTCTTAAAATCTACATTAATAGTTATGATCTACTTAAAAATTATTTAATTTTAGTGAAAACAATATAGCCAAAAAAGTCATGGAACAAATAAAGAATTTGCCAACTGAAAATGAAGAATTGAAGGAACTTCTTAGAAGAGAGGAGGTAAAAAGTAGAATTGAACAAATTTTTGTTAAAGGACAGTTGAAAAAACTAAAAACTAAAAAACAAATTAATAAATGGACAATTGAAGATATTACTTGGGCACTTTCTTTGTATGCTGCGGGGTCAAGGTCCTATCGTTTAAGAAAAGAGGCTACCACCTTCCGCCTGCAGGAAGATTAAGACGATGGGCAAGTAAAATAAATTTGCAGCCAGGTAAATACATTTTGATAATTCAGTGAATTAATATATTTAGTTTAAAATAAGTAATATACTGTAGTTTTTAATTAAGGGCATTTTACGAATATATTTTTAGGTATATTAAATACAGTCCTGACACTGACGAAAATCAACGAGACCTCTAAAATGGAGAAGGCCTGTGTTTTGCTTTTTGAAGAGATGAAAATTCAGACATCTTATGAATATAAGAAAAACGACACTACACTTGGTCCAAGCAAGTATGCTCAAGTTGTTATGGCTTGAGGAATTTTTGGCAACTGCAAACAACCAATATTTTACAATTATGATTGTAAAATCACGAACTGTTGTTCGTATTGTTGTATCGTCCTATTGTTTGAAATTATAACAAAATTGGAAAACATTGGATACCCAGTTTACGCAATTAGTGATTTAGGCGGCAATAATAGAAGTCTTTGGAGTGTTTTAAATATAAGTGACCAAAATACATAGTTTGAAAATCCCATTAGCAAACAAAATGTTTATGTTTTTGCGGATACGCCACATAGGATCAAATTGTTAAGGAATCATTTTCTTGACTTTGGTTTTTAATTAAATGGCCTAATATAATTAATACAAATCCAGTTTTAGAGTTACTTAATAACACTGAAAAACTAGATTTAAATATTGCTCACAAAATAAATAAAGACTTTTTGAGTGCTCTCAAACCATAACAACTGGTTTGAATGCTCTGACTTCTTCAAAACTGTTAATGATTGGTTTAATATTTTTAATTCTGGAGTACCCCACAGTGACTCTAGAAGTCATATAAAAGCATACAGGTTGGATTTGAAAGAGCAAAATGAAATTTTAAATAAAATGCAGAAGACAATATTAGCTGTAAGAAAAGTTGGATCTAACTTTTTACTTCGATTTTAGCGAGGTATAATTATTTCTGATATTATTCTGATATTACATATTATGATACAATAGTATTTTCCAATACTATAGAAGGGCTGCAAAGCTTAATGAACAAAATAACGGAAACAAGTAGAAAATATGAACTGGATATAAACACCAGCAAAACCAAGCTAATGAGCATCAGCAAGGAAAACATAGCTGGGGCAAATCTGTATGTGAACCAAATGAGAATTGAATGTGACTGACAATACAACTACTTGGGAACTATAATCAATGAGTCGTGGGACAATACCCAAGAGATTAAATGTCGCATCGGAAGGGCAAAAACTTGACTATGAGCTCTGTGTTCAAGAGCCATGACCTCACCCTAGAAACAAAAATAAGGCTGCTTAAATATTATGTGTACTCAGTGCTTCTGTACAGAGTAGAAATGTGGACATTGAAGGCGGAAACTTTATCAAAACTACAGGCTTTTACGGCTATACAGAATATACAGAAAGCTTCTGTGGCTATACAGAAGGATAATGAAAATTCCATGGACAGACAAAGTCACCAATGAAGAATTATTGCGGAGGATGAACACAACTGCGAATTTGGTCAACATCGTGAAGGGCCGTAAGCTGCAGTACTTGGGACATATAATGAGAAATCAAGGCAGATATGAGCTATTTCAATGCAATTTGCAAGGTAAAATTGAAGGAAAAAGGGCCCCAGGACGTAGAAGAATATCCTGTATTTCTAACCTGAGAGCATGGTATAGAAAGACCTCAACACAGCTGTTTCGTATAGCCACCAACAAAGTCATCATAGCCAGAATGATCGTCAGCGTTCGGAACGGACAGGCACCCTAAGAAGATAATTATTTCTATTTGATCTTTAAAACATCTTTATGTTGACTTAAAAAATGACTTGAATGTAAAATATATATTAACTTACAATCTTAACCAGGACCTTCTAGAAGGCCTATTTTCAATTTTAAGAGCAATTGGTGGTCTACATGATCATCCAACTGCTATAGAGTTTAAATATAGATTAAGAAATTATATAATGGGTAAAAATGATGAAATTATTTTAACTTCTGCAAACATAGAGACAGAGTCTGCAAATTAATTACTATTAAACTGGGAATAAGCCACAATTAAAGATAAAAATACGTTTATTGACGTTTCAATTTTGATGATTCATTGGCAACTAGAACAAGACTAAACATATCGGCTATAATGGAGTTATTAACATTATGTACTGATAATACATATTTTCAACTAAATAATGAATTCTATAAACAAAATTTTGGTCTAGCAATGGGCTCTAGTTTAGCTCCATTCTTAGCCGATATATTTATGGAAGATTTTGAAACAAATATCATTTCTAAACAAAATTTCAAACCCACAGTATGGTGGAGGTATGTAGATGATGTATTCTCAATATGGCCTCATGGATCAGAGTTGTTGGACACATTCCTAAATGATATAAACGATAAAGAAGAGACAATAACATTTACCATGGAAAAGGAATATAATAACACGCTACCTTTCCTGGATGTTTTAATCTCTAAGAACGATACTGGATATGAGACTCAGGTGTATAGAAAACCAACACACACCAATAGATATTTAAATTTCAAATCAAATCACAATATTAATGTAAAAAAGGGAATAATTAAATCCTTATACGATAGAGCCAAAATTACTTGTTCTAACGAAAATTCGTTCTTGGAGGAGAAACATTTGTTAACATCTGTTTTATTAAAAAATGATTATCCTTTATCGTTTATAAATAAGGAATTTTCAACAATCGATCGAATAGAACAGAACAACTTAGAACGAGATCCTACAGCATACACAAGGAATAATATGAGGAAAATAACAATACCGTACATAAAAGGACTATCAGAAAAACTTAAAAGGATAGGAAATAAATTCAACATTTCAACAACATTCAAAACAACAAACACGTTGAGATCTATTTTGTCCAAAACCAAACCTAACAATGAACAAGAAAGGACAAAGAATTGCATTTATAAAATACCTTGTGAATGCGATCATTTTTATTTAGGTGAATCATCAAGGCCATTAAATGTTAGAATAAGTGAACATCAATCTTATATTAAAAATAGAGAATTTGATAGATCTCAAATCTGTAAACACGCATGGGATAATGAACATAGGGTTCAATGGAATAATTCAAATGATAGTCCTAAAAGAAACGGATGGTAAAAAAAGAAAAATCAAAGAAGCGGCTCTAATTATGCTAAATGAGGCCAATTGTGTCGCAAATTCCTCGGCAGAATGTAGTAGGATCTGGTTACCAATATTGAAAGAGGAAGTTATTAATAAGAAAATACCAGTATTAGTAAGTCAGTAACATATAGAGGATACATCATTTATGTTTTTTAAATAACGTAACATATAAAATCAGAATTTTGATGTTTGTTGAAGGTAAACTAAATTCACGAACAAATACTTACAATGTCGGGATAGTATTATGAGGTTTTTTTCCTGGTTTTTCCCTCATAATTTACTATGGAATCACTAACAGGAGAATTTTACTGTCATCATGTCATGTGTTTGTCTTTTTAAAGACGAATTACATGCTATGATTTTTTTCTGACGGATATTCTCAAGTTAAAGTTGATTTCATGTAATCGAATGAACTATCTTATAAGTAAAGTCGTTCCAGGAGCGCAACTCAACAATATTGGCAATATCATTTTAAAGTCGTCTACTTTAAAATGCATAATGTATGTCTGAATTGTCAATATAAATGAGTCAGATAAAATTAAATTATTAGAAGAATTTTTCACTATGTAACAAAAAACAAAATTTGTTTAATTTACTGTTTGTATTTTGAGAACGATTTCCGAAGTGGAAATTGAAACGTCAATAAACGTATTTTTATCTTTAATTGTGGCTTATTCCCAGTTTAATAGTAATTAATTTATAATGCCACAAGAAAATAGCTTCAGAACAATATTAAGAGTCTGCAAATATTACTACTGATAGTATAAACCTTCAACCGATTGACAGTAATCAAGATTTTATTAATTCAAATATAAAAGACCTGGAATGGGATGGATTAAAAAATTTAGCCGGTTTCATTGCTTGTAAGTTACAAAAAAAGAAATACTTGGATATATTCCGGATGCTAACGATTAATTGTTTACTTGCGTAAACCACGTTTCTGAGGGTGGTTTACTCAAACCAACTCTGAAAATTGTAACTAAATGTAGTGAACTGGAACATATTTTTCGTAGTTATAACAGCGACATGTAAAAATAACTAAAAATTATTTTAAAAACTTAATAGAAGCTGCAAAATATGTAAATGTTAGCAAAGATGTAAAATTACTTTTTTTTAGATATAAAATGTATTTTAAAATACGAATTCTAAATAAAAATATTAAAGATAATTAGAATATCCGCAAGAGAAAAATCACGAAGATTGTAAAATAAATGTCTAAATGATATTCATAGAATCTCAAGTATGACATGCTTTTCCTCTATGTTTCAAATTCTTCACATTTTACCAGCCTTTTATATTTAATTTATGTTTTATAGCAGTATTTTTTTTATTTGTAATACACACAATCAAATCGTAGATTCATATATTTCTTTGTTTAATTTTACATATTAGTTATACATTTTCAAACTCTGTTTTTACAGAAAGTAACTAGTTGACTTCTTAGCGCAAGATATGGCATCGAGGTATACTTACTGTTAACAGTTTAAGTTTCGAAGTTATTCATTACAGTAATGGAACAACATTACCATATGATGCATTGTTAAAATAAGATACACACAAGTCACCGGCGTTGTCTCGCTATGACGTCATGCGCAAAGTCGATTTAAATTAGAATGTCAAGTGAGCATATCTTGTTTGTTATAATATCATGCTATCCATCACCATCCTCCGCCAAGTAGATATTCCCATATTTATCATGTCTTTATCGAAGTTATCAAAGAACTTTGTTCTGGGTCTTCCTCTTCTTCTCTGACCATTATGTCTATCAAGAAACATTTTTCTTACTGGATCATTTTGTTTCATTGTCCTACACACCTCAGATGTCCTCCTATCTTAATATATTATATGATATCTGATTCCTGGTATATTATATGAAGTTTGAAGTTGTATAATCTTCCCCACACTCTATTGTCATTCACCTCTCCATAGATTCATCTTAGATGGTTTGTTTCACAAATTAAAAAACCAAATTTTGGTGTCATTGATGAAATATTAATAAAATCAAAATATCATTGTTATGTTAAAGTATAAAATGTATTCATAGGAATCTCAAAAATCTGTGATACAGGATAAATTATTAAAAAATTCTAAAATATGCCAAAGACCTATATAATTAATATTATCCTCACATAAAAACTCTTCATTTTTACCACAAAATGCTAAAGAGTATAATAACATTATACGAAAAGAAATTGAATATGCAATGAAACAAGCTAAAGGTGGTAAATCTCCTGGGCCTGATGAAGTTCCTATAGAATTACTTAAAATTGTGAATACTGAGTCTATTGATCTTCTTTTGGATCTACTCAATACCATATATAGAACAGGTATAATACCTAAAGAATGGCTCCACTCAACATTTATACTGCTTCCCAAAAAAGCCAATGCAAAGGAGTGCAATGAACATCGCACCATAGCCTTAATGAGTCATGTCTTGAAATTGTTTTTAAAAGTAATTCACAATAGAATACATAAGAAATTAGATGAAGGCATAAGTAATACACAAATGGGATTTAGGAAAGGACTGGGAACACGAGATGCACTGTTTGCAGTAAGTGTTCTTTCGCAGAGATGCTTAGATATTAATCAGGAAGTATATGCCTGTTTCATTGATTTTGAGAAGGCATTTGACAGAGTGCAGCATAATCGACTTAAAAAAATTTTATTAAATAAAAACATAGACAGTAGAGACATTAGAATCATCTATAACCTCTATTGGAATCAAACAGCAAAAGTGAAAGTTAAAAACGAACTGACCAAGGATATCCAGATTCGATGTGAGGTCCGCAACGGTGTATTTTATCACCCTTGTTATTCAATTTATACAGTGAAGCCATCTCAGAATTAGCACTTGCCGAGATCAGTGAGGGCCTTATAATAAACGGTGAGCCACTTAATAACATAAGATATGCTGACGACACCGTCCTTCTGGCAGGAACACTAGAAGAACTGCAACACCTTGCTGAACAGCTAAATATATATTGCAACGATTATGGACTAAAAATCAATTTGTAGAAAACCAAGTTCATGGTATTTACAAAAGCACAAAACATGAAAGTTAAGCTAGAACTAGATAATACAGAAATTGAACAAATATCTTCGTACAAATACCTTGGAGCATGGATCACAGAAGATACTGATCAGACAAAAGAAATAAGGTCAACTTTTAATATAATGAGAAAACTTTTTTGTAATCGCGATATCAATATATCGCTCCGGATAAGAATGCTTTGATGTTATATTTTCTCTACCCTTTTGTATGGAGTTGAAGCTTGGACACTTAAAAAATCCAACATTAAAAACCTAGAAGCATTCGAAATGTGGTGTTACCGACGCCGACGTATTTTGAAAATATCATGGATGGAACGCAAAACAAACGAACAAGTTCTCGAACAACTAGGAAAACAATGCGAAGTTTTAAATTCCATAAAAATCAGGAAATTGGAATACTTGGGGCACATCATGAGAGGTGAAAAGTACGAACTACTAAGGAATATAATGCAGGGTAAAATCAAAGGTAGAAGAAGCGTAGGAAGACGTAAAATCTCGTGGCTACGCAATCTCCGTGAATGGTTTGGATGCAGTTCAATTGAACTATTCAGGCGAGTAACCAATAAAATTATAATTGCCAGAATGATTTCCAATCTCCGATAGAAGTGGAACTTGAAGAAGATAAAGAAATAAATTTGATTGTTGCTACCACATGTCATTGTTTAAGTACTACACTCCAATATTATTTTTCATTTATCATTTGTTTTTCCAATTCAGTATCAATGCTCAGGTAATTTTAGATCTTGTTATTAAAATTACAATGGAGTTAATGTGGTCACTGGAGATTTCATGCACTGACAATTTTGTATGACCATTTTTCCAATCATTTTTGTCCCCTTTGTCATTAGTGTTGTTTGCTTTGAAAATAATTTACAGGCGTAACAGTATAATATGTTGTTGGTTTCAGTATAAGCCAACCAATCTCTTATAACTCGCTAATAATTGTTCTAAAGAAGGAGGCAATAGTTAATTTTCTTGTGAAATGTCTTGATCATTACTTAAATCGAATAGAAGATATTTGTTTATTAATTTTCGTAGATTTTTATATAATTAATACCATGCTATTCTGTTAAATAAACATTAATTATAAAAATTAAAAACTAGGCCCTAGTCTGCCCAATGTGAAGACATGTTCTTTATTTCAAATTCTGATATTTTTGATACACTAATTAGTACTAAAAACTTCCTGTCAGTCTAATACGAAAGGTAAATATCCATTAAATGTAGTGTCCCGTAGCGTAAATCCATTACTTTTGAGTTAAACCAGATTAACTATTTCTGTAGTTTTAATAGAGCTTATACTATAAAAGAGAACTGACCACAATTTAAGTGTGTGTGAATTTATTATTCAAATAATGTTTAGATATGTTAAAATCTACAATATCTATTAAAAGTTAATTTTCTTAAAGCTAGTTTTGTTAGTAGATCGGCAATGTTAGTAAATAATTTTACTTACGTGAGGCTCATTCTGAAATATTTTATAAACTCTAAACCTAAAACATCTAATATGAGTTAAATAACCAAATGAAACCAAACATAAAAACTAATGCCAATTAGAGGAATAAATTACGACTTTGATTGTTGAAAACTTTGACCGTTTTAATTTATATAATTCGTTAAAAAAAAACTAAATAATGTTCAATAAAAACATAAACTAACCCCCTAAACTACAAAACTTGAGGTTAAGAAAATTTCAACCGCTTTTCATTTATACTGTTTTGTCTGGTAATTGTCTGTCTCTCTTTAAAGCACTATTGTAAATAGAGACACAGCATAGGAAACAACAGAGAAATCACAGACAATAATTAATGTTCTAGACACAGAATACACCAACAAATTGTACCAACAGTTATTGGTGTATTCTGTGCTCTAGAAGACAAATTTCTGTTGGTTTGGTTGCATATATTCTGGCGTAAAAGATTTTTATTGGGAAATTAAAATTTAACAATCACAATATGTAAACTTAAATTAAATATGTAAATTGAAAATGTATAATTTGGTTTCAAAATACCGTTAAAGTGGCTATGGTATTGTAGGCATTTTCATACTATAGGCATTACTTATCAAATAATTAACATTAACTATAATTTTAATACCGGAATAGAATTGTGTGCAGTATTACTTAATAAAATTAATATATATTTTGTTTCTATATATAATCCATCTGACATCAGAGTAGAAAAGGCTGATTGGATACATTTATTTGAATAATTCGATTATAAAAACAGTTTTTTGTGATGATTTTAATGCCCACCATTACATGTGGGGTTCGATCTCGGATGACCATAATGGTAGAATATTAGTCGAAAGCATGGATTTTTTCGAATTACTTTCTCTAAATGACGGAACACCTACTAGAATCGCCCCGAGTGAGAATTATTCTGCCGTTAATTTGACAATCACCTAAGGTTCATTAATAAATCGTATACACGGGTAAGTATATCCCGACACATTTTGACCCGATCATTTTCCTCTTAAAATAGAATTAACCATTCTTCATTACTAATCTTAATCCATCAACAAAATGGAACGATTGCTGCGCTGACTGGAAGCTATTTCAGACAGATTTAGAGAAACAATTATCTACATTTTTATCAACTAATAATCTTTCTAACGATGAGAAGACAGCCCCTACTCTTTCAAACTATCACTCTAGTTGCTTCCAAATCCATCCCATAAAAACATTTTATTCCGTCAATTTCAAAACCTTATTGGTGGGATAAGGAATATACATACAAAATAATAAAAGATCAGAAGCCTTAAAAGCGTATCGAATGCAAAGTAACCATAATAATTACATAAACTATAAAAATATAGCAGCCCAAATCATCTCTTAAAATCTCAGATTTCTCACCCCTTGATGTACGTTCTATAATTATTATTAATGCAGGACTCTTTGACCATGAAGCAGTATATACCAAGTTTATTATTCTTAACAAATAATCCTCGAAAACCCAACCTTTAGGTAGGATGTTTTCAGCCCAGAACTTTCGTAAATTCCAAAATTTGTGCTTGACTTCTGGATGGTACTTTCCCTCTGTGGACGTGGACTATAATTTCACCAATTTTTTTAAATAAGCTTGTCTGTATTTTCAATAAGGCATTTCCTTTAATTACCATTAGCTCAACACATCACAAACCCTGGACTACCAAGGGTATCCGCATGTCAGCCAAGAATATGCGTTCACTACTGTACATCAGGAAATTTACTACCAATATCTTTGTCACTGAATTTATCTCCAAGTATAGAGGAACCTATCTAAAACTTATCAAAGCAGTTAAAAAATGTCTATGAGAATCGTCTGGAAAGCTCTAAAAATGTTGCAAGGGAAACTTGGTCCATAATAAACGATTTTTGAAATAAAAATAGCACAGTTCAACCACTTTCTCCTCCAAACCCTGAAAATCTAAATGAATACTTCGTTAATGTGAGTAAAAATATAACATCAGCTATTTTGCCACAAGATCCTATTTCCTATCTTCCCAATTCAAAAAAAGTCTCGAATTCATTCTTTATAAGACCAGTTGATAAATCTGAACTGATCCAAACAATCAGTAGTATCAAAAGCAAATATTCCTGTAGTACTAATGGACTATCCATAAACATTTTCTTAAATCTCACAAATAATGTGTTGGAAGTCCTGGTCTCACTAATTAACGATTCTTTTGAAAAAGGTATATTTCCAGAGTGATTAAAGACAGCCATTATTGTTCCTCTTGATAAGGGTGGTGACAAATGTAATGTCTGCAACTATAGACCTATTGCCTTACTTCCTGTCCTATCCAAAATTATTGAGAGACTTATAAAAGCCCGACTTATGTCCTTTCTCATTGAAAACAACATTTTATTACAAAGTCAGTTTGGCTTTTTATCTAATAAATGTACCAGCGATGCTATTTTTTCTGTACTACATGAGGTATATCAAACACTAAATAATAATCTTTATACTGCCACTGATTTTTGTGACTATATCAAAGCTTTTGATTGTGCAAACCATGACATTTTGATAAATAAAAACTAAATTTCTACGAAAATCGAGGTATTTCTTTGAATTAGTTCCAATCTTACTTGATTGAGGAATAGAAACAACAACGTCTGTGTCGACAATTAAAGTCGACGTGTCGATGCCCATCTCTGGTAAACAGTTAGTTAGTCGAAAATAAATTGTTGTATCGAATAAGTGGTATAATAAATTGATATAAATTATTTTGTTTTAGTGAATTAGAATAAGGAAAATAAAGTAAATAAATTAGACTTATAAAAACAGTTCATTTAGTGTCAAAAGTGGAAAAATAACGACTAAAGAACGCTTTGAAAGAAGAGGGTTTGGATCCGGAAACTTATATATTTGAAGATAAACATGTTGCTGTCATCTCGTCGATTTAGAAATTAGAGAACAAAGTTTCTAACGATATTTCGAAAGTTTCTTCTGATGTAGCCAAAGGTTCTGGTGACATCGCATCACTAGAGAACACAGTTTCTGGTGGCATCGCATCATTAGAGAGCAAACTTTCTAACGAGATTTCTTCTCTGGAAAGCAAAGTTTCTGCTAACATCTCTAAAGTCACTTCTGAGATGTCTGCCCTCGACGATAGAGTGTCTTCGTTAAAAAACCAAGTTGCTGCTGATATGTTGGCCTTTGAAGAAAAGTTAAAAGAACTGGAAAGGAAGATGGAGGGAACAGGGACAGCAGAGAGAGGAAGCAATCCAATTACAGTAGAGACAAAAGAAGACGAGACGAAATGTAAGTTGGAAACACGGCCGAAATTTGAAGGAAGTGGAGGTTCTGTGCATGTCAAAGTCGCAACTTTCGACGGAAAATCGTCATGGAACAACTACATGAAACAGTTCGAATCAGCTGCAAGAGCGAATGGATGGTCTGAAAAAGAAAAGGCTGTAAACCTGACTATCGTTCTTCGAGGAGATGCCTTAGATGTGCTTCAGACCATAGCCGTAGAGGAGACGGATGATTTCGAACAACTCAAGAAGAGATTAAATATGCGATATGGCCACGAACATTTGGAACATGTATATCAGTCGCAGCTTAAAAATCGAAGACAAAAGAAAGATAAGGCTCTTCAAGAATATGAGGTAGATATTGCCAGATTAGTACGATATACTTATCCAACAGCTCCCGAAGACATGATGGAAAAGATGGCCGTTCAAACGTTTATTGATGGTCTTCGAGACCATGAAATTCAGAGAACACTACGATTAGCTCGTCAAAAGACGCTGGTTGATGTCTTATCCGCAGCCCTCGAATACGAGTTAGCTACGCAGGCCTCTGGCGGGTACAGTAAAGTTAGTACTGTAAAGAAGGAAGGAGATGAAAGTTAAACTTGACCAGCTCGTTAATATGATGAAAAGTATTACATACAAGAAAACGAAGACCATAAGATGCTGGAATTGTGGCGAAATAGAACATGTACGAAGTTCTTGTAGGCACCCTAGGTACGACGCAAATCAAGAAACACATCATCAGGAAAACTAGAACGGGTGGGCCTTAGGGGAACAGCTTCGACACGGAACTTTTCCAAAGACCCTCTCATACTAATAGCTTCTTTGAAATGTCGTGAAGATAGTGTGTATGTAGATGGAGAAATAAATGGTAAAAAGCATACGTTGTTGGTGGATACCAGAGCGACCACAACCATTATACGTCCGACAGTTATAAACAGCCGAAAGAAACTGTAACCAACGAGGTTGCGACTTCGGACCGCTACAGGTGAAAATGCCAACATTCATGGAGAAATCCAGATACAATTAGAAATTGGAGCAGAAAAATTAATCCATACTGTTATAGTTGCTGACATCGAAGAGGATGTTATATTAGGAATGGACGTAATGAATATGCACGGATTCCAATTGGATTTTAAGAATAAGGTAATCAAAGTTGGTAACGAGGAGGTATTTCTTCATCCACATGATGACAACACTGTGCAAGCAGCCGTTAAAGAAGATACAGTCGTGCCTGCGAGAAGTGAAACGATCATAGTAGCGCGGTTACAGGGAATTGTGGACGAAGGGACACCTGTTATGATGGAGCCTTGGAATCGTGACGACAAGGTTGGCCGAGGAATCATAATTGGATTGGATAAGTATTACAAGCTATTCGTAGCCATCCATTAGATAGTTTTCAAAACTCCATTATCCTTGGTATCAAAAAATTATCACATGAACTAAAATCACGAAAAAAAAACATTTACTTTACTCTGGGTTAAAGGACACAGTGGAGTAATTGGAAACGAATTAGTGGATAGTACGGCAATACATCTGAGATATCCGAAATTACAAACATTTTCTACTTTAAAGATATTTCTTCTATTATCAAGTGTGTTGGCAGAAAAAGATTGAGATCAAAATATAAAGAGGTCCAGAAGACTTCTAGAAAAAATATTTCCCATTTTAATTTTAACTATAATAAAGTACATTACTCATTTAAAAGTTACTCCTTGCCTCCAATCTGAAATAAAACTTGAGAATCAGGTTGAGACTTGAATTAAAGAATAGTTTTTCTATATTAAAGTTTAAATTGACTTAACCATGTAGGAGAAAAGGGGTCTCCTTCAGACAGGGGGCAGCTTCAGACATTGATATTGTGGGTAAATTTAGGGACTCGGGTTGGTAACACTAAATCAAAACATTCCATTACTACTCACACTTTTGTAGTTCAGTTCAGTGATGGGTTCATGTCATAAAGTGAAAAGTTAGTTTTTGGTGGTTGAGAGTCAAATTTTTGGATTGAAGGTATAAGATGAGTTTTTTATTAGAAGATATGACAGGATAATTAACATTGCTACCAGTTTTAAGTCCATTTATTGCTGTATAACTTGTACTATTTACATTTGTTAGATACTAATTTCACTCTTAGGTTATATTTTTACATGACACATCTGGATACATCGAGTGGGGCACCTTCAGACAAAAGGGTATGGGACACTATCAGACAAACACAATGGAAAATAGAGACACCTTTTTTGAAATAACGTGCTTAAAAGTTGTATATATTGTAAAGTTGTAAAGTAGATGTTTTGGCACTGCAGGAAATGCGATGAAGGGGAACAGGCATTCTAAACAAGAGAACCCACTCCATATATTACAGCTGCAATGAAAACCAACACATAGATGGAGTGGGATTTATAGTAAACCAAAGAACAAAAGGCCTAGTTATTGATTTTACAGCCTACAGTCAAAGAATGTGCTATTTACGCTTAAAAGGTAAATTCTTTAATTACATTTTAATTAATGCACATGCCCCGACCGACGACAAACTAGAAGACATTAAAGAATAGATTTTCGAAGACCTAGAACGAGCCTATAGAAGATGTCCCAAAATGACATCAAGATAGTTCTAGGTGACATGAATGCAAGAATAGGACGAGAGCGAGTTTTTATGCCGACTATAGGCAGGCATAGCCTACACAGCATCAGTAACGATAATGGATTACGACTGATAAACTTAGCAACAGAACTGAACATGACCGTCGCTAGCACCTATTTTGAACATAAGAATATACACAAGGTAACTGGACCTCCCCTGATGGAAGAACAACTAGTCAGATTGATCACATCTTAATAGATTCAAGACACGGAACGGACATAATGAACTGCAGAAGTTATAGAGGTGCAAACATAGCCTCAGACCACTGTTTAGTGATCTCAACACTAAGGGCTAGAATTTCAAATTCCAACAAAGAAAAAAAATAGATACAAAGAAATGGAATGTACATAAGCTGAGAGATGCAACTGCTGCAAAACAGTACTGGAAAATATTACCAATAGGTTAAGAAATCAAAGTCCAAGCGAAGAAGACCAGAGAGATATAGACTCCTACTGGAACACGATAAAGGAAGATATTGAGTCAGCAGCACAAGATGAAATAGGAACAGAAACTTGTACCCGAAAAAATTACTGGTTTGACGATGAGTGCAAAGACGCAACACAGAAAAAAAATGAAGCTTATGCAAAAATGCTTACCCGCCGAACTAGAACAAGTGTAGAGAATTACCAGACAAAGAGAAGAGAAGAAAAGAAAATACACAGAATGAAGAAACGAAACCACTTAAAAAAGGAACTTCAATATATAGAAAACCTCAACAGAGAGAAAGAATTCAGAACATTTTATAAGAAAGTTAACATCAACAGAAAAGAATTCAAGGCAAACACAAATCAATGTAGAAGTTTGAATGGCGATCTATTAACAACAAGAACAGACGTACTAAATCGATGGACGGAATATTTTAACCAGATACTTAATATAGAGGAAGAAGAAGAAAACCCGGAAGACGAAAGCTGTGAGGTAAGCGGAGCAGACGAGAGGGAGGAGATCCACCAACGATCCTGGAAGTTAAAGACGCTGTAAACAAACTAGCCAGAAACAAATCACCCGGAATAGATAATCTCCCAGCGGAATTATATAAGAAGGTGGCCACGATATCATAATAGCGCTACAGCAGCTTATAAAAGAAATATGGATACAGAAGTCCCTTCCCAGTGATTGGAATATTGGAATACTTTGCACCATACACAAAAAGGGAGATATCTTTGAATGCTCTAACTATCGAGGAATTACGCTCCTAAATGCAGCGTATAAAATATTCTCCAATATACTATGCCATCGTATGGCACCGTATGCAGAGCGAATAATAGGACAATACCAGGCTGGTTTCAGAGGTGGTAAATCAACAATTCATCAGATTTCAACCCTGAGACAAATTCTAGAGAAAACACTGGAATACGGTGTAGACACGCACCACATATTTATAGACTACAAGGCAGCCTACGACTCTGTAAATAGAAGAGAATTGTTTAGAGCAATGATAGACCTAGGAGTACCAAATCAGTTGGTAAGTCTAACCAAACTAACCCTTGAAAAAGTTGAATGCAGAGTACGAATCCAGGGGGAACTCTCTGAACCTTTTAATACAAATAACGGGCTACGTCAGGGAGACCCACTCTCCTGTATACTATTCAATCTAGCTCTGGAAAAAGTAATACGTACGTCACAAATCACAACTACCGGTTCAATATATAACAAATATGTGCAAATCTTAGCATATTCTGATGATATCAATATTGTTGGGAGAACGGAAAACGCAGCACGAGAGGCGTATGTAGCAATAAAGGAAGCGGCTACAAAAATGGGTTTAATAATAAACTTTAATAAAACAAAATACATGAAAATAGGTCCGCAACCACAAATACTACGGCCACTTATTATAGAAAACGACGTCGAAGTAGTTAACGAATTTGTATACCTGGGAACGCTCGTCAATACTGAAAATGGCACTACCGCAGAGATAAACCGCAGAATTTTCACGGTTAATAGATGCTATTTTGGGCTTAATCTCCTTTTTAAATCTACAGTTATATCAAGAAATACAAAAGTAAAACTCTACAAAACAATAATACACCCAGACCCAACATATGGTTCAAAAACCTGGACTTTAACAAAAAGCAATGAAAACATGTTAGAATCTTTCGAAAGAAAAATATTAAGGCGAATCTATCTATATCTATCTATCTATCTATACAGCCCTTAACATCCATCCTTGGATATAGGCCTCCTCCTCCTTCTTCCATGCCTCTCTATCTTGGGCAATTTGCATCCATTTTGACCCGGCGTGTTTCTTCAGGTCATCTGACCATCGCATTTGTGGCCTTCCCCTTTTACGTTTGTGATTCCATGGTCTCCAATGTATAATTGTTTTAGTCCATCTTTCATCTTTCTGCCTTAGGGTGTGTCCGGCGAACTTCCATTTAAGCTTTGCTACTTGGGTTGAGACATCTTTCACTTTTGTTTTATTACGGATCCATTCGTTTCTTTTTTTGTCTGATAGTTTAATGTTCAGCATTTGTCTTTCCATGGATCTTTCTGTCTTTGCTATTTTTTCCATATTTTCCTTTGTAAACGTCCATGTCTGAGAGCCATATGTGAGGACAGGGAGTATACATTGATTGAAGACTCTCGTTTTTAAGTATTGGGGGTATTTTGAATTCTTTAGAATATAAGACAGTTTTCCGAATGATGCCCAGGCCAATCTTATTCTTCTCTTTATTTCTTCGGTCTGATTTTCTTTATTTAATTTAGTGATTTGGCCTAGATATATATACTCTTTTACTTGTTCTATTTTTGTTTGTGCCACTGTAATTATAAGTTCTTCTGGTTGATTAGTCATGGTTTTTGTTTTACTATAATTCATCTTGAGTCCAATTTTTGTCGATTCTCTATCTAGTTCTTCCATCATTCTTTGTAATTCTTCACTTTTTTCTGTTATTAATACAATATCATCAGCATATCGTAAATGATTCAGATTTTGCCCGTTTATATTAATTCCCAAGTCATCCCAGTGTAGTCGTTTAAAAACATCTTCTAGCGCTTGGTTGAATAACTTGGGCGAGATTATCTCCTTGTCTTACTCCTCGGTTTATTTTAATAGGCTCCGTTTGTTTCATTAGCTTAATAGTTGTTGTTGCCTTGTTGTATATATTTGTAATTAAGTCGGTATATCGGTAGTCTATTCTGCTGTTTTGTAGGGAATTCTATACTGCCCAGTGTTCCACACTAACAAATGCCTTCTCAAAGTCAATAAATGCCATGTATAGCGGGATATGATATTCGTTAGTTTTTTCGATTAAAATCTTCATCGTTAAAAGGTGGTCACTTGTACTGAAGCTCTTTCTAAATCCGGCTTGTTCTCTTGCCTGGTATCCATCTAATTTAGTTGTTAATCTATTTGTTAATATTTTGGTTAATAGTTTGTACATCACATTTAATAAAGTTATGGGTCTGTAATTCTTTAGATCCTTTTTATCTCCTTTCTTAAATAGTAACAGTGTTATTGCTTCGTTCCAACTGTTGGGTATTTGTTTTGTCATTAAAATTTTATTCATAAGTATAAGGCGAATCTATGGAGCGTTAAATGAAAATGGTGTCTGGAGAAGAGGATACAACTTCGAACTCTATAGAATATACCAGGAACCAGATATCGTAAAACACATTAAGATAGGACGTCTGAGGTGGGTAGGCCATGTAATGCGGATGGAGCAAACCGACCCAGCTAGAAAAACGCTCCTTGATAGACCTATTGGTCAAAGAAGAAGAGGAAGACCCAGAACAAGATTCCTAGATAACATAGACCAAGATATGAGAAATATGGAAATACGTGCTTGGAGGAGGAAGGCGATGGATAGGGACGACTGGAAGAGAATTCTTGGGGAGGCTAGGATCCACACAGGGTTGTAAAGCCAAAATGATGAAAGTTGTATATATTTAGTTATATTAGTAGTTATTTGAAAAGGGTTTCTCTTTGTTGCAGATTGTCTGAAGATGGTAAAAAATAGGAAGAAAGAAAAAACAAAAGAAAATTTGGATGCCGAATATATGAAAGAATGTGTAGCGGCCATCCTAGATGGTGAATCGATAACAAATGCTGCTAAAAGATTTGGATTAAAATATCAAACTGTTGGTATGTGCGTATGGAAGTTTAGGGATAACCCAGATGGCGAAAATGATATGTAATTAAGAAACAATACTAGAAAGGTTTTTACTGACAAACAGGAAGACGACCTTGAGGCATATTTAATTAAGTGTTCAAAAATGTTTCATGGTCTTAACAATCTAGAAACTCGAAAACTAGCACATGAGATGGCCAAAATGAACAATATTGATTGTCCTAAAAACTGGGAAGCTCAAAGAATGGCAGAAAAGGACTGGCTGTACGGTTTTATGAAACGCCACCTAAGATTATCTCTCCGTGATGCTGAAGGATGCAGTATTGCACGTGCAATTTCCTTTAACAAACATAATGTGAATGCTTTTTTTAATAATTATGAAAAATTAATCAAAAGATACACAGAACTCTGTGACTCATCCAGGATTTGGAATATGGATGAAACAAAAACTGAAATTAACCGAGAACCTTCTCGTGAGATTTCACAGAAAGGCCAAAAACAAATAGAAGCTGCTGTAAGTGGTGAGGGAGGAACTCTGGTTACTACAGTTTTGTTTATAAATGCAGCTGGAAATACAATACATCCTGCTCTAGTATTTCCGAGAGTGCACTTCAAGAGCCACATGATAAATGGAGCACCAAACGGGACCTTGGGTTTGGCTCATCAGTCAGGTTGGATGACCACTTCCAATTTCGTTCATGTTATGCAGCACTTTATAAAATATTTACGATCCTCTGAAAAGAGAAGAATGCTTCTAATTTGCGACAATCATGAGAACCACTTGTCAATTGAGGTAATAGAACTAGCAAGAGCTAATTGCGTGCACATTCTAACAGTTCCACCCCATTGTACCCACATGATGTAACCACTGAATGTGGGATCGATGAAACCTTTTAAAACATATTATTGTTACGAACATGCATTCAGCGCAGATTAACCTAACGGTCGCATCTCGAAGCACCGAGAGTTTCGGCGATATTTCGAGCGCTGTAAAATTCCACTCGTCGAATAACGAATTAGAGGTGGGACTACTCTCGAATATTCTCGAACATAATACTTTGGTATATATATATATATATGTAACGAAATTAGGATTTAAGTTTTAGTTGATAAGAGAATTCCGAACTGTAAAGTTATAAATAAATATATTTATATAAATTCGAACCGCTCGTTTTATTTAAAAACGGTACAATTGGTGTCACAGTGTGAGGACAATTGATTTATTTAAAAATAAATCCAACAGTGGAAAAAAGAGACTTTTGAACTTTTGAAAAGTATTGTTCGTCGGGAACATCCGCGTAGTTCGGTAGTGATCGTTGTACGAAAGAACATTTAAAAAGTACGTGTGTGCCTGATCGAAGATGCTGCTAGTAGAACTTTCAGTGAAACAGTTGCGTGAGCAACTAGAAGAACGCGATGAAGACTGCAGCGGGTCCAAGAAGATCCTACAAGAACGACTGAAGACTGTTCTCAACAAGAATGGAGACGACCCAGAGACATTCCAGTTCCAGTCAGCAGAAGAAGCAGTTTTAACAAAAATAATTGATGGAAAGTTTGAGAATGTCTCACAAATGATCGAAGAGAGTTCTAAACAAAATGATAGTAAATTTGAAAATGTGTCGCAAATGATTATTGAAGAAACTTCTAAAAAAATTGAATAATCTTCTAGAAAAAATGATGATAAATTAGAGAATGTTTCCAAAAGATTCGATGAAACATTCGAAAATGTATCTAGAAGATTCGATGAGACTTCACAAATAATTAAAGAAATTTGTATTCAAAACAATATGAAATTTGAAGAAGTCTCAAGAACATTCGATAAGTTACAGAAAAATGTAAACGACAAGATAGAAGACGTAGAAGAGAAAATCAAACAATTAGAGACCATCATAACTAACACGAAAGTGCTACCACCAATTAATACGGTAGCTTTAGATCCGGTAGTGAAAGAAGAATCTCCTAGAGACGAAATGACACATCATATGAGATTCAAATTACCACCATTTGATGGAAAGTCCTCTTGGTCTATATACCTTAGACAATTTGAAGCTATTGCGACAGCCAATCATTGGACAGAACAAGAAAAAGCTGTTTCCTTGACTGCTGCTTTACGAGGTGATGCTGCAGATATCCTAAGATCGATTCCTAAGGGTCAAGAAAAATGTTACCAGACCTTGTTCACTCGACTAGACAAACGTTACGGAGATGCCCATCTACAACAAGTCTACAAGGCGCAACTAAGAAGTAGAACTCAACGAGCAAGTGAGAATTTGCAAGAGTTTGAAGCAGATGTTGCTCGTATAGTGAGGTTGGCTTATCCGGAGGTACCAGACAACATTTTGGAAGAAATTGCCGTAGATACCTTCGTCAATGGGTTAAAAGAAAGTGAATTACAGAAAGCTTTACGACTAGCAAGACCGAAAGTTCTAGATGAAGCGCTCGCTATTGCCTTAGAACATGAAACAGCTAGTCAAACTTCACGGAGCCATCGAGTAAGAACCATTGAAGAAGGCGATGAACCAAACGATGAACGTCTAGAAGAAATGGTACAAAAAATAGTTCATAACACGATGCCGAAGAGAAGCGAGCCCAGATGTTGGAATTGTGGTGACGTAGGTCACATTCGTCGTAATTGCAAGAAAATGATACAACAGTCGGAAAACTAGAACGGGTCGACACTAAGGGGCAACTGCCGACCTCGAGAAACACAGCCCCCATAGTAACTGTGAACATTACGTCCTCCGGTGGAATTCATAGCTTGTACATCGAAGGTCGTATTAATAATAAATGTATATCGTTTTTGGTAGATACAGGTGCAACAAGAACTATAGCACGGCCAGAAGTAGTACGAGACCATCTTAAATTATCGCCTGCAACAGTAAAGCTTAGAACAGCAACTGGTGAGATAATTAATACATATGGCGAGGATAATATGTCAGTATCCATTGGCCAGACCACAGTAAAACATCGAGTATTAATTGCAGAGATCTCCGACGAGTTCATATTAGGGATGGATTTACTACGGAAAGTTGGGGCTGTATTGAATGTCAAAGATGGAGTTCTCGAGATCGGCGGTGAAGAGTTGCTGTTTCATGAAGACAAAGAAGATGTTATCACCTTAATAACTACTTGTGACGTAACAATACCCGGTAATAGTGAGAAAATTTTGATGGCCAGACCTGATAGTTACTGCCGAGAGGGAAGTTTAAGGATGGTCGAAGATGTGAACAATGCCGAGTTCCTAACGGCAAAAGCTTTGGTGAGAATTCGAGATGTCGTTCCTGTAAGAGTTATGAATTCAAAGGGAACTGCTATTAAGTTAAGTAAAAGAACTTTGATCGGACAGTGTGTTCCCGTGGCTTCGATTTGTTCCATGAGTACTAATGAGAAACCGTCGAAATCTAAGTATCCAAAGGAGCTTGTTGAGACGATGATTAAAACGTGCCAAGATCTTGATGATGAACGAACTAAAAAAGTGAAGTCTATGCTGATAGAATTTCAAGATGTCTTTGCCATTGATAAGAAGGATAATGGCAAAACAAGCATAGTAAAGCATAAAATTAATACCGGAGACGCTCAGCCAATCAGACAACAACCTAGACGACTTCCATTTGCGAAAAGAGATGAAGCCGAAGACATCATCAAAGATATGAACAAACAAGGGGTAATTGAACCATCGAACAGTCCATGGACATCACCAGTAGTGCTAGTAAAGAAGAAAGATGGTTCAACACGTTTTTGTATTGACTACCGACAGCTCAATGCGTTAACTAAAAAAGATAGTTATCCTTTGCCGAGAATAGACGATACTTTGGATACACTTTCTGGTTCTCGTTGGTTTTCCACACTCGATCTAAAAAGTGGATATTGGCAAGTAGACATGGAGCCAGCTGATCGTGAGAAAACCGCATTCTCGATAGGATCAGGGCTTTGGCAGTTCACAATTATGCCCTTTGGTTTATGTAATGCCCCGGCCACATTTGAAAGATTAATGGAGGCAGTTTTAAGAGGTCTAACATGGAAAACATGCCTGGTTTATTTGGATGATGTAATTGTAGTAGGAAGATCCTTCGATGAACATGCCAATAATTTAACAGAAGTCTTTCAACGATTGCGGGCAGCAAACTTGAAGTTGAGTCCGAAGAAATGTCACTTGTTTCGACGAGAAGTGAAGTACTTGGGACATATTGTAGCAAGTAATGGTGTAACAGCTGATCCTGAAAAACTTGCAGCAATTAAGGATTGGCCAGTACCAAGAGATAAACATGAAATTAGAAGTTTTCTTGGCCTATGCACATATTACCGACGTTTTGTCAAAGGTTTCGCCAACATCTCCAAGCCATTAACAAAGTTGACAGAAGAAGGCAAAGAATATACATGGAGCGAAGAATGTCAAAGAGCTTTCGAACACCTACAAATGGCTCTGGTCAGCGCACCGATTTTAAGCTACCCTAGACAAGCAGGAAAATTTGTCTTGGATACCGATGCAAGCAACAGTGCAATAGGAGCTGTTCTCTCCCAAATCCAAGATGGGCAGGAGAAAGTCATCGCTTACTTTAGCAAAGTCTTGTCGAAACCAGAAAGAAACTATTGCGTTACCAGGAGAGAATTGCTAGGCGTAGTAAAGGCTTGCGAGCATTTCCATAAATACTTGTATGGCAGAAAGTTTCTTCTTCGCACGGATCACGCTGCTCTAAAATGGCTCCTACAATTCCGTAATCCAGAGGGACAGATGGCAAGATGGTTAGAACGACTACAAGAATATGATTACGAGATCGAACACAGGGCTGGAAGAGTTCATTTAAATGCTGATGCGCTTTCGAGGCGGCCGTGCAGTGAACATTGTAATCACTGTCTTAAATTAGAAGAAAGACTTTGCCCCGTGAGACGAACCACCGTCATTGATGATCAATGGCAGCCTCAACAACTACAAGACGCTCAAGCAGATGATCCATGTATAAAAAGAGTATTGGATTGGATGCGTCGAAGTGAAAGGCCTTCTTGGCAAGACATTAGTGCATGTAGTCCTGAAGTCAAGTGTTATTGGAGCCAATGGAATTGCCTAGTGCTGAAAGATGATCTTCTTTATAGAACCTTTGAGAACGATGATGGTACAGAAACTAAGCTTCAGTTGATTGTACCTAAAAGTAAAGTGTCAGAAGTATTACGTCAGTTGCATGACGGTGTATCAGGTGGACACTTTGGTATTACGAAGACTCTGCAAAAGGTTCGAGAACGGTTCTATTGGGTGAACTGTAAAGATGATGTAAGAAGATGGTGCCGGAAATGTGAACTGTGTGCAACCAGTAATGGTCCAGTTGGTAAAAAGAGGGCACCCATGAAACAGTACAATGTTGGTAGTCCTATGGAAAGAGTAGCAATCGACATTGCAGGTCCACTTCCAGAGACAAATGATGGAAATAAATATATCCTGGTAGCCATGGATTATTTTACGAAATGGACTGAGGCCTATGCGCTACCAAATCAAGAAGCTGCTACCGTTGCAGAGGTACTGGTTAAAGAATTCTTTAGCCGATTTGGTGTTCCCTTGGAGATCCACTCCGACCAAGGGCGAAACTTTGAGTCAAACCTTTTCCAAAACGTTTGTAAATTGATTGGCGTCAATAAGACCAGAACGACACCCCTTCATCCTCAATCAGATGGAATGGTCGAGAGAATGAACCGAACGATGGGTAAACACCTGTCCAAAGTTGTATCAGAACATCAAAGAGATTGGGACCAGCACATTCATTTATTCCTAATAGCCTACCGCTCGGCCGTGAATGAAACTACGGGCCAGACTCCAACCTGCCTGATGTTAGGTCGTGAAGTTCGTTTGCCCTGCGACCTAGAGTTTGGCTGCAGACCTTCCGAAGAACATGTTGCAAGCGAAGATTATGTCGACCGCCTAAAGTTAAGAATGAACAACATTCATGAACTTGCCCGACAACACATCCAGTTAGCCAGTGACAGAATGAAAGATCAATACGATTCTCGATGCAAGAATGAAAGCTATGAAGTAGGTGATCTTGTTTGGCTTTATAATCCCCAACGTCGTCGTGGCTTGTCTCCTAAACTGCAAAGACAATGGGAGGGTCCGTATGAAATTAAAAAGAGAATAAATGACGTAATATACCGAATTAAGAAGTTGCCGAAAGGTAAACCAAAAGTAGTTCACATAAATCGTCTTGCACCTTATGCTGGCTCAAATGAAACAGAAGAAGTACGAATCCTTCAACATGAGATCAAAGATAACCGGCGACCAAGCTTTAACGAGTTTATGTCAAATTACGCAGAGAGAAAGAGTGCTAGATTTGGCGTGACGACAGAAGTTCAGCAGGATCTTTTTAGTGTTCCGCATAACGTCTCTCTAGCCCACTGTGTTGCCCAAGATCTTGAGATGACTAAAGGAATCTCATCCGTATTTTATAAGAAATTTGGTCGCTTGGACGAGTTAAAGAACCAGCAGCCTAAAGTTGGAAGAGTGCTGAGATTAGAAGATGGTTCTCGATCTTTGCTGTATATGGTGACCAGGAAGTCGTATACAGACAGGGCAACCTACGAGGATATATGGTGTGCTCTAACTAATTTGAAGAAAATCGTCTGCAATTACGACATTAAGAACTTGGCTTTACCCAAGATAGGCCATGCACTAGATAATCTGGATTGGAAGATTGTCAGAAGCATGATTGAAGTGATCTTCCGAGAAACCGGTGTAAGAATTACTGTGTGTTGCATTAATCCGAAGAGATCGTGTTCTTCAAAGACAGTAGACTGTTATTTCTTTCTGAGGGGTTCATGCAGAGCTGGAGAGTCCTGTAGATTCCGCCATCCTGGGCCTATAGACAGAGTTCCTGATCGGGACGCTCAGATCTAAGAGGGGAGCAGTGTTACGAACATGCATTCAGCGCAGATTAACCTAACGGTCGCATCTCGAAGCACCGAGAGTTTCGGCGATATTTCGAGCGCTGTAAAATTCCACTCGTCGAATAACGAATTAGAGGTGGGACTACTCTCGAATATTCTCGAACATAATACTTTGGTATATATATGTAACGAAATTAGGATTTAAGTTTTAGTTGATAAGAGAATTCCGAACTGTAAAGTTATAAATAAATATATTTATATAAATTGGAACCGCTCGTTTTATTTAAAAACGGTACATTATAATGCTGCAATTGATTCATGATTGAAGTCTAACCCAGACCAACGTTTTGGAATCTACATGGAAGCACATGGCCGTGCCATGTTACCACAGAGCATTATAATTTTTTTCAAAAAAACAGGAATATTTCCAGTTGATGAGCTGAGTTTGGTCAGTGAGAGACCTAATCCTACAGACGAAACTCTTCCTGGTGAACCTCTAACATGCCAACTAGCTGCAAGTTTACTAAGTTTAGAATCTGAAAAACCACCCTCATCTCCCCAAATTTCAAGCAAAAACTTTCAGCAACCCATAGACACTCCATCAACATCAAGCTGTCAAAACTCTACGCCTATGCCCTCTCAACAGCCTGGCTGTTATTTAAGTCCTGAGGAGATACGAGGATATCCAAAATCGAAACTCAATACTAGCTCCAAAAAACCAAGAGAAAGGGGGAAAAGCAGAATAATAACTGACACCCCACAAAAGCTTCTGGCACAAAAACAGATCAACAAAAAAAAACACCAACTCTAAAGTTGCAGTCTCTCTTATGCGATTGTCGCATGCGTTCGACACAAGCGCTTAACGCACTGGTTGGGGTGGTCTCTCTTGAGCATTTAGACGCATGCAATAGATCAGCTGATATTGAACTAACCGGCGGGAATTTTTATAATAATGAAGCATCTACAGAGACAAGTTTATCTTCATATATTAAAAGAGCAAGAATTGGAGGAGAGTATTTCAAAAATGATGCTAAATAACTCAAAATAGAGTAAAACTCATGAATTGCATGTGAGGAGGGTTAAAGAAGGATACCAATCCAATTTAATAAGTAAATATCTGGTTGATGATGAAACCAAATTTCATAGTTTCTTTCGTTTGACAAAAAAATCAGTTAGATTTTGTAATATGTGCTATTATGGAAGATATAACGAAATCTCCTTCAAAAATGGTAAAAAGAGTTAACACCAGAAGAAAAACTTGCTGTTACATTATGGTTAGTTGGTAGAAAATGTTTCTTTTTGTGCAATTAGGAAAACAATAGCATTGTTTATGTTAAACATTATTATTATTATTGATATCTACAAATTAAATATTATTATTACAATATTAATTAATGTACGTATTTCATTTCAGATTCTTGGCAGCAGGAGAATCTTTCCATTCTTTAATAATTGCATTTAGAATATCTCACAATTATATAAGCATGATTATATCTAGACTTCGGCAAATATGCAAATAAAAATGTAGAAAATATGCGCATAAATATGCACGTGTTTACCCGAAAATATGCAAATATTTTACAAAATATGCATACAAATAAATAAAAAAATCGTAAAATAGTAACAATTTTATTTAAAAAAAAAGTGTACATAACTAAATATTTCCTACTATTCATTAAGATTTACATTCATTAAGAATTATGGTAACAATAAATGACCAAGTGGTGTTCAAAATTTTCTAACAAAAACTTGTGGCTTCTGTCTGAGTACATATATTTAGGTATATATGGAAAAACTTAGTTCAACATCAACTGATGTAACGGGAGCATTTTTCAAACTAACCAAAACATTTGGTTCTAAATTAATTGTTTCCGAAATATTTCCAGCTAGAACACTGACTACTTCAGAAAGAATATGGTAACCTTTATTTTTTTCCATAGTAGCTTCAAATTTTTTAAAATATCTTTTCCAATATTACCTCTAACGTTTCGACAACATGACGCAAATTCTTTTATTAATGCTGTACTTTCGAACAATGACAGTTTTGGTGATTCTGAGTAATTGTTTTTTGAACAAAACTAAAATTTGATTTTATAAATTAAAGTTCTTGTTGAAGCAAGTTACTCTGAAAAGTTTGTTTAGAATCCAAAAGAGATTGAGAACTTTCATCTGTTAACGTATCAATTATGTTCTTTTTTTTAACAAAATGATCTGCATAAAAATTAGCTGCTTCTAACCATGTTCCCCATCGCGTTAAAATAGGTTGTGGTGGAAGAGGAATGTTAGGTAGCATTTCTTTATAAAGTTGAATTCTTATAGGAGATTTAAGAAATACTTTTTTGACACTGGATATCATGGTATTTACAAGAGGAAACTTTTTTCGTATTTCCTCTGCAACTCTGTTTAATCCATGCGCTACACAAGTAACATGTATTAAATCTGGGAAAAATATTTTTAAATTTTGTCCTGCTTTCACCATATAAGGAGCAGCATCCGATAAAATAAGCAGTAATTTATTAGAAGGAATAGTTGTCGGAAGAAAAAAAGTTGCTAATGTTTCTTGTATAAAACGCGAAATTGTTAAATCATTTGTTTTCTCAAGTTGCTGGCATGAAATAAGATGAGATTTTGGTACGGTATCTTCTTTAAGAACACCAATCAATAAATGAGCAATATACTTTCCTGAGGAATCAGTGGTTTCGTCTACAGATATGTAAAAATAATTATCTGCAATTTCTTCCTTAATATTAATTAACACCGACGAGTATAGCCCGTTCACATTATTTCTTCTTAGAGACCGATCACTTGGAACATTAAGTTTGCAATATTTTTTTTGAAACGAACTAAAATTTACATTTGCTAAATTTGAAAGCGGTATGTGTGCAGACACTAATGCGCGACACAAGTCTTCATTAAAAGTTTCTTGCCCATCTAATTTTTTTGAAGTAGATTGGAAACATTTAGCCATTGAAGTTTGATGTTTTCCTCCTATTTTTCCTTTTTTGCAATGTGTGAAGCAGTTCTCACATGTTGGTCTATCTGAAATTTCTTCTCACATGCTATCTATAAATAAAAATAAAAACCTTTATTTTAACCCAACCTTTAAAATATAAAAATATACAAGGTGTTTTTGGTTAATCAAATAACTGGTTTGGAAAAAAAACACTCGCTAAGTGTTTTAAATGCAGTATTAATCCACAAATTAGTTTTTGTTACTTACCATTAGTACATCATATAACTTATTTTAAAATTCAACAAGTTTTTTTTTGTTAATTCAATTACAATAAAAATAATTGTGTTTTAGAAAAATTTTTCTAAATACACACCATTGTATTGTACCATGGACAATTTTTTCTCACTAAAGGAAGCTATTTTTCATTTAAAAACAACCTACGAGTACTAAATTTCAAGTATTTTTTTCAAATACGTTTATTGGTTTTAAAGTTATTTTTGTTATTAACTAAAAGAATTTAATTTTTTTAAATTTTAACACCCTGTATCTCGAAAAGTAAATAAGTTTGACCCCTCATTAACTATATCGTTTTGTTCAATTTTTCGAGAAGTATCTACAGTCAAACGTTGTAAGTGTCATTTGGAAACACCCTGTATGTATGAAATATTAGATATTTAATAGAAAATATTAGATACTTACAATTTTGCCACAGACTGAACAGTAGATTTTTCCCATATCCATAGACAGCTCTTTATAAGGTTTAATCCAAGTTGAAGCACTGGTTGTTTTAGGCATTATAAAATCACAATCTTCCTTTTTGTTACGCACAACGAGTGTTTACGCTTTGAATATCAAAACAAAAATGATTTACAAATCTGAGCATCAAATTAGAAATGTTTAGGTACCTAATTCAATAAACTGGGAGATTTTGGAAAATCCCTAAATTAGGAACAAAACTATTAGCCGTTTACCTGCTGTTAAGATACAATAAATTGTAGATAGAGCGAACCCTTAGCGATTATCCAATAATTGAATGCCTCAGTGACCGAGACTTTCTAAGAATGTTGAGGGCTACTTAAATTGATCTTCTTTGAAATTGTAAATGTTTTGTACCTGTAGAGATTACGTACTTAGATCATTTCTTGATTAAAATGACTACAAAATTTTATACAAGAATTGAAATAAATTGGTATGTTTAAAAATTTTCAAATACAGTATAAAAATCTGAACTTTTATGCACTTTATGCAAACTTTTATATAAATATGCCAAAATATGAAATATTTGCATAATGCACAATATGCAATATGCATATTTGCCGAAGTCTAATTATATCTATCTATGATTGCTATCAGCAATTTGTAAGAGATTAAATAATGTACTAATGCCTGCGCCAACAGAGGACACATGGAAAACAAATTCAATAGAATTCTGGGAAAGATGGAATTTTCCAAATTGTGTCGGTGCAATTGATGGAAAACATGTTAGAATAGTTTGCCCTTCCAGAAAAAAAAATTAAGTTCAAATCTAAACAAAAATAATACCTTCCTATTGTAAACACAATCAGGTGTTGATAACCTTCTTCTTCTTCTCGTGCCACTCCTAACGGAGATTGGAAATCATCATGGCCACTGCGACTTTGTTAGCAGCGCGCCTAAAAAGTTCAATCGAACTACACCCGAACCATTCACGTAGATTACGAAGCCACGATATTTTTCTTCTTCCCACACTTCTTTTGCCCTGCATGATGTTTCTTAAAAGTTCGTACTTTTCACCTCTCACAATGTGCCCCAAGTATTCCATCTTTCTAGTTTTTATCTCATTTAGAATTTCGCATCTTTTGTCTAAAGTTTGGAGTACTTGCGTGTTAGTGACGCGGTCCATCCATGAAATTCTGAGAATGCGCCTATAGCACCACATCTCGAAAGCTTCGATGTTTTTTATGGTCAACTGTTTTAGTGTCCAAGCCTCAACTCCATATAACAGGGTAGAAAAGACATAACACCACAGCATTCGTATTCGTAACTTTATATTAATATCACGATTGCAAAAGAGTTTGCGCATTCTATTAAAGACTGATCTAGCTATTTCTATTCTACATCTAATCTCTTTTGTTTGATCAGTATAGTCTGTGATCCAAGCACCTAGATATTTATAACAGGGCACACGCTCAATCGGTGTATTGTCTATTACAAGATTAGCTCTGATGTTCTTTGATTTCGTGATTACCATAAATTTAGTTTTTTTCAAATTAATTTTCAAGCCGTAACTGTTACAGTATATATTGAGACTTTGAACGAGATATTGTAGTTCTACTAGCGTTCCCGTTAGGAGAACTGTATCGTCAGCATACCTTATATTGTTGATCGTCTCACCATTTATTATCAGACCAAGATCTTCTTCCTCGAGTGCTTATTCACAGATAGCTTCACTATACAGATTAAATAAAAGTGGCGATAAGATACATTCCTGCCGGACTCCTCGGCGGATTTGAATTTCTTCTGTTAGTCTGCCCTCAACCTTGACATTTGCTGTTTGATTCCAATATAGATTGCATATAATTCGAATATCTCGGCTGTCTATATTTTTCTTTATTAGAACTTGTCTTAGTGGTTCATGACGGTTTGTTCATGATGGTTTGTAGGTTGATAACCTACAAACTTTCAATTCTATGTTAAATTTTTTAGTGTTTTATGAAATAGACACATGCAGTTGCTGCAGACCACTGGTATCATGTGCAGTCGATGCAGCAGACGCATTGGATTCCTTGCGTGGGGCGCATAAAGCAGGTCGCTTGTATAAAGTTACCATTTTACAGTGCACAGCGAATGGCCTGCGACTGCTGCTTGCGCCGAACGCATGCGACAATCGCATAAGAGACTGCACCTTAATGCTTAACGTACTAAATCTATGAAAAGAAAACTAATTTTTGAAAATGAGAAGACAACTAATGATAAAAATGGTAAAAACTCTGATGAAGTATTAGAAGAACCACAACAAAATTTTGACAGGAGTGAATTGAAAATTGAAGATTTTATGCTGGTTAAATTTGGGACTGTAAAACAAAAAGATGTGTACTATGTTGGGAGAATCATTGGTAAATGTGATGATGGGGATGTTGAAATTTCATTTTTGAGAATGCCATCTAAAGTAAATTATAAATGTTTCTACTGCATCGTACCAGATATCTCTAGTGCTTCTTTATCAGAAATTGTAGCCCTTTTGACAACTCTTTTTGAGCAGCGTAAAGCGACAGAAATCATTATTGTCTTTTTCAGTTTCATTGGAAAACTGCAATATGCATTAGGGGTTTGATTAAGTTACATAATATACTTTTAAATATTGTAATAAATAATTTATAAAACATTTATATGACGAAATCGTAGGCTTCCACGGCCAGAGTCAGAATTATAGTTTATTCGTCTTCCGGGTTTGGACCGTGTCATTTGTGAGTAACCCAAAAGTGGGTTCATCTCGACGTTTCGCTACAATTTGTTAAGGTGTGGATTTGGAAAATAAATAGTCGTACTTTACTACTATTATAAAAGGCTTTATTTCCTATAACATACATACTAATTAACTAACCTAACTTAAGCCACCATACTTCTTACTACCACCTACAACTACATGATACTCATTGACATTACTATTATTGTCTGTCATGTCAACCCATGACACTATGGGTGCGTTCCGCTTACTCTTACACCAATATATCTGTGTATACAATATAAATGTATTACATTCTCAACACGCCTCCTTACATTTACATTGTATTTACATTAATTCAAATTTAACATACTTCGAAATTTTTCAAATTTATCTTGGCCCAAGGACTTCGTAAAAATATCTGCAATATTATCATCAGAATCTACTTTAACCACATTTATAACATTTGCTTTAACATAATCATTTACATAATGATAATGAATTTCAACATGCTTAGAATTTTTTGTAAAATTGCCATAATTAGCTATACTAATTGTACCAGTGTTATCTTCATAAACATCAATTGGCTTTATTATTTCAATATCAAATATTTTCAACAATTCTTTTACAAATATCAATTCACTTACTGCTTCTGACAATGCTACATACTCTGCAAAAGTTGAAGCTTTTGTAACGCTTTTTTGTTTTCTAGATTTCCAATAAATTACATTACCAAACAATCTTATTACAAAACCAGTTGTAGACTTTCTATCTAAATGATCACCTGCCCAATCGGCATCCACATAACAATCAATAATACTTACTTTTTCATTTCTGTTATAAAACAATTTTAAATCTTTAGTTAAGCATAAATATTTCAAAATTCGTACAGCATATTTAAAGTGCGTTTCATTATAGCAATTTTGAAATCTACTCAGATAATTTACGCTGAAACTTATATCAGGCCTTGTTGCCGAACTTATGTATAATAGTGCACCAATTAAATTTTTATATTTAATATTTCTTTCACAATGATCAGATTTATCAATTTTTAAATTTACTTCCATAGGTGTATTATACAGTTTACCTTTTTCTAAATTATATTTTTTCCTTAATAATTCAATATATTTATTTTGATCCAATCTCATTTCATGTTTACTAGAATCATAATCAACAGTAATACCAAGATATTCTTTAATTTCACCAATATCTTTCATTTTAAATTTTTCTGATAATAAAATTTTAATCCTTTTAATTTCATTTAAATTTCTACCACAAATCAATAAATCATCGACATAAATTAATAAGTAAATAATATCATTTCCAATTTTATAAACGTACAAACAAGGATCAATATTACTTCTTTCAAAACCTAAATTTATCAAAAATGTATCTAGGCACTCATACCATGCCCTTGGACTTTCTTTTAAACCATATAAAGCTTTAACTAATTTACAAACTTTACTTGTTCCATCTTCATAACCCTTAGGTTGTTTAATATAAACTTCAGAAATTACTTTACCATTTAAAAAGGCTGTTTCAACATCCATTTGTTCAATTACTAGGCCCATTTGACAACAATATGACAATAAAATCTTTAATGTTTGCATTTTAGCCACAGGTGAATAAATATCATCAATTTCATCAGTTTGTTGAAAACCTCGTACAACCAATCTAGCTTTATAAGTATTATCAGACTTTTTAGTATAAACCCATTTAACATCCAGAATATTTTTGTTTGTATCATTTTTAACCAATTTCCAAGTTTTACTTTTATTTAAACTATCAATTTCTTTGTCCATAGCTGTTTTCCAATACTTACTTTCATTAGAATTTATCGCCTCCTCAAATGTATGTGGTATATCAGTTCTACACATATTTACAAAAATACTACTATTATATACATAGTAGTCATCAAATTTCTTTGGAGGATTTTTGGCTCTGTGAGATCTAGGTAACTCAGGTTCATTTTTATTCACACTATCATCCATACTTTCATTTGTACTTTCAAAAGTTTCATCTATTGAGTCATTTTCAGAACTTTCATCAATTTTATCAGGGTAACACTCTTCATTATTATCATTATCTGATTCGTTAAAGTCTAAACCTATACACTTAACGTTTTCTTCAACAATATCCACGTGTCTAGCAACAATGACTCTGCCATTTAATAATACACGATAACCAACATTACTATAACCAATTAAAATTCCCATATCAGCTTTCTTATCCCATTTAGAGATTCTCTTCTGTTCTTGTCGGTTGAACCGCTGTGCACTTGTTCCATGCGTTCCGCGCTGTCCACGTGAGTGGCCACGTCCTCTGACGTAGCTTCCTCTTCCGGCTTCTTGTCGACCTCGCGTTTCTCTCCACCAGCCTCTACTGCTTGTCGTTTGTCCGCCATTACCCGACGCTTGATTGGCGCCATTTTTGCAATCTCGCTTGAAATGACCAACTTCGCCACACTGGAAGCATGATCGATCCTGTCGACCTTTATTTACCACAAATGTACTGGATTTTCTTCCAAAATCATTGTTTTGATTTTTTAATTCGGACATCATAACCTTAGTTTTTACGTAGTCTGCAGTTTGATCATCTTCTTTTAATGTATCTATTAAATCACCAATATAACTGTACGACTCTGGCAACGTGTTTAACATATAGTTCAATTTTTCCTTTTCAGACACACTAGCACCCGCGCTTTTTAACTCGTTTATAGCTTTTTCGAAGTCACTAAAAAATGTTGCACAGTCTCCATAGTTGTTCAATTTTAATCTTTCCAAGTTATTTCTACATACTATCTGCAATGCCGTTGATTCTTTCAAATATAAATTATCAAATTTCTTTATCATCTCATACGCCGTAGTTTTTTCGTCGATGTACTCCATCTGTCGATCCGATATTGCACCGCATATATAATTCATTGCTTTTACATCATCGTCATCCCAATTTGTATCATCATTTTCATTTTTCGGTCTGGTTACCACAACATCACACTTCTTCATTTTCAAAAATAGCATAAGACGTTTTTTCCACATTTTATAATTCTCCCCATCGAATATAGGTATTCTAAAATCACTACTACCTGCCATCATGTGTCACACTTTTTTTTCAAACTGCACCAAACTTTTTCTGTTGTAAAAGGTACGACTTTCCAACCACGGACCTCTGCTACCATGTTAAGGTGTGGATTTGGAAAATAAATAGTCGTACTTTACTACTATTATAAAAGGCTTTATTTCCTATAACATACATACTAATTAACTAACCTAACTTAAGCCACCATACTTCTTACTACCACCTACAACTACATGATACTCATTTTCATTACTATTATTGTCTGTCATGTCAACCCATGACACTATGGGTGCGTTCCGCTTACTCTTACACCAATATATCTGTGTATACAATATAAATGTATTACATTCTCAACACAATTATATGTAGCTTCTTCAGGAGAACAAAGAAAAGGAAAAAAGAAAACAAAAGAACAGGAAGATGGGTAGTTAGCAACGGTAACTCAGTTACTCAACGCAACCAGAGGCGAATACTAACTACCAAGATGGGCATTTGGTCACAGTAACTCAACTACTCAACGCAGCCAGAGGTGAAAACCAAATGCCAGGACAGGGATTCACGTCCAACAGCTCAGAACACTAACGCGTCGAGAGGCGGGGAGTGAATCCGACGATTACTCCGCTACCGCTCTATTTATAGTCGCGGTGCCTGTCGTGTCGGGACGTATCGGCACACTTCGTGGCGCGAACGTCAAGAAGCGCGCGCTGGCCAATCATGTGGCTGCATAGTGGTGGCGGGACCGGACGGTGGCTCTAGACTGAGATTCCAGATGGGAGACAAGTAGTATCCTTCCTCTCGATTGATGTTGTGGGGATTTTTTCGGATCTCTAGAGATTCGCGGATTTTCCTGGAATAAAAGAAGGGGCTCTTAGAAATAATATGGGTTTTTTCGAACAATATGGAATGACCGGTTTCTTGGCAGTGTTCGGCAACTGCAGAATGGGAGAAAAGACCTGATCGAATGCATCTTTGATGCTCTTGAATCCGAGTTTTGACGGAACGACCAGTTTCGCCAATATACACATGTCCACATGAACAAGGAATAGAATAGACACCACAGGAAGATAGGGGCGGTAATGAGTCCTTAGGAGAGGGTAGATATTGAGAGATTTTCTTGGGTGGTCGAAAAGTAGTCCTGATATCTTCTTTGCGAAGAATTTTGCCAATCCTATCAGTGACATTTCGAATATACGGAAGAAAAGCCACAGGAGTATTACCCGAAGATTCTGAATTTGTTGTCCTAGGGTGTAAAGGGGGATTTAGATGTCGGTGTGTAATATTTTGAATTGTGGACTTGGAGTAACCATTGGCGACAAGGGTTTTTTGCAGATGGCCAAGTTCTTCTCTAAGGTTGTCGGGTTCAGAAATCGAAATGGCCCGATGGATGAGAGAGTTGATCACAGAATTCTTTTGGGCAGGATGGTGGTGTGATGAAGCATGTAGGTAACGATTCGTGTGAGTCTTTTTTCTATAAACAGAGTGACCCAATCGGCCATTGGGCTTGGAGGTGACTAACACATCGAGAAAGGGAAGGGACCGATTATTTTCTACTTCCATTGTGAATTTTATACTCGGATGTTGTGAGTTAAGATGATCTAGGAAGGAAGAAAGGGTATGTTGACCATGGGGCCAGATGATAAATGTATCATCAACGTAGCGGAACCAGACTTTTGGTTTTAAGGGGTAAGATTCTAGGGCTAAAGACTCAAAGGCTTCCATGAAAATGTCAGCAATGACAGGGGAAAGGGGAGAACCCATTGGTGTTCCAGATATTTGTTTGTAGAAATTGCCTCTAAAAGAAAAATATGTTGAAAGGAGGCATTTTTCGGCAAGATCTGCCAAAACCAAAGACTTGTTATCATTGGTCAAGTGATCTCGCAGAACAACTAGAGAGTCATGTATGGGGATATTGGTAAATAGGGATGATACATCGAAACTGACGAGAATATTTTGCGGATCGACTGTGAGAGAGGAGATTAAGGAGATGAAATGTGTGGAATTTCGGACATAAGAAGAGGTACGACCAGTATAGGTCTTAAACTGATTGGACAAGTACTTTGCGAGTTTGTAGGTAGGAGAGTTAATCGTAGTCACAATGGGACGAAGAGGTACGTTATCTTTATGGATTTTCGGAAGACCATAAATTCTGGGGCAGATGGAGTTTTTTGGAACTATGGACTTCTTAACATCATCGGAAAGATCGGATTGTTTGATGGCATGGGAAATTTCGCGTTCGACTCTAGGAGTGGGGTCTCGAGAAATTGTATTATAACAGGATGTATCCCTAAGTAAGTCGTTTACTTTCTCTATGTAGGAAGGAGTATCCAGGATGACTGTGGCATTACCTTTGTCTGCAGGAAGGATTATTATCTCAGAAAGAGAACGGAGATTTTTGAGAGCTGTGAATTCCTCACGAGATATATTGGAAGTAGGGATTTTGGCTGTATCAAGACATTTAGCGACGTCAAAGCGGATACGGTCGGCTGGAATTTTGGGAATTGTGCGGAGTGCCGCTTCCACATTTGAAACTATTTCTTCGGTAGGAATTCTGGAAGGAGTAATAGCAAAATTAAGACCTTTAGATAGAAGACTGCTTTCTGCACTTGTTAATTGGTGAGAAGAAAGATTAACGACGGTGTTAATGAGAGGTGAATGAGAAGTAGAAGTGGTGGAATGTGATTTTTTCTTAGATACAAGGGATTGGAATTTCTTTTTGTGAGTTTCGTTGCTTAGAAGAAGGATTTTATCGGCTTGATGATAGAAAATGCGGTCTAAAAGTGACCAATCATCGACACTAAGAATACTGGAGAGTTCAAGATGCAGCTTAAAAAGTTTTTGGGATTGAAAATTAAGGGTTTTTCGGATATGTTGGATCCGTTCACGAAGTAGAGATAGGCTGGCTCGATGTAGAATTCGGGAAGAAGATGAAGAGGAAATGTGATGTTTTAGAACAAGAAAATTGGGAACCAAGTTATTATCACGACATCTAGAGAGGAAGGTGAGCGAAGAAAGTAGAGATGAAACTTTAGAGCGAAGATTGGAGAACTCTGAGGTTTTGCGGAATATAACCTCCCCGTAGAGGTTGGTCAAATGAAATCGTAGGCTTCCACGGCCAGAGTCAGAATTATAGTTTATTCGTCTTCCGGGTTTGGACCGTGTCATTTGTGAGTGACCCAAAAGTGGGTTCATCTCGACGTTTCGCTACAATTATATGTAGCTTCTTCAGGAGAACAAAGAAAAGGAAAAAAGAAAACAAAAGAACAGGAAGATGGGTAGTTAGCAACGGTAACTCAGTTACTCAACGCAACCAGAGGCGAATACTAACTACCAAGATGGGCATTTGGTCACAGTAACTCAACTACTCAACGCAGCCAGAGGTGAAAACCAAATGCCAGGACAGGGATTCACGTCCAACAGCTCAGAACACTAACGCGTCGAGAGGCGGGGAGTGAATCCGACGATTACTCCGCTACCGCTCTATTTATAGTCGCGGTGCCTGTCGTGTCGGGACGTATCGGCACACTTCGTGGCGCGAACGTCAAGAAGCGCGCGCTGGCCAATCATGTGGCTGCATAGTGGTGGCGGGACCGGACGGTGGCTCTAGACTGAGATTCCAGATGGGAGACAAGTAGTATCCTTCCTCTCGATTGATGTTGTGGGGATTTTTTCGGATCTCTAGAGATTCGCGGATTTTCCTGGAATAAAAGAAGGGGCTCTTAGAAATAATATGGGTTTTTTCGAACAATATGGAATGACCGGTTTCTTGGCAGTGTTCGGCAACTGCAGAATGGGAGAAAAGACCTGATCGAATGCATCTTTGATGCTCTTGAATCCGAGTTTTGACGGAACGACCAGTTTCGCCAATATACACATGTCCACATGAACAAGGAATAGAATAGACACCACAGGAAGATAGGGGCGGTAATGAGTCCTTAGGAGAGGGTAGATATTGAGAGATTTTCTTGGGTGGTCGAAAAGTAGTCCTGATATCTTCTTTGCGAAGAATTTTGCCAATCCTATCAGTGACATTTCGAATATACGGAAGAAAAGCCACAGGAGTATTACCCGAAGATTCTGAATTTGTTGTCCTAGGGTGTAAAGGGGGATTTAGATGTCGGTGTGTAATATTTTGAATTGTGGACTTGGAGTAACCATTGGCGACAAGGGTTTTTTGCAGATGGCCAAGTTCTTCTCTAAGGTTGTCGGGTTCAGAAATCGAAATGGCCCGATGGATGAGAGAGTTGATCACAGAATTCTTTTGGGCAGGATGGTGGTGTGATGAAGCATGTAGGTAACGATTCGTGTGAGTCTTTTTTCTATAAACAGAGTGACCCAATCGGCCATTGGGCTTGGAGGTGACTAACACATCGAGAAAGGGAAGGGACCGATTATTTTCTACTTCCATTGTGAATTTTATACTCGGATGTTGTGAGTTAAGATGATCTAGGAAGGAAGAAAGGGTATGTTGACCATGGGGCCAGATGATAAATGTATCATCAACGTAGCGGAACCAGACTTTTGGTTTTAAGGGGTAAGATTCTAGGGCTAAAGACTCAAAGGCTTCCATGAAAATGTCAGCAATGACAGGGGAAAGGGGAGAACCCATTGGTGTTCCAGATATTTGTTTGTAGAAATTGCCTCTAAAAGAAAAATATGTTGAAAGGAGGCATTTTTCGGCAAGATCTGCCAAAACCAAAGACTTGTTATCATTGGTCAAGTGATCTCGCAGAACAACTAGAGAGTCATGTATGGGGATATTGGTAAATAGGGATGATACATCGAAACTGACGAGAATATCTTGCGGATCGACTGTGAGAGAGGAGATTAAGGAGATGAAATGTGTGGAATTTCGGACATAAGAAGAGGTACGACCAGTATAGGTCTTAAACTGATTGGACAAGTACTTTGCGAGTTTGTAGGTAGGAGAGTTAATCGTAGTCACAATGGGACGAAGAGGTACGTTATCTTTATGGATTTTCGGAAGACCATAAATTCTAGGGCAGATGGAGTTTTTTGGAACTATGGACTTCTTAACATCATCGGAAAGATCGGATTGTTTGATGGCATGGGAAATTTCGCGAAACGTCGAGCGAAACGTCGAGATGAACCCACTTTTGGGTCACTCACAAATGACACGGTCCAAACCCGGAAGACGAATAAACTATAATTCTGACTCTGGCCGTGGAAGCCTACGATTTCATTTGACCAACCTCTACGGGGAGGTTATATTCCGCAAAACCTCAGAGTTCTCCAATCTTCGCTCTAAAGTTTCATCTCTACTTTCTTCGCTCACCTTCCTCTCTAGATGTCGTGATAATAACTTGGTTCCCAATTTTCTTGTTCTAAAACATCACATTTCCTCTTCATCTTCTTCCCGAATTCTACATCGAGCCAGCCTATCTCTACTTCGTGAACGGATCCAACATATCCGAAAAACCCTTAATTTTCAATCCCAAAAACTTTTTAAGCTGCATCTTGAACTCTCCAGTATTCTTAGTGTCGATGATTGGTCACTTTTAGACCGCATTTTCTATCATCAAGCCGATAAAATCCTTCTTCTAAGCAACGAAACTCACAAAAAGAAATTCCAATCCCTTGTATCTAAGAAAAAATCACATTCCACCACTTCTACTTCTCATTCACCTCTCATTAACACCGTCGTTAATCTTTCTTCTCACCAATTAACAAGTGCAGAAAGCAGTCTTCTATCTAAAGGTCTTAATTTTGCTATTACTCCTTCCAGAATTCCTACCGAAGAAATAGTTTCAAATGTGGAAGCGGCACTCCGCACAATTCCCAAAATTCCAGCCGACCGTATCCGCTTTGACGTCGCTAAATGTCTTGATACAGCCAAAATCCCTACTTCCAATATATCTCGTGAGGAATTCACAGCTCTCAAAAATCTCCGTTCTCTTTCTGAGATAATAATCCTTCCTGCAGACAAAGGTAATGCCACAGTCATCCTGGATACTCCTTCCTACATAGAGAAAGTAAACGACTTACTTAGGGATACATCCTGTTATAATACAATTTCTCGAGACCCCACTCCTAGAGTCGAACGCGAAATTTCCCATGCCATCAAACAATCCGATCTTTCCGATGATGTTAAGAAGTCCATAGTTCCAAAAAACTCCATCTGCCCCAGAATTTATGGTCTTCCGAAAATCCATAAAGATAACGTACCTCTTCGTCCCATTGTGACTACGATTAACTCTCCTACCTACAAACTCGCAAAGTACTTGTCCAATCAGTTTAAGACCTATACTGGTCGTACCTCTTCTTATGTCCGAAATTCCACACATTTCATCTCCTTAATCTCCTCTCTCACAGTCGATCCGCAAGATATTCTCGTCAGTTTCGATGTATCATCCCTATTTACCAATATCCCCATACATGACTCTCTAGTTGTTCTGCGAGATCACTTGACCAATGATAACAAGTCTTTGGTTTTGGCAGATCTTGCCGAAAAATGCCTCCTTTCAACATATTTTTCTTTTAGAGGCAATTTCTACAAACAAATATCTGGAACACCAATGGGTTCTCCCCTTTCCCCTGTCATTGCTGACATTTTCATGGAAGCCTTTGAGTCTTTAGCCCTAGAATCTTACCCCTTAAAACCAAAAGTCTGGTTCCGCTACGTTGATGATACATTTATCATCTGGCCCCATGGTCAACATACCCTTTCTTCCTTCCTAGATCATCTTAACTCACAACATCCGAGTATAAAATTCACAATGGAAGTAGAAAATAATCGGTCCCTTCCCTTTCTCGATGTGTTAGTCACCTCCAAGCCCAATGGCCGATTGGGTCACTCTGTTTATAGAAAAAAGACTCACACGAATCGTTACCTACATGCTTCATCACACCACCATCCTGCCCAAAAGAATTCTGTGATCAACTCTCTCATCCATCGGGCCATTTCGATTTCTGAACCCGACAACCTTAGAGAAGAACTTGGCCATCTGCAAAAAACCCTTGTCGCCAATGGTTACTCCAAGTCCACAATTCAAAATATTACACACCGACATCTAAATCCCCCTTTACACCCTAGGACAACAAATTCAGAATCTTCGGGTAATACTCCTGTGGCTTTTCTTCCGTATATTCGAAATGTCACTGATAGGATTGGCAAAATTCTTCGCAAAGAAGATATCAGGACTACTTTTCGACCACCCAAGAAAATCTCTCAATATCTACACTCTCCTAAGGACTCATTACCGCCCCTATCTTCCTGTGGTGTCTATTCTATTCCTTGTTCATGTGGACATGTGTATATTGGCGAAACTGGTCGTTCCGTCAAAACTCGGATTCAAGAGCATCAAAGATGCATTCGATCAGGTCTTTTCTCCCATTCTGCAGTTGCCGAACACTGCCAAGAAACCGGTCATTCCATATTGTTCGAAAAAACCCATATTATTTCTAAGAGCCCCTTCTTTTATTCCAGGAAAATCCGCGAATCTCTAGAGATCCGAAAAAATCCCCACAACATCAATCGAGAGGAAGGATACTACTTGTCTCCCATCTGGAATCTCAGTCTAGAGCCACCGTCCGGTCCCGCCACCACTATGCAGCCACATGATTGGCCAGCGCGCGCTTCTTGACGTTCGCGCCACGTAGTGTGCCGATACGTCCCTACACGACAGGCACCGCGACTATAAATAGAGCGGTAGCGGAGTAATCGTCGGATTCACTCCCCGCCTCTCGACGCGTTAGTGTTCTGAGCTGTTGGACGTGAATCCCTGTCCTGGCATTTGGTTTTCACCTCTGGCTGCGTTGAGCAGTTGAGTTACTGTGACCAAATGCCCATCTTGGTAGTTAGTATTCGCCTCTGGTTGCGTTGAGTAACTGAGTTACCGTTGCTAACTACCCATCTTCCTGTTCTTTTGTTTTCTTTTTTCCTTTTCTTTGTTCTCCTGAAGAAGCTACATATAATTGTAGCGAAACGTCGAGATGAACCCACTTTTGGGTCACTCACAAATGACACGGTCCAAACCCGGAAGACGAATAAACCATTTATATGACGTTGTCATTTTTCCAATTGTGTTTGAAGCTGCCCCAGACGTTTTTGAACAAGTGGTTTTGATTGGGCGAATAATGTATTTTATGAATATTTTCTTTCTTTATTTGGTGAGGTATTTAGAGTGATATCACAGTTCAAATTTTTATGTCTAAATGGGCCCCACTCTCCCCTACCAAAGAGAGTCCTGCAAGGTTTGCGATAGCAAATTTAACCTGGACAGAAACTGGCTACATATAATACAAATGTTGTAAGGAAATTGTCAACTAAGAAAGTGTGTACTAAAACTCTAAAACTAATCAAAAGGGCACAATACTTGAAATTAAATGGAATAGATGTACCCAACTTGTGACAACAATAATCCAAGACAACTAACTAGAATACCTATTACTGTTCATACATTACAATATAGAGAAATCAAAAGCCATATAGTCAAAATCCAAAAAAAAATTTTTGATAATGATTTGAATGTTTTTTTGTGAACTTTCATAGAAAAAATAGACAAAAACAAAAGTTATGTTAAAAATTGTTTATTTATTATTTAGGTGTATAGAAAAATTATCTAAATAGAAAATATATTTTCAAGGTTCAAGATTAAAATGTAGTTATATTTATATGTATACACAAAACATTGTTTTCCCTAATCTCTTCTACGAGTCCATCTTAAGACAACATCTTTTTGGTTATTGTCCCACAAAATAGTACACAGTGTACCAACTGTTCCTGATTTAGGATCATTCTGAAACCAATCCAGCAATACTTGATATATAACCTGAAAATTAAACAGAAATATGAGTGTTACTAACCAGATAGATATTTAAATATTAGTGGATATAGGAAACTAACACATAAATAAAGCATTTGATACAGTTACATAAGAGGGAAAATTGGTTTAATTCTTGTTTGGTCCAATATCTTTTACTCCAGTCACTCAGGCTATTCATCTCCCAGCTTTGTCGGACTGAACCAATTCACTTGTGTACATGAATATCTCGGCACCAACGAATAATATTGAGTGCTTTGTACTGTTATTAGCTTAGTTTGTAGTCTTGAAGCCATGTTATTGTTGCTTCTTAAAAGGCAGAAAATATTGATTTTTCACGTTGAGAACCCCTATGAATAGCTCTTCTGACGAGACCTATTAGGTCGAAATACGTATCAAGAGATACATAGGATTTGTTTGCGTGAATTCAAATATTTGCTGCCTTTTCTCATGATCTATTTATGTTTACTTTTTTAAGTTTATCTACTGCACTTTTGCTGTCCGTACATATTATGAATTTGTCGAGGTTAGACCCGAGTATGTATTTCATAGCTTGCACTATTGCTGTTAATTCTGCAGTGTATATGGAAGCTTCCTTTGGTAAAATAACTTTTTTGTCAGTATTTTCTTCCAAATGGTAAAAGGCACAGCTGGTATATTCTTTTGACTTTGATCCATCAGTGAGTATAGAATCATAGTTTGGCCAGTATTTGTTTTTTGTTTCTTTAAACTTTATTTGATTGATACTTGCTACTTCTTGACTTTCAACACAGTAGGTTCTAATTTCACGTGAAAAAATTTGTTCAGGCGAGTAAATTAGAGCCGGGGGGGAGTTGGTTGGAATAGAGTATATCTGTAATGTCAGGTATTTCTGATAAAGTTTCTACTATGAGGGAGAGTTTTCTTGAATTTCTTGCCAGTATCTATGGGTCAAAACTTGAAGTGTTAGTGATTGTACTAGCGGACCAACTCGACATCGAGTTTTTTAAATGAAATTTTTATTTTGCGAGAAAAATTAAGAGATCAATACAAACAATATAAGCAAGAATATACATACATTCATCAATAATAATGCAAGTAAAAATATCACAAAATATTTCGTCGAAAACAATGTTTATTGTTACAATGTCTCCATTTTCTGAAAACTTTTGCTTGGCACCGTGAGTTATGTAAACTTTTACTTTTTTACTTTTTAATAAAAACGTAACCGGAAGTCGACCTCAAAACCGGAATGCAATTTTTAGTTAATCAAATGTCGACATGGATATCATTTATCAGTTAATTTTGCATGCTGATCACGAATCCTGTGTCAGATTTGGGCCCTGATTCTATTTCATTTCGATGTTGAAATTTAAAAGCGACTACGCCATGACAGTCGCAATCGCTAGCGATTCTCATTCATTTCGATTTTAGTTAAAAGTGGGGACATTTACTTTATCATTTTGACACTGCTCAGAATTTGGGTTGGCCGTCTTGTTTATTGGCTGCACGCTTGTTAAATGTTTGTTTTGTTTACATTTTACGATTTTTGTTTCTTGTTTGAGTTGTTAAATTTTTAGTGGCCATTCTCAATGATTATATTTTGAATTGAAAGAAAATGGATGGAGGCTGTTGGTGATGGTGGCACTAAATTGTCTGTGGACCAAAAAGAAATTATGATGGCTTTTGACTTAGTGGTTATATTATATTTTTAAATTTACTGCAGCTTAGTATTGGTATTACTAAAAACAATACATTACCGCTCTAAAAATTCTTGATGAGTTTAAAGATTATTTTATATCTCCAAATAAGAGTGTAGAATTAAAATAAATTATTACAACCAAATTATTTATTATTTCTATCTTCCATTACAGCCTGTTGAATATATTCAAAAATTGTGGTTTCCAATTTAGTTTTAATATTGGGACATTTTATTTCTTTAATTTTTACACCACAGTATATTTTAAAAAATAATCAGTAGCATCTGGCTTGGGGCCCCCAGGTACCGCAGTTCTATTTTTATAGGTGTTAAAATTTCGACCAATTATGTGCCGAATCACATACAATTTCTGATAAAACGCAGCCATATTAATACTTTTTGCCTCAGTTTTCGTTGCAACAATCAAACAAAACAACACCGCCTAAACTGAACCTAACCTCGCTTCTCCCAGTCCCGCTAGTCATGTCAGATTAATTTCGACTCGAAATTAAATTTCAACCACTTTCTTGAAGTTGAAATTAATTTCGATAAATCGAAATTTAGTGACGTCCTTTGGTTAGTTCAGCTGAAATCCACTAGGCTCGCAAAGTCGCATTTCGACGTCGCCATATTGATTTCAACATGTTTTCAGTCGAAATCTCAATTAGAATCAGGGCCTTGCTCTACTTGACGTTTTATGCGCATTTCGGGTCACTTCCGGTGTCGGATCGCAACCGGAAGTATATATTTAGATTCGTCTCGACGAGACCTTTCGACCCATATATAAATTGTGGGGTCTAAAACTTAAAGTAAATTTTAACTTCCGGTCATCTCAAAAACGGAAGTGAATTTTTGTACCAAAAGTATATCTTGACAATCTCATACGTAATACTAATAATATTCCGAAAAAATATTTTAATTATCTAATATGGTTTTTGAGTAAAGTGGTGGACAAGAAAAGGGCTTAGCGTTTTAGTATATAAGATACTATTGAGGTAAGAAGTTTTTTTGGAAATGGTTTTTATCATAAATTTTCTGCTTAATAGTTGTCTTCTTAGTTTAAGAGGAGGTTTCACGGCTTCAGCTTGTATAATATTTATGGGTGTTGACCTAAGATATCCCAGACAAACTCTTAAGCATTTATTTTGTTGTATCTCGATTTTATTTAGAGGTGTATCTGCTGCTGTTCCATAGAGTTGACTTCCATAATCCATTATTGATCATACCATTGTTTTGTAGAATAGTAAAGCCGTATTTGGGTCTGCCCCCCACTTTGCCCTACAAAACGCTCTTAAAATATTTATAAAATTACTTGTTTTTTTGATAATTTGGTGGATACAGTCCTTCCATAATAGTTTTCTATCTAGATGTAGACCAACATATTTTACAGAGTTGCTAATACGTAGTTTATACTTTCCTATTGTTAATGGTCTTTGATAGTTGTTTATGTTTCTAGAGAAAATACATATATTGGTTTTGGACTCGGATATGGAAAGTCCCATGTTGTCTAGGCATTTTTGGATTTCTATACATTCAGTGTTGATATTTTCTATACATTTGTCCTCTGATTTGTTACTGGTGTAAATAACATCATCAGAGTATTGAATAATTTTGGACTTAAGTGATATAACATTTTCTATGTCCATTGTGTACAGGCTGTAGAGGATTGGGCTCAAGATGCTACCTTGTGGTAATCCAGATCTACATATTCTTGATTCCGATACTTCTTTATTTATCTTTAAGGAAACTGATCGATTAGAGTAAGCTGATTTTATGAAGTTAGCAAAGGAGGTTGGTAGACCAATATTGATAAGCTTCTCTTCTAGTATATTTATTTGAACATTATCATATGCTGAAGTTATATCCAAAAATGTAGCCAAAGTGCTGTATTTGTGTGTGAATCCTAGATAGATGCCATTAACTAGTATCGTTAGGGGTTCTAAGGAAGATCTTTCCTTTCTAAAAGCATATTGTGAGTCAGGTAATATTTTTTCATTTTCTAGCCAATATTCAAGCCTGTTCTTTATCATTATTTCCATGGTTTTAAATATACACGATGATAAAGCTATGGGTCAATATGAATCTGCATTTCCGTTCTGTTTTCCAGGTTTTTTGATAGGTACTACGACGTATTCTTTCCACATTGGTGGAAAAGGAATCTTATTTATCCAAATCGAATTGAATAATTCTAACAGGGCTTTCTTATGGCCTAAGGGCATTTTATGCAACATATTTTATGAAATGTTATCCGCCCCGGGAGATTTATTATGTATTTGTTGATTTAATGCATTGATCGAGTTCCCATAATTGAAATAGTGATTGTAGAAAAGAAATGTTTCTATTTACGGTAGCTCTTTGTTGAGTAATGTTATTTTCAACCCATGGGGGCGAGATTTTTGTGTGGAATTCGTTTATCCAGTCTTCTTTGGGGTGTATTTAGGGTTTATTTACTTTTTCGGGTTTTATATCTGTTTACTTTCTTCCACACTCCTTTAATTGGTGTATTTTGATTTAGATTTTGGCAATAATTAATCCAGATTTTTTTCTTAGTTTCTTTGAAAGTGTTTTAGCTACTGCATCAAGTCCTTTATATTATGTTAGATTATTAAGATTTGGAGCATGTGTGTAGGTTAAGTAAGCTTGTTTTCTTGCTTTAGCAGCTATGTTACAGGTTTCATTCCACCAGTCCTTCGAACAATGATTTCTATTTTGTGTATTTGATTTTTGTAAGGGAATTGCTTTGTTGGCAGCTTTGTTAATATTGTCGATAATGCCCATTAGTGATGATTTTGGTTCTGTAGCTTCAAGTGTAGCAGTGTATATATCAAAAATTGGCAGCCTTGAGTCTCCATATGTTATGTTTTGTCTGTTTAATAAAGTTTTATGTTTATGTTGGCTGTTTAAGCCAAACTATATGCGTTAAAGTCGCCCCCAATTATGAATGGTTTTGGAATTTGTTCCAAAAAGTTGATCCACTGTTGTAATGATATTCTAGTTCTCGGTTTAAAGTATACTGAAACGAAATAATTTTTTTTATGTACAAATAGAAAATTAACTGAGATACAAGTATGCTCAAGTAGTTGGAATTGAGACTTCTTGGTATATTAAGTCTGATTTTAATAATATGGCTGAGCCGCCGTACCCGTCGTCCCGGTCACAGCGAATATTGTTGAGGCCTTTAAAATTATAATATTTTTCTGCTTTAAACCATGTTTCCGATAGAAGTGCAACAGAGTAGTTGCCCCTATCTAGTAGATATTCTAAGTTAGTTTTATTAGAAACTGCTGAAAGGCAGTTCCATTGAAGAATATTTATTGCATGGTTGAGGTCTGAGAATGTGATGATGTGTTTCCATTTATAGTTAATTTGACTAAGTTTTCGAGTTCTTCCTTATTTACATTTATACTTTTTGTTACTAAAACTTTTGTGACAATTTCTATAACTAATTCTAATATTGAATTTATCATGCTCAGGTCTGAAGGAGATGCAACTGAATTATTATTAATATTTCCTTTATAGTTAATACTGTTTAATATTCCTCCCGTAGGAAATTGAGATCTAGGGGAAGCTATAATTTCATTATGCAAAAATGAATGTTGAATCTGGACTATTTGGTCTCTGTCTTTTAAATGTTCTAGAATTTGTACTTATTTGAATTATTATATATTTGGATAATTGAATTTGATGGGAGCTGGGTGGGTGTATAATTATTGGGATTTAATGGAGGGAAAGTTTTGGGGAAGGAAATGTTAGTAGTTTGTTCCATATTAATGGTTGTTGCTTTTGCATAGGAGTATCTAGGGAACTGCCTGTTGGCGTCTTGATAACTAATATTACTGGAAGACATAGCATCTTTTACACGTTTTTGACATTGAAATTCCTGACACGCGCTCAAATTTGTAGTAAAATGATTCCCCGAACAATTAAAACATTTTGGAGTTACATTGGTCGTTTTACACTCTTTTGAGTTGTGTGATTCCTGACATTTATCGCACCTAGCCCTGCTCTTACACTGCCCCCCTGTATGTCCAAATCTAAGACAATTAAAGCATAATACCACCTTTTGTTTATATGGCTAGACTTTCTTTAGTACCTTGTTGATTGTTACATATTTTGGTAGTACCTGTGACCTAAAACTAACTACACATGTTTTTGTTGGAATATATTGAGTACCGTTTTCATCTACTTGCCTCCTATTTAATCTTTTGACTTGAATGACTTCAAATTTACAGTGTAATCGTACATTTTTTATTCTGTCTATAACAAACTCTACTGAAAATTATGTGGAAATATCTCTTATTACACCCTGTCTAACTAAAAGAAACTTAGGAATGTAGAGGTAATGGATTTTGGGAACAGCTATGACCTTGAATATTTCACATAAACTTGTGTACTAAATAGGCATAATGCATAGCTCTTGTCAAAATCCAATACATTAATAATATAATTACATCTCTTCGATTCTAAAATATTGTAAAAGACTTTAAAGAGTATGAGTAAGAAAAGAGATATTTAGTTATATTCTTTGTGGCATTTTCAAGGTCATAGCTGTTCCCAAAATCCATTACCTATATATGTCTAAATTATTTTTTGTAAATATTGCTTCATTTTTTTTTAGATATGATATAGTTGGCCGATTTATAATCTTTAAATTTTATACATATTTTATTTCTCCCTACTGCGTCAATGCTCACAATTTTTTCATCAATTTCTTTAAAATTTGTGATAATAATGTCACCTATCCTTAAAGCGTTTAACCTGCCTTTAAAATTGGGTGAATCATTTTCCAAATACACGTAATGAGGTCCCAAGTTGTTGTGTCTGTAAAGAAATTCCTCCCTTTTTGTAACTACTTCTTTGTTTATGGTATTTGTTATTGAAGTGTGTACATTAGCAAAGTCATTATCGATAATGGGTTTATTATTAACACATTTTGTGGTACTTATCTGTGTAACCGGAACCAGATTTTGAAATCCTAACAGCTCCTCCTTTGAAGATGATGCATGTTCTGTATCCATTTGGGTTTCTAAAACAATGTTATCGGAGGCATCGCCTCCGCTAACTGCATTCATAAGTTTTTAATGTCTTTCCAAATTTCGCTTCTTTATTTGGTGTAATTAATTTACTTTTAAAGTTCACGAAATATTTATTTATATAGCTAATTTATAAACACTGGTTTTAAAAACAAGCTTCTTTCTTACGCACGTCTAACTACCACAACTAATGAAAGCTGAATGATTCTAGAGTATGGATCAGTTGTATGGTCCCCATCATACAACTGTTACATTGAACAGATTGACAGGGTCCAGAATAAATTTTTGAGGATAGCAGCTTTTAGGAGTAGATATTGGAGAGAGGAATATGACTATCAGTGGGTAAGAGATAGTATTAATTTACCAACACTTGAGTCAAGGAGGATATTGTTAGATTCATGTTTCCTGCACAAAGTCATAAATACTATTATAGATTATCCTCAATTGTTATCACTCATTAGTCTCAAAGTACCCAGTAGAAACAACAGAAATCTTTTCAGTGTCAGTTCACCACACTAATTATGGTATCAATGAACTAACTACATGATTGGTCCATAGTGCTAATAGCCTACCAAGACAAATAAATATTTTGACTCCAAAATTAGTTTATTTAAAAAACAACAAATAGGTATCTTATAATAAGTGGTCTTTTTTACATGTCAATACCCTTGACAGCTGTATTAAAGTTTGTTATAGTTTATTATTCTGAGATGTTTGATATTTTAAAAATTTATTGTTTTTAGTAGCTTTGTTAAAACTTTTGTAAGTGGAGTCTGTTAATAAATAAATAAATAAATATCTTATTATGGTCCTGTAAATTCTGTTTTTATTCCTCGAAAATTAAAAACAATGAATACTTAATTATTATTTGTTTTTAGAAAATTGCATACAACTATGATTCACCATACTTACTTCTTTAATACCATATACTTGATGATCTGCTATAAATTGAGAAATTTGCCCTTCTCCAATATCACACGCTCTTGCTACATCTTTCCATTCAGAGTCCATATGAGTGGCAGCAAACTGTAAATCATCTCTTGATAAAGATTGTGTGCTAGCCTTCAAAGATCTAATGGCAGAAGTCTCAGGGATGTCAGTCTTTTTATTTTTTTCATTCCCACTGAAATTGTATGTATTTTTGTTTCCTACATGTATGTCTTTCGAGTGTGATATGTTTATTACTGTAGCTGAAGCTAAAAAAAACTTGCTTAAAATCAAAACATGAAAAAAATAAGACTTTCCCAATGACTTCAGTGTAAGAGCTCAATCAATAATTATTTAAAGTCAATAAAATTATTTATTTAAAAATATAAATATATTGTTAGAAAATTATAAAATAGAATTAATTTGTTCAAAACAGACAAGATATTTATATAAACAACCATAAGATAATGATGGTTTATGAAAAATGTTTTTTAACTAATGGGAAACTCATATTCATTTTTAAGTGTCTATTGGTATGGTATTATATCGTCGGCTTACCTGTAAAACCTTCTAAGTCCGATTTTCGGTCATTTGGGGTTTTTTACGGAAATAATTTAATAAATCCGTCCCGACATAACTGTGAATAGATTCTAAGTCGAGACCAATCGGAACTCGTCCCTAGTGGAAACACGAGGAACTTCTATGTCTCTCAGTCTAAAATAGTTCTGAAAACCTTCTATGTCTGTGAGTGGTCTGTGAAAACGTGCTGACATTAATTTGGAGGTTAGTAAGTAATCGGTCTTAAAAATTGATGGTTTTGGCTTAGAAGTGCTAGCAACAGTTAATGTTTTCCAGTTAAATTTAAACTTAAATAGCTAAGAAGGTATGTACACTGTTTTTATCCCATTTTAATTAACAGTAATTTTTAAATGAAATTCTTAACCTGTTGATGTAGACTTACACGGTTTTCATATTAAAATTAATGTTAAAATATTCACTGCTAGGGACTTACATGGTTTTCAGACTAAAAGTAAAGTTAAAATATTAATTGAAAAAACTTCAAGGAATCAAATTATACATTTTTTATGACTTGTAACGTGTTATTTAAAGAAACTAGATTATGGTTGTTATATTATTTTAGATGGCTTCCTACAAATCTCGGACAGAGCTGATATTAGAATTAGTTGCCGCGCCAGAAGTTTCACCGAGAGAAAATAACAATTTTGATAACATTGATCATAATTGTGGAAATATTTTACCTATTTTACCATTATTTCCAAAACCTATTGATTCAGGACATTGGGAAGATAATATTAATATTAATGATCTGCCCATAGAGTTTATTGACTTACCTACCACTGTTAAAGTCCAGTGCGCACATAATGCAGATGATAATAATTCTATTACTATTCAAAAAAATAGTGGTGAGTAAACGCACAATTTCGTTAGTAGGTTTTTTATATTAATTAATTTATTATTTCAGAAGAGCAGCATGTTTGTTTAGAAAACGCAGTGCAAAATTTTGAGGCTCTCAATGAGTTTTCAATCGACCAAAATAACATTACGAATAATAGTGAACTTGATGCTGAAGAAGAGTCTCTCTATTCTCCTAATTCCGATTCAGTGGACAGTTCTTCAAGTGATTCAGTCTCCTACCAGAATAATGTTACCAACTCAGAAGAAAATAACTTTGAAGATAACGATAATGTAAACATAACTGTTCCTCCCACGGTTTCTCGAAAGAGAAAAAGAAACAGAAAAGCTGATATTTCACAATGGGTCCAATTTCAAAATAAACAAAAAAGGGAACACGGTGAAAAATATCTCGGTAGAAGAAAGATGGACGGCAAAAATGTTTTTGATGTTGACAAACCAGAAAGAAGTATAAAACCGTCATGTAATTGCAAACTTAGTGCAAAGAAAACTGCATTGTTAAAATGTAGGTTGTTCAGCGAACAGCAAAGAGAAAAAATATTTTCCGAATTTTGGAAAAAGACATGGGGAGAGAAAAAAACCATGGTACAAATGTTAGTCCGAGTTGGTGCAGCTCAAGATAAAAAACATCAAATCAACGAAGTCTCTAGAAGAGGCCGATCACTATATTTTCATCTGAAAAATTCATGTGACGAATTACATAGAGTTTGCAAAACAATGTTTCTACATACGTTATGCGTTGGACAATGGACTGTGTCTGAATGGGTTAAAGAAATAAATGATCCAAATATAAATACAGAGGATACTCACGCAACACCCGGTGATACCTCTTCACAAAATCTGAAAAGGTCTAAAATATCTCCGGAAACAAAGGATGACTCTCCTAGGAATATTTTGCGTTCCTTTCTAATAAGTCTGCCAAAGCTCGAGTCGCATTATTGTAGATCATCTACTACGAAAATATACCTAGAACCCGTATGGAGATCAAAGATGGAAGTATTCCGAGAATATGAAAATAAGTGTAATGAAAAATCCCTATCAGTTAAAACATTTATGGAGGAATTCGAAAAGATGAATCTTAGCATACACCAGCCCAAAAAAGACCAATGTGACCTCTGTGTGGGATTTAGGGTTAAAAATGTATCAGAGGATGCTTATAAAAGACACATAGAAAATAAAGAAAATGCTAGGGCAGAAAAGTCCAAAGACAAGGAGCAGGGTAAATTTGTATATACCATGGATTTACAGAGTGTACTTCTTGCACCGAATTTAAAAGCTTCAGCGCTTTACTATAAGACTAAATTGATAGTCCACAATTTTACCATATTTGATCTCAAAAACAAAGATGGTTATTGTTTTGTGTGGCACGAGGGAGAAGGTGGACTGTCCGCGAACGAATTCTCTACAATAATTTCTTATTTTATCCTTAATAAGATACCAACTCTTCAGGATAATGATGAAATAATATTTTACAGTGATGGTTGCGGCTACCAGAATCGAAATAATATTTTATCAAACGCACTTTTGTCTGTGGCTAATGAAAAAAAAATTGTGGTGGTTCATAAGTACCTTGAAAAAGGTCATACACAAATGGAGTGCGATTCAATGCACTCCACAATTGAACGAAAACTCAGAAATCGTGAAATTTATACACCAGGATGCTACGTCGACCTTTTAAAAACTGCAAGACTCACTCCTAAACCATATGAAGTACTGTACCTTGATCATACATTCTGGAAAAATTTTTCCAATTTTAACTTTTATAGTTCAATAAGACCTGGAAATCAATCTGGAGACCCAACTGTCCATGACCTCAGATGTATAAAGTACAATCCAGACCTAAGTCTTGAATACAAAGTAGACTACAAAATGCCCTGGACTTTACTTCCCAGACGTTGCAATAAAAGCAAGATTGGTGCTATTCCGTCTCCTTTATACAATGGCCCATTAAAAATAAAATTACAAAAATATAATCACTTACAAGAATTAAAATCCGTGATACCAAAAGACTTTCATACATTTTATGATAGTTTACTAACTTGTTAACTTTATTTGTTTCACTATTATTTTTTTTCAATTCATATATCTATGGTTAATATCTATTAGACAAATATTTCATATGAGAAATTTGATTTTTTGTGCAATATATTTTTTAAATACAGCGGTTGTCCAACAAACTAATTATATTTAAAGTAAATATCGACTCTTATGTACCTTGTAAGTCTTATTTTGTCCCGAATAAATAAATGAAAAGCACGTAAGTCCTCTTTTAATGCCTAAATAATCAAATATTTATATACTGGATTACTGATTTAACTAAAATTACATTTTAGTGGTGTTTAACAAAATTTTATAAGACGGTCCCATAATAACGGTGGTAGCAGTTTTTTGCTTCTCCTGAAAAGTTTTGAAAATTGGACTTAGAAGGTTTTACAAGTAAGCCGACGATATGCTACTTAAAAAGTGGCACAATTAGGGTACCCCTAAAGTGATACCATGGTCTTATAAATCCATAATGTGATAGCATTACACACATTACAAAAATGTTTATCTGAGTTTACATGACAAAAATGGGATTTCACAACCAAAGATATTAAAATCTGTAAAGGGTTTTAACAACTAACCTGTTGATGGACTAAATTTTTTTCCTCCGTTATTTCTTTTCGTTCTTGTATTAAAACTAGTGAAATTATTTTTACGAACTTCTTGATATTCAGGATTATCGTCCTCTAAATCTACCGTGTAAGTAATTTCCTCCTCTATTTTCTTATCTTTCGGACCATGTCTAGGATTTGGCAAAGCATCAGTTGTAATGTCATCTTGATGTTTTTCTTCTGAACTAGACATTTTATTACGCTTACTAATTTAGACTAAAATTTATCACAATCACAGTTTTCCTTGCAAAAAACAACAAACCTTAACAATAACAAAGAATAAATTTGTCATGTCAAGGTGTCAAGTACGATTAAACATCAATGCACTGTTGCCACGATTTACTTATTAAATATTTATTTAAAGAATTTAAAATAATAGATCCCTAAAAAAATACGATAACCCCATAACTCATGAGTTGTAGAAATAACTAGTATCTCCGATGGGGTAGCTGGCTTAACCTTCCAACTATCAAAGAAATACAATGTATTGGTGACTTTAATGCCAAACTGTGAAAGAGAAACGGCAAGGAACAAGTCATGGAAAAGTATGGAGTCGGTGAGAAAAATGAAAGCGGAGAAAGACTGGTGCAGTTTACACTTCCTATAATAAAACTATACTATTCTAAACACTTTGATATTCCTATACTTAAACATGCCTATTGCAAATACATTCTTTAAGAAAAAATTGAACAGAAAATGGACTTGGGTAGCATCAAATGGAACCATGAAGAACAACATTGACTTCATTCTAACCAACAAGATTGCTACAGTAAAAGATGTCAGTGTAATAAATAAATTTAAATAGGCAGCGAGCATATATAGACTAATCCGAGCAAAAATTGTTCTAAATCTGAAACTATAAAGAATAAAATTAGTCACAAAACCAACGCAGTAACCCGTATAAATATTACCAATCTAAAAGAAAACTCAGATCACTACCAAAGAACAATTTATGAAAAATCACCAAATCGATAGCTTTCAATAAATGAAAATCATCCTTGATAGTGAAAAAAAAAAAAAATCAGAAGCCCGCAACAACAAAATTAACACAGCAAACTGTCTGATAAAACTAAACTAATGCTAAAACAAAGAAGGGAAATGACAGTAGGTAGCCACATATAAAAAATACAATACATAGAACTTTGTATGACAATAAGGAAAAGTATAAGGAATACATAAGAAAATACAATGAAAAAGACTAGTACAAATGCAATCGAAAACAGAAAAAACTATAAGAACACAAGAAAATCATTAATTATTGGGAAGAAGCAAATCGTTGCCCTAACAAACGAAAACACCAGAATTACAGACAGAAATGAAATAATACAAGTCTGAAGTCATCGTGATTAAATTTTACAGCGAACTATATAAAGCCCCTGAAACACACGAAGAAGCAATCAGTAACCAAGAAGATGTACCAAAAGTCCTTCCGGAAGAAGAAGAATCGATAATTCCAAAAAGGAACAGCGGTAAAGCAGCTGGAATAGATGACATAACGATGGAACAGCTTAAATGGGCTGGCAAAACAACCTGCAAAATATTAGCAGGCATATTTACGAACTGAAAGAGGATATCAAAAATTACAGACCTATAAATCTACTACCAATCATATACAAAATATTCACAATGATTATCAATAACAGATTAATGAATTCATTAGTTGCTATACAGCCAAGAGAGCAAGCTGGCTTCAGAGTGGATTCAGTACCTTGGATAATATCCATACGCTTTGAGAACAAATGAGTAGAGCTAAAGAATATTAAATACCGCTAGCATTAGCCTTCATAGATTTAGCTTAGGTAAAAATTTATAAAAAGTGTCTAGAATTTCCCACTAACAGAGGCATCCCACAAGGAGACGTAATATCACAAAAGCTCTTCACTGCAACTCTAGAAAATATATTCAGCAAAATGAACTGACAGAACAAAGGCCTATTCATTTATGGAGAATACCTGAGCCATCTAAGATTTGCAGACATCGTTCTGATTGCTAATAATTCTGCAGAACTACAAGTACTTATAAGCGACCTAAATGCAGCCAGCAATTAAGTTGGCCTAAAAATGAACTTGACAAAAACAAAAACCATGTACCTATAACGAGCTAGTGGATGTCCAAGATGTAATAACAAACAACACTGCACTTAAGACAGTAGACGAGTATCTACAGATGGGACAATTAATACATAAATCTGGTTCATTACTCCCAGAAATCAACAGAAGAATGAAACTGGCTTGGGCATCTTTTGGTAGAAATGTAGTTATATTCAAATATAAGATGCCACTCCACCTGAAGAAAAAAGCATTCGATGAGAAATACGATAAAAAAAGTATACTATCACTCATGACATACGGCTGTGAAACTTGGACACTAAAAAGAGAGTTAAAAGCGAAACTCAAAGTCACTCAAATATCAATGGAATCATATTATATGCTTGGTATATCAAAGAGAGATCGAAAAAGAATAGAATAGATCAGACAGAAAAAGGTCACTAATGTAATCCAGTAGTATATAGTACGAATTTGGTTAAGGATTTGATAAAAAATAAATGTTGTATGCTGAGCTGTTTTATAAATATAATCAATAGAAATTATTTCGAATCATATCAATACTAAATATATCTACTGATAAATTGGTAGCTGCGGCGACACTGTATATTTCAGCGATGTCACGTCAATCCAATAAATCTGGTGCGCTCAGCGGTGCCCTATTAAGCCTGCATTTCACGTACGGCGCTGCGATTATAAACTGATTATTTTCTCATGCTTGTAATCAAAAATTTGAATTGATTACTTTTATGTTGCGTTATTGTTATGCTAGAGTCATTTATATATTTAGGTAGTAATAAATACAGTACAAAATATTTTATTTAAGAGATAAAATTATATGGTCAACATAAACGAAAGAAAGGTGAAAACATGTGGTTTGATTGCAGGAAAGTAGTTATAGAGACAGTCTGGAAATTTGAAAAATTTCCGATTGAATCTTTCCGATTCAACCAGAAATTAAATATCTAATGAGCTTAAGGGATCAAGAATACCGAATATATTCTTTAGAATTAGTTTCTAGTAGAAAAGATTCTTAACCGGAAGAATGAAATTTAAATCGTGTGTGCATTCTATAATAATATTTTCAAGAAACACATGTTGTCCAATTCATCTATTCAAAATCGTTTTCGCTCTAACAGAAATATTTAACAAATATTCCGACAAAACATACCTCTGTATTAAAGCTTAGATGCTTTCAAAATTGATAAAGTTATTTATTTTTCCCAATAAATTGTAGTGTGTTTACACGATTTGTCCTGCATAATATGAACGTAGCCACCGCAGACTGACTGAAATGCGGAACGTACTTTGACACTAACAGATTGAAGTGATCTGTGAATTGTGATTCTGATCGCTTATTCGGTTGTCGGGTGCGGCATGCGCTGCTACAAGTGAGCATAGTTGGTGGAAGAATAGTGACAATTTTTACAGTATCTGAAATGTTTTACATATAAAAGTATCAGCAATAAATTTGTTTAGTTTATCCTTTTGAGCAGTAATAGAAAACGGTAGTTGAAAGGTAAGTTATTAGATTTTATACTATTCGTACATAATCATGATTATACCAATCTGAAGTGAGTGCCAAACAAATCTCCAATGTACTGGATTGTTAGTAGGATGACACATTCAAATAAACTGTTTTTAATCTCAATTTGTTGTTAGAGGGGTAGTCATAATTGATCGTGAAGTAAGAGAATCTTACAGCACGTCTGGAGCAGTGGAGAGGATATTTAATTAAAAGCATTAACCTATGTACCCACTCTACAATTTGTAGTCAATTTGAGATGTAGGGCATTAATATTCGGTGGACCCCCCCGGTAGTGCATGCAGTAAATATTAATTTTATTAGGAAGTAGTAGTTGATTGGTAAATAATTAGTAGTGTTAATATTCTCCCATTTCATCAAAATTATTAAACTTCCTCTCTATTATTCACAATTTTCACTACCCATAGCTTCCTGTTGCATTGTGGTTAGGTTAACCACTAACGGTGTGGCTTTATCTCTACCATATACCTAAATAGATCACAGTATACTAAGCAATTATTGATGACAAAATATATGCAGATATAGGAGATTTCACAGCAAAATTAGTCCTTTATAATTGGAGATATCAATGATAACAAACAATACAAGATAGAAAGAAAAGAACACTGAAGTTTTGTAATTCAATGCTTATGAAGTATCTAACTAACTTTCAAATACCCAGAATTAATAGTATGTGACAAAATCATTATTTCTTTCTGTTTTTAGGTAGTAAAAATGCGTGAGTACAAGATTGTTGTATTAGGATCGGGGGGTGTAGGTAAATCAGCTTTAACAGTACAATTTGTACAAGGAATATTTGTAGAAAAATATGATCCAACAATAGAGGATAGTTATAGGAAACAAGTGGAGGTAGATGGACAACAATGTATGCTGGAAATACTGGACACAGCTGGAACTGTAAGTATTACTTCAATTAAAGAAATATCTTGGCCTTCAAATACTTCCAAAATTGCCTATATTCAAAATTCGCATGCCAAAGTTTTATTATTAAAAATGAACAAAGGATGAGTCATTTGGTTGACTGATTTGTCAGCACAGTTTCATAGCCTTCTTGAATAGTCCATACAAAAGGCATTACTTTTGGTGATATTTGAGAGTGAAAGAAAATTTGTATGATATACAGTGTCAAAAATTATTCTGAAATATTTTAGGAACAATTTACTGCAATGAGAGATTTATACATGAAAAATGGCCAAGGATTTGTATTGGTTTATTCTATAACTGCACAGTCTACATTTAATGATCTACAGGATTTAAGAGAGCAAATTCTACGAGTTAAGGTAAGTGATTTTTAAATTCAAATGTCTAATATGTGAGACTTTTAAATATTAAACTTTTCATATTTAATTCAATTTAATAGTTGAAAGTGAATGAAATAAAATATGCAATGTAGATTTTCCTTATATCCATATCAGGATGATACTGTTATATTCCGCTAGTTTATTGAGTTCTTGGCATTTCGAAGAGGCTACCTTAGGTTCATACTAGTCCCATAGCTGCTTGCTACGTATATATTGATCCACATCCAAGTTCGAAAGTCCTTCTTAAGATTTATTTCATTCATGAAAATAATACAGTTAAGTAACTCTCTAGCTTGAGAGTTCTCTCAATTTAAATCAGATGTATTCACAAGGATCTCACCATGTTGTATAATCTTTTACACACAACTAGATTCCTTTTAAAATAAACAAATCTTGTTTCTTCTAAGTAAAGAAGAGTAGGCAAATTGTTCCTTCTAATTAAAACATAGAACTAATTATGATTATAATTCATATTCATCTAGATTGGCTATATTTGCTGATCAGTTTTCTGATAAGTTGGGCTGTTTTGGAAAACGTAAATGTTTTTCAATCTCAACAATGGTGCATATGTGATATTCTGATGGTGCTATAACTGTTTTTATTTAAAAATTGTATTTTATGAAATATATATTTTTTGTTATTCCTAAATGCTATGGTAAATTTGTCTGCAGCTTTTCAAATTTCCTACTCTGTATTTAAATAAATAAATATAATGTAAAAATTGAAAACCTAACCTGTCACCAACAAATATGCAATAGTATTTAGACATAACATAAAATATATTGTTATAAGCTTTTCAAATTTAAACACAATTTTAAAGGTATTACAAAAATTTAAAACAGCCATTTAATAGACTTGTTATCATGTATGACTCATTTACCAATTCTTTTATCACCAACAGTGATTATTACTTACAATTGGTTGATAGTATTGCTGACAATTAATATGGTGTACAAGGTTGCCAAGTGTAACACAAAATACTTTCTACTTACAACTTTGCTGTCCAATGAATCTTATATGATTGAAAAAACATAAATGTGCCAAATGTCCATAAATCAAATGTGATTCAATGGTATATTATATGTTACTATATGGGCAAATCCACATTATTTAAAAAAAACCTTCAAGGTTTTAAAAAGAACAGCTCATTTTAAATGTGTTTTATTAGTTGGTTGAGTTTACCGAAAGTACAAGCTGATTATAGCCGCAAATGTCAAACATGGAACAAAAAATTTCGGTATAGCAGTGTTGGCATGTTTTTCTAATGTAGATGCTGTATGCTTCAAATATAAAAAGATAAAGCTTCAGAAAAGTACATTTTGTTTATATTATGTTATGAATTCTGAAATTTTTAATTTATATAAAACAACAAAGTAAATATTTGTTTCAAAGGAGAATAATTCCAGTTAATTATTAGAAATGTTTTTAGCAATCACCCTTTGATAGATTAGGGGATAGATTTGGCAATCGCTAAATCAGCAGTTGCCAGATTACAACAGATGTTTGCAATTAATCTCGAAAGAGACAAATATCTACTGGTTATTGTTTCATATTAATTAAACATTACAGAATTCATAAAATAGTATAATCAAAATGTACTTCTTAAAAGCTCTATCTCTTTATTTTTGAAGCATACAACATATGCATTATAAAAACATGCCAACACTGCCAAACCGAAATATTTTTGATGTTTGCTGCTATATTCAGCTTGTACTTTCGGTAAACTCAGCCTATTATTTATATTATTATTTGAAGATTGTGCTTTATAAGTGAAATAAATTTAACGAAATGAACAGAAATGCACGCTACAGAAAGAAAGAAATGTATAAATTTATTAAAAAATATTCTTGATTTACAGAAAATTTACAAAATATAATAAAAATAATTACAAAATATTCAAAATAAAATAATATCAACTTCAATATCATATTTTTTTCACCATTCAAGTATATGATTTAACTTTTCGGGATATTGTTGTTTAATACAAATACTAATGATCATGCCAAGTTTTGAAGGTGTTCATATGATATGCATGGTGTACTTAAAAAAATGTAATTGTAATGTAGTATAATAAATGTAACAAAAGAAATCACAAATAAGGCTGCAATGGTAACATTGTTACCTACGGTTTATTTTTGATGGCATAGATTTCTACAAACCACAGATTTTTTTGTTTTTCAACAAAGAATTTATAGAGGGATAACTTAAATAATAAGTCTGTTATCCTTAGTAGCAAATCTTCTATACTCATAGGAATGCTGAAAAAGTTATGCAACAAAATGTAACTTATTCATTAAAATAAACCAGGTAAATTCTGCGTTTTTTAATTGAAATTAATAATACATCATCTTACAAACTATTAATTTTAAAAAATAACCTAAGGACATTTTCATGTACTTGAAAATAGTATATTTATTGAAAATAACTTTGAAAAATTATTTAGAAGTCATCTAAAGGATAATAAGTTGAGGCATCGATGAAGCTACAAATAATGGGGATTTGCCCATATGTTACCATTGGGGCAGTGGATTTGTTAAAAGTGTTCAGTGATCATTGTCTAATCTAAAGTATTTAGTGACTATTCTCTATTCTAAAAGAGCAAGGGTAAGTAATTATTAAATTATGGAAGCATAGCAGTTTAATAATTTTAAATAATCATATTAAGGAACCTTACATTAAACAATTAAAAAAAATAATTATGTTGGATCAGTATTAAGAGAAGATACTATACTATTTGTCTATATGTATACTCCAGTCGATAGAGAAGAAAATGCCACTGAACCTCTAAAAATCATATGAACAAGCTGAATTTTGCCAAAAATGTCAATTTTAGGATGGTAAAAAGATGCAAAAAAGTTTAGCACTTTTACCCCCGGGCTTTTCCCTAAAACCCCCACGCAGAAGGGGTAAAACTGAAAAAAATGTTTCAAATAAAAAATGTAGCTAAGATAATTTTGAACAAAAACGTTTATTAGCATTTTTTGAGTAGAATGAACCGTTCTCTCAGAAATAACGATTGAAATGATCGGCAATTTTGAATGTCAGTTACGCGCGCGAAATCAATGTTTAATATAATTTAGATCAGCTCGACGGTAAAAATTCAATATCTTTTGATCCGAGTGTCCTAGCGACAAAAATCAAGATGCGTTTGAAAGGTAAAGAGTGCAGCAATGCTATGCAATTTTTGTATTTTGCGGCAAATGAACTCAGTTGGTTTTAAATAAATAAACTTGGCGCGATTTTTGCCATTTTTTATTATTCTCATGAGGTCAATACAATGTATCACTTTCATTGACCGGTCAATAGTTTCTATAATTAGAACCTAATCCTCAAAATCTATAGCATGAAATTTTAATTTTGAGATTTGGTAATAAGTTGGAGGCATTTGAAATATGCTTTAAATACGCTGAATTTAAACTTTTAACATTACAAACGATCTAAAACGTTAAAACACTCGCTAATAATCGCGCAAGGTTTATTTATTAAACAGCATTAAAGAAGCTAACTTTATTTATGGCACAATACAAAACTTGCATACAAAAGCTGCACTCTTTACCTTTCAAACGCATTTTGATTTTTGTCGATAGGACACTCTGATCAAAAGATATCGATTTATTACTGTTAGGTTGATACAAATTTTATTTAACATTGATTCCGCGCGCGAAACTGACATTTAAAATCGCAGGTCGCTTCAAGCGTTGTTTCTGAGAACGATTCATTCTTCACAAAACATTTTTGTTAAAAATTAACTCTGCTACATTTTTTATTTGAAATATTTTTTTCTATGGCGTACAGATTCTTGGTAAATCGATTTTTTTGCGTTTTTATCCCCATGTAAGGGGATTTTAGGGAGAGGCTCGAGGGTTAAAAGTAGTAAACTTTTTTGCATCTATTTTGGGGTTTCAAAATTAATATTCTCGGCAAAATTCAGCTTGTTCGTATGATTTCTAGGGGTCAAGTACGATGGCTGGACTAATACTGAATATTTCCTATTTTTCATCCCAATTAAGTGTACTTAGAAATAATCAAAAAATCTTCTGCGCTTCATGAATTATACTTGCAGCCTGCTCCTTCTTCTGGGCCTGCCCATGTCTCTTCTTCCATATAGTCTGCAGTTAACTTGCTTTACTGTCTTTGTTCATTCTTTCGAGGTGTTCTCTCCATTTTAAATTCTTATGTATTCTGTTGTTCATTGAGATGTTCAATTCCGCCCTTATGTCATCATGTCTGTGATCCCTTGAGAGTGCAACCTTTTGTTCTTCTTAAAAACGTGATGTGGACTATTTTCAGACACAGTACATGTTATTCATGTGTGCATATAGTTTGATATTTTTGCCTTTGGGAGCTAGCCCATTTGTCACATTTTCTGTTTTCCTTTTACATTCTATATTTGTACATAAAATATGTTCCAATTGTCTAATATTATTGATTTCTTTAAACTTTTCGTTTTTTTTTTATTTCTGTTTACTTTTCCTGTTTTTTTCCATAATTTTTGAATAGACAGGCACACTTACACTCAGGGGTCTTTTAGAGCAATTTAACAATAGCATAGATCACAGAACACAGGTATATTGGGGAAACACGAGAATAGACACGAAGGAGTTTATTTACTTTTATTTTTAATATGTGCCCAAACAGTGTATTGTAAATCCTCGTTCATTAAAATTTGTAGCAGTAGCTATATAGTATGCTTTTTTTGTATAGCTATATTTTTACAGCCCAGTGTCATATGTTCTATATTTCCCATTTCTCAGCTTGAACAATAATTTGGGCTTAATAAATTTTAATTTAAACAGCTTTTTTGAAATTTTTTATAACAAAAGTCCTTTTTTATTGGATTTCAATGCCTCATTCCATTTTATAACTGGCATTTTTTTCATAATATGATACTATATCTTTGTTGATACATTTGTAATCTGCTTTCATATGTTTGTGCGTTCTTTGCTATTATATTATATATTTTTTTATATTATATTTATATTATATTTTATTTTCTTTGACTTGTAAAAAATACTTTTGTATTCATTTATTAACGATAAACCATCTATCAATCTATCTATATCTGCTTTTTTGTTTCGTTTTATACCACAATGTGCTTTACGTAGGTAAATTTTATTTTTGTCATTATCTTCCATAAGATTGTACTTATTTATTTTAATAGTTTGGTATATATTTAAGAGCTTCCAATATTGATATTAATTCTTCAGTGTATACCAGAAGTTGCTTATAACTTCTTTTTTTTAATGGGGCACCCTGTATATTTTTTAATTTTAGAAATATTCACGTTATTCTGAACATTTTTTGTTAATACTTTCCTATACCTATTGTGAACCATTTTGAGTTATAATTTTATATAAATATATTATAGTTTGTTATAAAAATTACACTTTTCTACAATATCATATGTATATAAAGTTTAATATCCTCTAATGTAGTTTGAATAAAAGTTTAAATTCCTTATGAACTTATTTAGCAGATATAGCATTATCGTTTACAGTATAAAGTTGCCTTGTTTATTATACAGGGTGCTGTCAAAATTGGCATAAAACCGGCATCCTAAATTTTCGCCTAATTACTTTTTTTCTTTTCTTTTTTACTTTTAAGTTAAAAGTTAAGGATTTTAAACTTTTATTCAAATTACATTAGACGATATTGATCTTTATATACATGGTAGAAAAGTGTAATTTTCATATAAAAACCATTATAATTCAAAAACGGTTCACAATAGGTATAGGGAAGTATTAACAAAAAATGTTCAGAATAACGTGAATAATTCTAACATTAAAAAACATATAGGGTGTCCCATTAAAAAAAAATGAAGTTGTAAGCAACTTCCGGTATAGCCGGAAGTAGCAAATAGATGAAAATATTTTCATTAATTAGGTCACTCATCAAAACCCCTTCATTCACATTTTCACGATTAAGTTATCTTTAGTTCTCGACATTTGTGCATAGCGTAACATTTGGGCAATATCTACAGGAAGTTTTATAGATTATTCTTAAGACATATGAAATTTTTATCTTAAATATTTTATTCTTATACATGTAAATTTTTGGGAGTATTTACTATGAGCTGTGAGATCAACCCATCCTTATTTCATCTTAAAATTGTAACTTTACTTAAGTACCAGGATATGATACAGCTCTTATTTAATTTTATGTTATTAAACAGCACAAATAATTTACTTATATCTTTCTCCTGTGATTTCATCAAATTGAGTTCCAAATTGTTCAAGAATAGAGAATAGTATGTGTAGATGCAAATGCACCCCCTAAAAATATTCCTGGTAGCGTCCATGGTCTATGTTATTACAATTAAAAATTTTTAATGCAAAAATTCAATTGAATTTTAGATTTAGATTTTTATGTAGAACATTCAGTGAATTTGTCTCTAGTTCAGGGCAATGTATCTGACCATTTAGTTTTGTTATCGATACTCCATAATTACTGAGCTTTTCTAGTTGTTTCTTCAACTTGAGTGTAGGACTACCCACTCATATACATGATCTTGAGGTTCTTCTTTAGACATCGAGCCAATATCTGATCGCGGCTGTGGTGCTCTGAGACCTAGTCTGAGTCAACTCGGGGAAGTCTTAAGTCAAGGGACACCCTAATGGCTAATGGGAAAATTCTTATGGGTATTAGGATATAGGACAGGTGTTCTCTAACTTTATGGTTAGGTGGCAAATGCATGCCAATTTTAAACTTCGATATCTCAGCAACCAATAAACTGAATGCATTGTTTTGGAACCATAGCTTTCTTATCGCGGGCTACGGACGGAATGCATTGATGCATATGCATATGAAAAAATAAAAACAAAAGAAACCCAATCTAATGACAGATCGCGCGACCACACATAACGTGGAGTAGTAAACGTAGTTTCATGCGTATTTCTTAAAAAAATAAACTAACAAAATAAATTACGATTAATTCAAATTAAATAAGTAATATAACATAAAATTGCATCGAATTGAATCAAATGGAATTGAATTCAATTAAATTAAAAACCATCGCTCCGTACGTTGTCCAGGAAATAAAAACGCTGTTCTTGCCCTCCTCGGTCATTCCCGAACTGCTTAATCCCGTTTTTTTTTAAGCGTAGTTCAAATTTCTATAAGTGTACCCACACAATTTTTAATTGATATGTGTAAAACTTATTTTGATTTTGTTAAGTTATTTTGTTTATTTAGAAGTCAAAACATTGTTTATAACTTTAAGAAATCTCCTAGCTCATAGTTGACCGATTTCAATTTTTCAAAGTGAGTTTGAAAGCTTTTGAGTCTTTCTTTATATATGTAAAAAAATATTTTCGACTCTTTAAAGTGCCTTTTTTGGGCCCAGCATATTTTTGCGAACTTTTGCGGTTTAATAGTTTTTGCAAAATTATTATGTAAAAACTATTAAACCGATCCTAACGAAATTTTGCACACATTTCAGTCGTATTATAAAGTTTTCCTAAGCGAAATATGAAATTTGTCAAGTTATGTTTAAGTGGTCGAAAAAATTCAAAGGAAAAACTAGCGTTTTTTTGCACTTGTTTTCCCTAATTATTGCTATTTTTTTAAACAATAAACTTTAAATTCTCAATTTCTAGCTAGCCGAATATTAGATAAAATTATAAATAACTTTAAATTTCTATAATTTTTTTATATATGAGCATATCCGAGTTATGGACGCAAAAAGCAAAAATTTTCGATTTTTTTCAGATTTTGTTAAATAAAAAATTAAGTAAGTTTTGCGACTGAAGCATATCGTGATTATTGATACAAGGTACATCGTGAAGTGATTTCCGTAAAGGAAATAGACTCCTATGGAAAATATCCATTACGGTCTGCTTATGAAAATATCTGACCCAGATTATATAGAAATAATATTTTGCTAATATTTTGTAAGAAAATATATCTAAAAATGAATGTAGACCTTGTCACAGACAGTGAACGAAAAAATACTCTATGGACATTGTCAACGATCTGACAACTATGTTTTAAACAGATGCTGCTATTGTTTTTATTAGATTTCCTATTAGATTAGGCTTGTTAGGGAAACAATATTGATAAGGGACATATTATAAAATAGAATACAGATCTAATCGTTGAAAAATGTTTTTTATTTAACTCTTCTACAGGAAACACGTAAATGATACTAAATTTATCATCTAACGTTTTATTATAATTATAACACTCCCAACGACAGTGTTGCCTCCAGAATAATGTGAAACAATTGATTGTGTGGCTTTTCGCACGTTATTGACTAATTAAAAATATTCTCACCGTGAATAACGCGGTGCTAATGTTACAAATATGTTAAATATAGAGGGCGGAAGCTTTTCTATTATAAAATAAATGAAACAATGCCAAGGTTGGTACCTACTGCCGTATATACGGGGACTGCTCTGTAAATTCTTAGTCAAATGGAAACCGTATACTAACTTATTGCTTTGTAAGGTATTCTATCTTACACACTCTGTTAAACTTTATGACAAGTTAGGTTTTAGGCGGTCATTAAATATACGACGAAATTGTTCGCATCAGGAAATATCTTAAACGTTAAAAGTTTTTTGCCAAAAAAAATTTTTTCAATTTTCAATTTTTTTTTGTCAACATCATTCCATGTAAGAAAACTATATGTATAAAAATATACCTATACTGTAGAAAACGAAAAAAAACCAATGCAAACAATTTTCTTAATTCTTAAGTCAAAAATAAATGTAAATTATTTCATTAAAATCAACTATTGTGGTTGAATTTCATTTAAGTTTAAGTAGTTCCACAGGAATTTAGTCAGGTCTAACTGCTTTATTGCTCTTTGCCTGTTGTATGTATAGTTTTTTCCATTTATGATTTTAATAAATAGGGTGCTTCCTTTGTATCATCTATAGAAATGGTCTGCTCACGGATATCACTACCCTTATCCTGAATCAAATCGCGTTTACAATTTTTCAATTATTTATTTATTTCAATTCAATTATTATTTACAGGGTGTTCGACTTCACGCCAATGTGTTACTGTTTGATCCTCGAGTAGGTTTTCCCATTTGACTTTCGCATACCATATTTTTAAATTTTTTTTGTGAAGATTAGAGTCGTCGTGTTTAGAGAACCTTTGAAGGTTCTTCAGTTCTTGACAAAATTGTTCAAGACTTGATTCGTTAATACTTGATTTCAATACGAATTAAAACTTCTGCTTGCAGGAGTTAAAGTATTTATTTGGTTTTCTTATACAAGGGTTAAAAGTAGACTGACTAAAGAACGATGTGTTCCATTCAAAAAGTTGATGTTGTTTAAATACAAGCCAGAGGCGTAGTTAGTCCAATGTGTATTACTTCTCCACCATTAGAATCAGGCATTTGTCATGTGGTTAAAAATGATCTGGACTGTATATTAGGTAGTTATTCTTCATTACAGCTTCATCTCCTTGAAGTTCATTACAATCAAAGGAAACATCTTCTTTTTTAATACATTTTTTTAAACTAGGTAAATTTGATTAATGGAACTTTATCGATGTAAATTTTGGACATCTCTTCTTCTCCATGGACATATGCAATTACTATCTTTTCTTCTAGTTTATCGTTTCGGATGTTGGAAATAATATGGCAATCATAACTTGCTCGCTGCGGCTCGAAACAGCTCCGTTGAGGTTTTCTTAAACCATGCTTCTTATATTCCGCAGCAGACTCTCCTTCTACCGGGTCCAACGCTTAACTTTGACTTTACTTTGCAATTAGACTGTAGCAGGGGAGTAAGGTGCTGATTTTCATACGTGTCCCAGATATTGGCAATCTTTTAATGCGATTTGATCCGTAAACATAATCTAGGGTTCCTTCTTATTTTCCTAGAACTTCCTTGTTGTGCTCCCTTGCTGTCCCTGATTTTATCAGCCTTTTTCTATAAGCCACATCCTCAAATGCTTCAGTTTTTTAATAGTGGGTCTGTAGAGAGTCATGCCTCCGACCGTACAACAACACAGAGGAAAACACTTAGTTATAAATTCCACATGTTCCTTTTTGTATCAAGGGTATGTTGTGCCTTTTAAAGATGGCGCTATTTTGTTAAAGAACGTTCTTGCCTTTTCCTATTGCGGCACTTATTTCTGAAATTGCTACACTGCTCGTTAATAATAGTTCCCATGGTAAACAATACAGTTTTACTCGCTCTATCCTGCGTCCATTAATGTAATATGAGCCCAATTATTATTGCCTTGCTGATAATATTTGTTTTGTTTTGTGGGTCTTAATGTTTAGTCGTCTTGACTGTACTCGTTTATTTCTGTTCCATTAGCTCTGAAGTCCCTCTTAAACTGTATCTGCTATCACATGGTGTCGTCGGCAATATCTAACCATTGTTTATCTTTCACCATTTAGAAGGATTGCCTTCGTTATTCCGTAAAGAGCTCGTTAAAAATTTCTTGGTACTATATTAAATATCAACGGCAGATATAATTACTATATTTGGAATTAACAGAGAGGTTGAATTTTGGATATAAAACGGTTGTTGCTGAATTGATAAAAATGGCAATGTAGTTGCATTTATCGACTTCAATTATATGGTGGATCAATTATATTTTTGGAAATTTGTCCCTGTGTTTTTCGGCATTTTTTGGGATTAGACTGGAGCTCAAGAAATTGAAATAAACAATCTTCTTCATCTTTGCATCCCTTCTCATCGGTGTCAGATGTGTGCATGGGAAAACTGTATTTTGGTAAAAATTTTCATTCAATATCAGATAGGTGTTTGGAGGCATAATGGTTGTTATGTTTATGGAATTTATGGAAGGACCGGAGTATAAATGTACAGTAAATAAACATGAAATAAGGCGAGGTGTCACCACCGAATTGCAATTTGAAAATTTGGATTCACGTTCTACTTACTCTCCACTTCACTTTTGGACTTATGCTGTTGGTTGCTTTTTATTTTTTAGGGGTGAAAATTACCCCTACTAGAAAAAAGTCGTATAATTGTAAATTTAAGCGAGTAATTGATTCAAATCGTCTTTTAATGAAGTGAATGAATGTCAATTAACATTAAACATAATTTAAGATTTTATCACAGAATAACCTCTAAATCTTCAACTCATAGATTAGTTATAATTATACAAGGTGTTCCAAAAAGGTGTGTCATAAATTAAATCACGTATTCTGGGGACAAAAATAAATTGATTGAATCCAACTTACCTTAGTACAAAAGTGTACAAAAAAAGTTACAGCCCTTTGAAGTTACAAAATAAAAATTGTTTTTTTGCATTATCTCCTAAACTACTTGACATTTTGTAATAAAAATGGACACGTTACTTTCTTGTTCTGAAAGCATTTTTCATAAAAAAGAAACAACAAAATCTAAGCTCACAGAAAAATTTTAAGGGAGGTATGCAGCCCTAAATCCCCCCAAACTTTTTAGTACGTTCAAATCAAATGAATTTTGTGGCATCATTAGTTTAACACATTATTTTAAAATTTTTTTATCTTATCACTTTTTTCAAAAAACAGTTTTTATTGAGTTACGGCCCTTTTCATTAACCTTTAAAAAATTACGTGCAACTAAATAAATGGCTTAAATGAATTAACAAGTACAAAAAATGTCTATAACCTCTATAAATATGATATTACAATAAATGTTCAAAATGACCCCCATTTTCTTCAATACACATTCGGTATCGTTTTAATAAGGAAAACCGAATGCGCTGAAAAATCATATTTTTCTGACGAAATTGATTTGCAGCTTCAATTATTCTAACCCTCAATTGTTGTTCATCCTCTATTGTTACAGAATACACTTTCTCTTTCATAAACCCCCAAAAGAAAAAGTCTATGGGTTAAGACCTGGACTTCTGGGTGGCCAAGAAATAGGGTCGTCGCTACTCCTTCCAATCCACCGACCAGGATACTGCCTGCAAAGGTATTCCCGGACTTCATTTCTGTAATACGGTTGAGCGCCATCTTGTAGAAACCACATATTTTGCCTTATTGCAATATTCACTTCTTCCAAATACTCTTGTAAATCGTTTACCAAGAACTGCAAATAATTATCACCATTTAAATTGCTGGGAAGAAATACTGGGCCTATTAGATTGTTATCCACAATTCCTGCCCAAACATTAACTTTGAAAGTCCTTTGGTGATGAGTCGTTTTTTTAGCGTGAGGATTTTCGTCGGCCCAAATGTGCTCGTTATGATGGTTTGTTATTCCATTTCTACTGAAGATAGCCTCGTCGGTAAACAAAATATTTCTAATAAAATTAACATTTCGAGTGTTTTCCATTAACAACCAATCGCAAAATCCAATCCTTTTAGGATAATCTTCAACCAATAACTCTTGAACCGTTATTAAGTGATAGGGTTTAAGCAGCTGATCCTTCAAACGCCTCCAAACCCTTACGTGAGGAACATTTAGTTGAACAGCTATTACCCTTGTACTTGTTCCAGGGACTTCTTCAATGATTTCTAAAATGTCTTCATCAGTTACTCAGTTGCATCCATTATTGGACGACCACTATTGCCAGCATTTTGCAGTTGGAATGTACCCGTTTCCCGTAAACGACGATCAATGGTCAGAAATAATCGTCTATCGGGTATATTCGATTGGAGTATTTTAGTGCATAACGCCTTGCGGTTGCTGCACTATTTCCTTGACATTCACCTACGATATTCCCGATAGTTTATTGAAATCATAATTTAATCTGATCCAACTTACCCAAAGTTAAATGCATATCTGCCATTTCCTGAAATGTGTAGGCCATTGTAATATCAAAATTTTTAATATTAATCTTATTCACACAATAAATGATAGCTTCAAATTATGACTATTATTGATGGAACTTTTGTAATTATTGTATCCTAGAAACAATGTAATTTTATGGCCAACTAGGAAAAAACTAGTTTTTCGAAAAAGTGATAAGAGGCAACAAGTTTTAAAAATTTTGTGTTAAACTAATGATGCCACAAAATTCATTTGATTTGAACGTACTAAAAATTTTGGGTGGATTTAGGGCTGCACACCCCCTTAAATTTTTTTGAGCGCTTAGATTTTGTTGTTTCTTTTGAAATGCTTTCAAAACGAGAAAGTATCGTGTCCATTTTTATTAAAAAATGTCAAGTAGTTTAGGAGATAATGCAAAAAAAACAATTTTTATTTTGTAACTTCAAAGGGCTGTAACTTTTTTTGTGTACACTTTTGTATTAAGTTGGATTCAATCAATTTATTTTTGTCTCCGGAATGCGTGATTTAATTTATGACATACCTTTTTGAAACACTCTGTATAATTAAAACAAAGTCACTGAATACCTTGTCTCTACTGATTTGCATGAAAATTTGGATTTATGTTATACTTACCCTCCACTTCAAAATAGGACTTAAGCGTTGCTTCCTTTTTATTTTTTAGGAGTGAAAGCAACCCCTATTAGAAATAAATCATATAATTGTAAATTCAATCAATTTGGAATTATTTAATTATACAGTGACATTAAATTTATATTTCTTTACTGTTTTGATTTTTTACCACATAATTTCTACCCTTATAAAAGCCCCCCGACGAAATTAGAATAGTTGTAGTATTTTTTTTTCATTGAATCTATAAAGACAATAATTTTTTTAATCAAAATATTACGAATTTATTTGATTTCAACTTAAAAACAAACCCTTATTAGTTTGTAAGGATGGGTGAAAGGATGTCTGTGCCTTAATAGCACATTATGTATATCTTACAATGCTTTAGTATACGCGTTCTGATATCTCCTAAAATTTGAAGAAAGTTAGTGAAGATTTTTGTCATTAGGTGTTGCTTCCAATTTGGGAGTCCCAAAGTCCATTTCATTTGAAATGCAGGAATGCCATCATACATGTTATTAATTAGTAGATCGTTCCCTTGTAGACGAGTATTAACCACATCTAGATGACTCACTATAGGGACCAGAAATGCAGAATCCCTAACCCACTAATTGTCTTCAATTTCTGCATTACTTTTTGACTTGCTTGCAAAAAATGATTGTATTTTTCTTTTAAACACTCTACATTTTAGCACGGCTCATCTATCTTATTTATGCATAAAATCTAACGTCAATATATTGTAACTCCAAAGAAACTTTTGAAACTGACGGTGATTCAATCCTTTCGACTTAAAATAAAGTTCATTATTTTGATAACACATGATCCGTTTTAAGGGATTTTAAACAAATTTTCCTGATGAATAATGTAATGAAAATTTATCATCGAAGTCTTACCAATTTTGCAGGCCTGATTTTCAATAAATTTTACTAAACCTTCATCTTCCACTTTCCTTCATTATCGAATCTCTTTTACCATATTCAAAACCTATGTTATTTAGTAGCCTACGTAATGTAGTTTTTGAAAAAGCTGGTAGGTACTCATCATCCTTCACTCTGTTCATTATGCTGTCGACTGTTGGTGGTATGTTTTCAAAAAAAAAAAAAAAAAAATCCACAATTTTCATTATTCGAGAGTTCACTCCTTAATTGTATTTTCACGTTATAGCGGGCCGCGGGTTGGCACCCTTGTTCTATAGTGAATTTTTAATGTTGTTGTTTTCAATTGGAGTTTATACGAATTTAGGTATTTCATTATTTATTTGTTGTTAGATTTTATCGTATTTTAGTATCTTTTGAATGACAAGTTCACAAGTTCTGGGTATGCTTTTGGTACAAGAGAAGCACTTACTGCTTTTAATGTTCTCGCACAAAGATGTTCAGATATGAATCAGAATCTCGATGTCTGTCTCATTGATTTTACGTTACTTTGGCAATAGATATATCTTTTATCTTGTCTCATTTAATTTTCGGTAGTCTACGAATATTTTTGTTTACCTTACGCTTTGGGGGCTACCCAAATATTACTAGACCATGCACTGTCACTAGGTTTAATGTTTTGATCCAACATTTTTTGTATTTGGGTAATAAGTATCTTTTTGTAGTATACAAAGCTAAGTATTCATTTACACCAGTCTATTTGGGAAAAATCATTGATTTCAAGTAAAAATCTTATACAGATATTTGTAGGTTCTAAAAGGTATATGAGGGGTAGCTGATGAAAAATTCGTGAAGACCTCCAGCTGATTTTGGTTTGTTTTTGTTTTAAACAATCTTAAAAACTAAAAGTCATTTTTTGTCCATAAAACGTTTCTTATGCAGTTTAGAGATAAAAATAGTTCAAATACAAATTATAGCTCTTAAAAGGTTCTTCAATTTCCTAGTTCCTAAATTAAAAAACAAATAATTCACCAAAATAGTTACAAAAATCCTTTAATTTTGCAGTAATTTATAAGTGTTAACAACTTTGTTTTTTGCATAATGGCATGTAATATAACTATTTATAATGGTGTCAATTAATGAAAAGTGTGATAAATTTCAAATAGATCGTCCCAATAGTTTATAAGTTATCCAATTTGTTTATCCCTGAGAGCGAATATTTAAACAACTGTAACTTACCCAAACAGTCACTCTAGAGGTATTTTGTAAATCGCAATCGAGTCTTTGACGCTTCACTTTTAAGGTACCTACATTTAAAAAAAAATTAAAGAACGATTTTATTAAATTTATTAAAAAACAATTTGAAAAAGGGATGATTTTTTAGTTTATTAAAATTTATAATGACTTAGATATTTTTTGTCAACACAAAAAACTATGTTTTTCACTATGTATTTAAGATTATATTAACAAATATAAAATTAAATCAGTTATACGTCTTCACAGATTTTTCATTATAGTTTATTTTTATGAACGAGAGAGTAATTAGCATAATTTTAACTGGTATCTCCGACCACTCCATGGGCGTGCTCAAGATTAATTGAAAAATTACTTTGAATAATTGTAAAAAATAAATGAATTATTTCAGTGTTATAAAGTGTTATGTGTATGTAAACAAAAGTGACCTCTTTTATCACACACTATATTAGAACTGACTGGCCTACATTAAAAAGGGTTTTAAAAAATTCACATTTTTTTTAATTTTTAAAAATTACAAAAGAGAAAAAGAGTTTTTAAAACCGTCTAAGGTATGTTAAATAGATGAATAAAAATATTAATATAAAACTTACAGCTACTTGTTACAAATCCAAATCAGATTCAGAAGATGAACTTTCAGAACCAAGATTTATAATAACTGGCTCGATCATTTTATCAGTAATATTGTCCAGCTTCCACATTTTTTCCTCTTCTTTAATAGTGTGATTTACTGCCTTTTCCCAGTTTTCAGGTTTTACATTATTTACGGCCTCCAAAAACAACTGTTTAACATCATGAATTTTAAAAGTGGTATTTTTTCTTGAAACTTCACTCTTTATCTGTGCCCATACCAGTTCAATCGGGTTTAATTCACAATGATATGGTGGGGATCTAAGTACTGTCATTCCACGATTTTTGGCAATTTCATCAATTTCGTATTTTTTAAATTTTTCTTTATGAAGGGCACACAACGAATAAAGTTCCTTTCTTATAGATCCGGGATGGTACGTAATATTTTTTGAACTCAGCCAATTCTGCAAGTCTTTTTTTAACCACTTGGTTGTGGGCAGTCCTTCTATAAGTCTGGAGTGATAACTTGCATTATCCATTACTATTACACAGTTCTTAGGAAGAAGATCTATCATTTGTTCGAACCATTCTTGAAAGACATCAGCGTTCATGTCTTCATGGTAGTCACCGGTACGAGTTGATTCAAAAGTTAATAAACCACCTTCAACAAAACCGTCTGAACTGCCAATGTGTACTATTATCAGCCTGCGTCCCTTTCCTGATGGTGGGTTTAAACCAGTAGATAAGTTATTTACAAAAGCGTGCCTTTGACTTGTAACAGTTTCATCCTGCCAAAATTTATTTGGTGTATGACCCTCGTTGATCCATGTTTCATCAAGATAAAATATTTTTCTTTTTTGGTTTCTCATTTCCTTTATGGTTCTTAGAAAATGTCTTCTCCATATGACAATATCGCTTCTTTCTAATAAAATAGACTTTCTGGGATTCTTTTTCCAGCGGAAGCCTATTTCTTTTAAAAGTTTCCATAACGTACTTCGACTCATTTCTGGGTAATCCTTATCATCTCGAACTGAGACAAGAACTTTATCCAATGTTGGAAATTCTTGTCTAAAGAAGAATTCATGCACTTTCCGTCGAAGTCCTTCTTTAAAATGATATTCTATTTGAAATTTTGGTTTCCCTGGAGCATTACGTGGCATTTGAAAACTACCACATTTCTCTTCTTTAATAACTCTGTAAATCGTAGATTTCCCAACACCAAGTGTACTGCTAACTAACTCAACGGTCTCATCAACACTTTCACATAAACGTTTGTCTGTAAATGATTTAAAACAATTAAATATTAATGTTTTTTCATTAACTGTTAAAGGACCAATTTTTCGGCGTTTACACGGCACTTCCAAATTTTCCATAACACTAGTATACACAATAAACTGCACCTTGCAACTGAAGTACCTACTTTTAGTGAACTGTTAAGAATTTTGAATACGCCACTTGGACCTTCCTACAAAATGGAAAAACCCACTATCACATTTTCTGTGGAATAAGTTTAGAAGGTAATTATCTAGTCAATTACTGTCGTAGATTCCTGGAATTAAAGAATTAAATGTTTGATTGTTGAAACCCTTACTTCGTGGAATGCACTCATTTCAGATAAAATAAAACGTTTTATTTTATCTAAAGAATTAAACTTTATTTTGCAAATAGGTAGGTACTTATTAAACTTTTATTGGTTATATATAACCAATAAAATAAACATCTTACATTTCTTGCAAATTCATTAGTACCTGTTAACCTCCATCACTCCGACACTGGCAACCTTATTTAGGGATTAGTAACCCTCACAACTATTGTATTCTATTCTGCTCCAACCTTTATACCTGGTGGTCATACTCAATTTAAAATTGTTTTCCTATATACTTCTGTAAACTTGTTGACAAATATCTGTTTTTCATTGAGTCACCCGTATCAACAGTTTAGGGATTTGCATACATAATTTATTGTTTTATTACTCTCTCATACATAAAAATACACTATAGCTACCCCTTATATACCTTTTAGAACCTTGCAAATATCCGTAAAAGATTTTTTCAGCTTTTTCTTCTTCATTAACTGGAGTCATTGCATTGCCATAAAGTAAAGTTATTAGTCTGGCAATAAATTATTGTATTTTTACAACCTCTATATAAATCAGTACCAAAATTTTATTTTCGGTAGATAATCTTATCAATTATTATTATACATAAATTTCGCCATGTATCACCAGTAGCCAGTCAGCAAGTAGCCTCAAGGGAAAGTCTGTCGGGGCTCCAGACACGTTGACACAAGCTAATTAAATTAGAGAGAAATAAATATTAAATATATTTGTAACAGAAACATTCCTATACACAATACAATATAAACAAACCATTAAATTCCAGAATATAAAATATACATTGATTTGGTTACCTGCTTGTTTAATTAAGATGTTCGTAATTTTTTAATACGTGATTTAAAAAACTAATACACTGTTTCAAAGATTTGCTTTTTTTAGCATTTTTAAATTTACCAATTATAGTGATTTTTCTTAAAATGTACTTCGTACTTTGAAAGGATAAATGTACCAAATTTATTACAATTAGTATAAAATAATCCGAAGATTAAAAAATTCTGTAGGTAAATCGGTAAATGAACTGTCGAATCGGTAGCAGTGGCCTCAAGAGCTGACCAAGTTCAGTGGAGATCGTTGTTATTAAGAACCCTCCACTATTGTCGGCGTCATTCCGCCGCTGATTAGTTTTCTGTTCCCTTGTCGGTTGGGGTTTGTTTCAGTAGTCAGTCCTAGGGAACTGCAGCTAAGTGCTAGTGGACTGGCTGAATGAACTAATCAACTTAAGAAAATTTTATTTTTTTTTCGACCCTTACAATTTGCTTAAATTTAAAGACAATTTTTCCATAGATACTTTGCTTTAAAAAATCTAAAAAAAAATTCACGACAAAAACCCTCTGATTTTTTTCAGATTTTTTTGGATCAAAATTTTTCTGAGTTCAATTTTGATCCAAATAATCTGAAAAAATTAGAGGCTTTTTGGCCATTAGAATATATTAATATTAACGTAAAGGATATTTAATATATTTAGAATATTTAACGTAAAGGATCGCTGAGGAATTTTTTTAATAGGAGACTTTACTATCTGACTAGCATTGCTGATTCTTGTTTACTGGAGTATTCTTGTTAAGTAATGTTTATTATAAACTATCGTCATTATAATTATAAGTTTTATTTTACTAATCTATAAATAGGACAGTGGTACTTATCGTCATCAAAAATTTGAGTACCGAGCAACAAGAATCTTGCGGACAATAGATTAACGAAGTTAAGATCCTATAAAAGATACAAAAGGTCTTGGGAAAGAATGGATTCAAGATCGAGAATAATATGATTTTAGATTTGATGTAAATAAAGAAATATTTTTTGTAAAATAGAATGATAAGTGTGTTACTATAATAGGCCCCAGGCTGTGGGGGAAAAAGGGTGATTTTACACTGTAATCCAGGAATTTATGTAATGTGGCCTAGGTTATAAAGGACAACCTCAGGAGCAATCCCCCAGTTCATTCAACAAAAAATGTTTGGTTATTGTTTATTTATGAGCGTTTATAGGTGCAAAATACGTATTTTTTGAGTTTTTTTCATTTTTTGCCAAAGTAAGTGATGTAATGGGTAATTTCTGTATAGATTATGAAAGTACTCTAAATAAAAGAAAAAAAAAACAGAATGTTCAGAAAAGCAAAATCTATAAAAAATAAGCACTTTGAACCGATCAACCTTACAGATCATATAAATAATATTTTAATAAAGTAAATTAAAAAGCGGTATCGATTAATTTCAGTTGGGGTACTAATTAGGGGATGCTTTTCACGAGGTTTTTACCAAAAAAGAGACTATTTTGAGTATAACTCGCTTAGTTTTGATGCTTTAAAAACTTTTTAACCCTGGTGGACGCACATTTAAAAATTACGAGTGGGCGCGCGGCGGAACTTTACGCCGCAAACAGAAAAACGTAATCTATCAATAAAAACATTTATCTAATTAAGTAACAATAAAACACTGAAAACTTTGTTTTCAAACTTCCACAAAATTTATTTTAAATATTATCACTACAGCTGTTTTCTAATATCTGTGTTTTTTAATTTGTTGATTTCCATAGATTCTAACAAAGATAGCTTAAGGCCTTTATTTTGAATGTGAAGAATTTTAAATTTGTCATTAAAAGAATGATTATGATCTAGAAGGTGAAGTGCGTATGTCGAATCTGTTTTTCTATTCTTGAAAGTCCTTTTATGTTCTGCTATTCGTTTATCAAAGTTTCTACCAGTTTGACCGATGTAAGTTTTTGGGCAGTCGCCACATTGAAGTTTGTACACACCACTATTTAAGTGTTTTTTATTTTGGCTCTTGTTATTTTTAATATATTTGCCTAGGTTGTTATTTGTTCGGAAAGCTGGTGTTATTCCTTTCTTTTTTATGTGTTTGGCAATTTTTGTTGTTATTTTGCCTGTATATGTAATCGAGCAGAAGGTACTGAGTTTTTTCTCTGGTGGTGGAAATACTAATTTCAGGGCTTTCTTGTGTAGTTTTTGATTTAACATTTTATTAATTGTTTGTTCGTTGTATCCGTTGTTTACTGCTATCTGCTTAATTATATTTAATTCTGTCTCAAAGTTGTATTTTGACATCGGAATTTCTGTTAATCTATGTAACATACTATGATAAGCTGCCAGTTTATGTTGTGTTGGATGGGATGACGAATTGTGTATAGTCGTGTCAGTATGGGTAGGTTTATGAAATATGGAGAAGTCATGTTTGTTTTGAAGTCTGCTAATTTTTAAATCTAAAAAATTTATTAATTGATTTTGTTCTGTTTCTATTGTAAATTCAATATGACTATGAAGTGAATTAATATATGATAAAAATTGGTCGCGTTGCCTGTTAGTTCCTGTGAAACATACCAGTACGTCGTCTACGTATCTCCACCAATATAAAAACTGTTTGAATACGGGATGTTTTGAAATATTTGTCTCTAGATGATCCATAAAAATATCTGATAGCAATGGGCTTAGAGGATTACCCATTATAAGTCCTGCACTGTTATTTGTATAAATTTTATTATTAAATTCAAAGTAGTCCTGGTTTATGCAAACTTCAAGAAGATGTAAAATTTCAGATGTAATTATTGGATTTGTACTATTTTGGTCTAAAAGGTTTTTTACTAGAATAAAAGTTTCTGTAGGAGGGATACAAGGAAAAAGATTTTTTACGTCAAATCAAATTAATCTGGAGTTGTTAGGTAATTGAAAATGTTGTATTTTATTAACTAGTTCTATTATATTTTTTATGGTAAATTTAGGTGAAAATTTAGTGTGGTCTAAAATAGTCAAAATAATATGATAAGGATTCGTCTAGGAGGGTTGTACTGCTGCGATCTTGCTTGTCCATCTTAGTCTACCTATTTTTATGAGAGATATCACGTCGGTACCACCAGATATCTGTTTGTATTTGTGGTATATCTCATAGTTGTGCCTCCTCCTCTAAATACCAGATTTCCACAGATGCCACCGAATATTCCTTTCGGGATTCTTCGTTCAAATCTGAGGAAGATGTTTTCATATGTCTTGGAAATGGTGTATGTTTCCGATCGATATGTCAGCACTGGCAGTATAAGGGTTGTGTATTTAGGAGGTTGTGTATATAGGAGGGTTGTGTATATAGGAGGGTTGTACTGCTGCGATCTTGCTTGTCCATCTTAGTCTACCTATTTTTATGAGAGATATCACGTCGGTACCACCAGATATCTGTTTGTATTTGTGGTATATCTCATAGTTGTGCCTCCTCCTCTAAATACCAGATTTCCACAGATGCCACCGAATATTCCTTTCGGGATTCTTCGTTCAAATCTGAGGAAGATGTTTTCATATGTCTTGGAAATGGTGTATGTTTCCGATCGATATGTCAGCACTGGCAGTATAAGGGTTGTGTATTTGTTATTCTTATTTTTGTTTTCTGGCTTATGTTTCATATGTTAACGCAGCCCAAAACAGCAGTTGTAAATCGAGAGAGTTGTAAAGATGTATATTTTTTTTAGGTATGTATATATATTCTTCTGATAATGAATATGTCTCGTTTTGATGAAAAATATGTTTCCAATATTGATAAATACCATTTTTATTGTTATATAAAACGAACATAAGTTCTATCATTGCTATCTATAGTTCGTTCAATAGACTCATCATTTCCTCTCCATTTCTTATAGTGGAAAAAGGCGAAAAGGAATTTTAACATAGTTAAATATACTACGAAGTGACTTCGGATTATATAACGAAATTAAATTACCAATACGATGCATCGAGCAAGAACTAAAATGAAAGTTTACTTCAGTCTTTTACAGTTTACCTTATAAGCAGCGAGATGTATCTAGAACCGTATCATTGGTAATTTTAAGCATATTGCCACTTCTTACTTCGTTTCTATATAAAGATATATTTTATTTACCGTTTTTAATATATTTATCTGAGTATAGACGTCATCTCATAAAAAAATATTGAAAGATATCTGGCATAAATATTGAAAGATATAATACATAACATTTTCGCCGATTAGGGAGGTCGATCTAAAAAAAAAACATTAATTCTAGAAAATCTAGTTTTTAGTATATGTTTTTCAGCTGCATAAAGTTGACGTGTTTGGAAAAATGACGCATATTATGGAGAAAAATTATTTTTGATCTCTCATTAACCAATATTATTTGGGAAAAAAAGGCGTAGGAAACGAAAGAAAAGTTGGATAAATGTGGGACTAATGCTCCTTCAAATTACTATCAAATTTTGGTTCTGTGACAGTATTCAGTGACAGGTTTGACAATTGAATTGTGGCCACTTTTTCAAAAATAAAAGATTTTCAAAATGAGATATGCTAAATTAAAAACGGATGATAAACAAACGCTGTTTTTGAATATTGTTAATAACTTTTTATTATTTATTATATGTAATTTGTTTAAACGTACCTGAAATTGAGGTACATATCGAAAACCCACCCATACGAATCTTTACTTGCATGCCAACTCTCATCATTCACCTTCACAAATAGACTAGGTTAGATCTGTAAAAATTCAAACCATATTTTCCATAGGAAGCTATTTTTTTACTGGAATCCCTTCAGGATGGGCCCAATATCGATAATCACGATATGCGCCAGTCGCAAACCCTGTGCTAAATTTTTTATTTAACAAAATCTGAAAACAATTGAAAATTTCTCATTTTTTTGCTCCTATTTTCGTTTATAATTCGGAAAATATTGATCCTAGAGAAAAAATTATAAGAAGTTAAAAGTTTCGTTATTCAATTTTACACAATACGTCGTTAGCTAGAAATTGAAAATTTAATGTTTATTGTTGAAAAAATAGCAATAATTGGAAAAAAAAATACAAAATAATTAAGTTAATCCTTTAAATGTTTTCGACTTTTTAAACTTGACTTACAAGCTCCATATTCCGCCTAGAAAAACTTTTTAATATGTTTAAAACGTGTGCTTAATTTTTTTAAGATCGGTCGGATAGGTTTTGCATAATAATTTTGCAATCCAGCCTACTCGAAAAAAAATCGCAAATTTTCAAATTTATAGTAGGCCCTAAATAAGGCCCTCAGATAGTTGCAATTTTTTTTTACATATAAAGGAAGGCTCAAACTTCCAAACGCTTTTTGTAAAATTCAAATCGGTTCACTAGGAGAGCATAGAAATTTTTTTAAAGTTTTAAACATTTTTTAGGCTTATAAACAAATTGAATAACTTTACGAGCTTTAAACATATCATTTTCGAATCAAAATATATTCTTAAATCAAATAATGTCATTATTATGATAAAACTGCAGAAATTAATTACCTATTTTAAAAAGTTTGATTTTTACAAAAAAAAAAAAATTCGTTCGCCTTTGTTTTAACAATTCAAATTATTACTGTTATTATATATTGTTACTTTTAGTAAACAAATATGTATTTATAAATTGTTAATAAATAATTTGAATTGTTAAAACAAAGGCGAACGAAATTTTTTTTTGTAAAAATAAAACTTTTTAAAATAATTAATTTCTGCAGTGTTATCATAATAATAACATTATTTGATTTAAGAATATATTTTGATTCGAAAATGATATGTTTAAAGCTCGTAAATTTATTCAATTTGTTTATAAGTCTAAAAAATGTTTAAAACTTTAAAAAATTTCTAGGCTCTTCTAGTAAACCGATTTGAATTTTACAAAAAGCGTTTGAAAGTTTGAGCCTTCCTTTATATGTAAAAAAATTTGCAACTATCTGAGGGCCTTATTTAGGGCCTACTATAAATTTGGAAATTTGCGATTTTTTCCAGTAGGCTGGAATGCAAAATTTAATATGCAAAAGCTATCCGACCGATCTTAACAAAATTTAGCACACGTTTTAAACATATTAAAAAGTTTTTCTAGGCGGAATATGGAGCTTGTAAGTCAAGTTTAGAAAGTCAAAAACATTTAAAGGATTAACTTCATTTTTTTGTACTTTTTTTCCGATTATTGCTATTTTTTCAACATTAAATATTAAATTTTCAATTTCTAGCTAACGAAATATTGTGTAAAATTGAATTACGTAATTTTTAACTTCTCATAATTTTTTCTCTAGGATCAATATTTTCCGAATTATAAACGAGAAATAGGAGCAAAAAAATGAGAAATTTTCAATTGTTTTCAGATTTTGTTAAATAAAAAATTTAGCACAGGGTTTGCGACTGGCGCATATCGTGATTATCGATATTGGGCACATCCTAAAGGGATTCCAGCAAAAAAATAGCTTCCTATGGAAAATGTCCAATCCAAAACAGATCCCGTCTAGACTAAAATTAATTTAGTCATTAATACCCTTGTCTCCAGATTAATACGACTTTGCAAGGACGCAAATAAACCCGGCCGTATTGGGGAACTGTATCTTACCATCTTTACTACTCTATTTGTTGTTATTCGGCTTATATGATCGTACTATTCTGCTCTTCTATTTCTTACCTAGTTCTTGATGTTCTCCACCTTGCATTTACGTCGTATATCTATACTTCTAGCTCTGTCCCATAATGTCTAACACCAATTTTTCCAAGTGTTTTCATCTCTGCTGTTTCTAACATCCTTTTAGTCCTCTCTATGTCCGGTCGTGTTTCTGCTGCGTGTATCATTATTGTTCTAAGGACTGTTGTAAATTCTGCCTTTCATTTCTTTCCCGATATTTTTATTTCTCCATATTGTTTCATTTAAGCAGCCTGCGTCTCTGTTTGCTCTGTTCACTTGATCTTTCCTGGTTTCGAGATTTCCGTAGCTAGATAATGACATGTGATGTCTAGATATTTAAACTGCATCACTTGTTCTATTATCTGACCTTCCAGCTTCAATTTACATCTTAGTAAATTTGCTGTTATAACCATGCATTTTGTCATTTTGGGGGAAATTAACATAACAATAGAGGATTCAGGGAATCACCCTGTCCTATCTCATTGCCAGCTTCAATAGTGTCGATTAGTTCTCCTTCTACTTTTAATTTTATTGTGTTGTTTGAGTAGATATTTTCGATTGTTTTGATTATTCCTAGAGGTATCTCTCTTGCGTACAATAAGTGGATAACGTCCTTTAATTTAACCCAGTCAAATGCCTTCTTAAGGTCCACGAAACATATGCCGGTTTGTTGTATTCTAATTATTTCTCTTGCACTTGTCTCATTATAAATATAGCGTCGGTGAGGGATCTTGTCTACTTACAACCTTGTTGTTCTTCGATTAGTGTTATAATTTCATTCAGTTTATTGGTTATCACTTTGGTTGTTAATTTTAGTGTTGTGTTTAATAAATTAATACCTCTGTAATTTTCCGGGTCCTATTTGTCTCCTCTTTTGAAGAGAGGTATTCATCATCATCAGCCGTTTGGGTCCACTGCTGGACATATGCCTCCCGTAAATAATTCCAATGCATTCTATCTTGAGCACCCTGAATCCAGTTGTGCTGTATGCGCTTGATGTCATCTGACCACCTTGTTGGAGGACGTCCTCGATTACGATAAGCATCGTGTCTAGGTCTCCATTCCAGAATTTTCTTCGTCCACCTTCCATCTTTTAATCTGGCAACATGCCCCGCCCAGTTCCATTTCAGTGTTGTAATCCTTTGAACTGCGTCAGTAACACCAGTTTTTCTCCTAACTATTGTATTTGATACTCTGTCTCTGAGGGATATATTCAGCATTGACCTCTCCATCGCTCTCTGTGCCACTTGTATTTTATTGATTACTTTTCTGGTAAGGGTCAATGTTTCTGCTCCATACGTTAGAACTGGGAGTACACATTGATCAAAGACCTTCCTTTTCAAGCACATGGGAATATCTGATCTAAAGACTTCTCTCAGTTTTCCGTAAGCCGCCCATGCCAGTCCTATTCTCCTGTTTAGCTCCGTTGTTTGATTATCTCTTCCTAATTTAATCTCGTGGCCCAGATATTTATAGCTATACACCTGTTCAATTTGCGTGCCGTTAGTTGAGATGTTTTTCGCCAGTACAAGGTTGGTCATATATTGTGTTTTGGAAAAATTAATTTTAAGTCCAACTCGTGTACACGAGCTCTGAAGGTCTTGAAGAAGCTGGCAGGCATGATCTACCCGGTCTGCAATAAGGACTATGTCGTCTGCAAATCTCAAGTTGTTCAGAAACTCTCCATTTATGTTGACTCCAATATTCTTCCAATTATTGTTTCTCATAGCACTCTGCAACAAAGCGGTGAATAGCTTAGGAGAGATGGTATCTCTTGCCTAATACCCCTCTCGAAGGGAAATGTATTTGTGTTGCCATAATACATTCTAACTGCAGCTGTTGCGCTATTATATATATTCCGAAGAAGAGTTGTGTACCTATGATCAATATGGCACTCTGTAAGAGCTCTTAACATGGAGCTATGCTGGACTGAGTCAAACGCTTTCTCAAAGTCTACAAATATTAATATCAATGGCATGTTGTATTCTGCAACTTTCTCTATTAAGGATTTTATTACTTGTAGATGGTCATTCGTTCCAAAGCTACTCCTAAATCCGGTCTGCTCTAATGGTTGGTAAACATCCAGCTTAGGATTCAGTCTGTTAGTAATTATATAAGCTATTAAGAGTTTATATAAAGAGATAACAAGCTGATAGGTCTGTAGTTTCTAATTTCTGTTACATCTCCTTTTTTGTGCAATATTATCATAATGGCACTATTCCGTTTTTCTGATGCAACTCATTCAAAGAGGCAGGCATTATAAAGAGTTTTTAAAGCTGTTATGACACATTCGTCTCCTAATTTTAGCATTTCACTTACAACGCCGTCTTATCCAGGTCATTTGCTGTTCTTCATACCTTTCAACGCTGATTCGATTTCCTCTTCGGTTATATCTGGAAGTTCCTCTGATCCTTGATTTTGTGTGGCTTCGATTTCCACCACCTCTGGAATGTGAGCATCTCAACGATATAATGTTCTATAGTACTCTTCGATAATTTTCATAATTTCTTGTTGTTCATATACAACATGTCATTGTCTATTTTTTAACTTATAAACGTTCCTGGTTCCTGTCTTCAACTTTCGTTTTAGAAGTTTAAGGCTTTTATTTTGTTCTATGGTATTAGTTGTTTCTTTAGTATTAAAATTCCTTATGTCTTTCCTATCAGCTTTTGAAATGGTTTTATTTAAATTCCTTAGGTCTGCGATGTTCACTGTATGCTTATCTTTCATTTCCCTTCTTTTTTGCATTAGGTTCCTTGTGCCTTCTGTAAGTTTTTCATTTTTCCTTGTTTGCTTAAATTGACAGTTCTTCTGTGCCTTCCTAAGAGCTTCCACCAACCTTTCGTTAAGTTGTTTAATATCGGTTTAACAAAACAATAACAAAAACAATTATGTAATACATTAAACATACATAACTTTAAATGTTGGTAACAAAAGAACTTCCAAATCATAAGAAAAAACTAAAAAAAAATATTAACAGGATGTCCCGACGTCCTTGTAGTTTGATTTTCTTACCAGGACTATTGGAGATAGCAGTATTTCCGTTATAAATTAAGAATGTGTGGAGTTAGCAGGAATTATTGTGGCGAATTATTGTCTTATTTGAATTTTAATGGACATGGGATTTTTTATGATTACGTAGAATATTTTTCTCTTTTTAATTACATCAAAATCACAAAATTACAAAAAAATGGAGTTAGCAGGGTTATACTTTACACAGACGATATGTCGGGTTATACTGGATCAAATTTGCTATTTTTTTAAACTGGGGTATAACGTTAAAATACGAGGGTGGATTGATATAAAACTAGCCTTTGAAAGAAAAAACAAGTTTTTTGGAATTAAATCGCCTTATTTCTCAACATAGTCCTCTTTTAGCTCCATATACTTAGTAAGACGATGTTCCAATTTTTTTTATCCCATCCGAATAGTACTTTTGCTCGAGCTCTTCAAAATAGGCCCAAAAATTAAGTTTCAGCGACGACTTCATCATTTGTTGCTAAACGGCGTTCTCCAAGCCATTTTTTTTGTTTGGAAACATAAAAAAATCGATTGCGGCAACATCTGGGAAATACGGTGAGTGTTCAACCAATTCATAGCCCAATTCGTGTAATTTTGCCATGGCGACGGTCGATCGGTGAGCCGGTGCATTGTCTTGGTGAAAGAGCACTTTTTTGCGTTCCAAACCGGGACGTTTTCGACATATTTGGGCATCGAATCGATCCAATAATGCTGCGTAGTACTCACCATTGATTGTTTTTCCTTTTTACAAGTAGTCGATGTGGATGATGCGCTTCGCATCCTATAAAACAGTTGCCATCACTTTACCGGCCGAATGTGCACTCTTTGCCTTCTTCGGCGGCCTTTCGCCGCGTTTGCGCCACTGTTTCGACTGTTCTTTGGTTTCCGGTGTGTAATAATGCACCCAGGTTTCATCAACGGAGATAAATCGGCTAAAAGAATTCTTCGGATCGCGCCGTATCATCGCCAAAAGCGTCTCCGAAGTGGTCACACGTTTTTGCATTTGATCGAAGGTATCAAACGCGGCACCCATCGCGCGGATAGCTTTTCCATGTCCAAATGATGGTGAATGATGTTGTGTACGCGTTCGTAGGAAATGTTTAGGACCTCTATTAACTCGCGGAGCTTAATTCGATGATCTGCCATAATCATTTCATGGACTTTGTTGATCATTTCCAGCGTGGTGACTTCATTTGGCCTCCCAGGACGCTCATCATCAAAAACACTCCACGAATGTACGACCACGAACAAATTCAACTTTCCAAAATTTTACTGTTGCTAACGAAGGTGCAACCTCACCATAAACTTCGTCCAGGTCGGCTTTATTTGCACATTCGTTTTACTCTTTTTGTGGAGAAACTTAATCACCGAATGATACTAGACTTTTTCCATTTCTCCGAAAGCACAAAATTCGCTTGCTTTTGACGGCTGTAAAAACCAAACTAATTGCTTTTAAAACTTAAAATTTTGACAGACGTCATGTCATGAATGGCAAATGTCAACACCGAAACCAATTCGGTATCAAGTAGCACCATCTATCAAAGTCTAGTTTAATATCAATCTACTCGTAATAACATTTATCTTATTTTCATTGCAAATTTATCCAAAACAAAGCAGCTAATAACGAGATGTACAAATTTTTCTTAAGTCGCCTGTTTATTGTTTTTTTTCTTTATGTATTTAAAATATAATTATATTAATTAAATGATATTTATAAACAATTTTTCCATATACTCTGATAAAATTTGAACAAATCAGTTTTTTAGTATTAAAAAAATTATTTTTAGAACAAAAAATCTTATATTTATAATACATTAGAGAAATTATAACTTCTTAAATATCTTATGTGTGGTTTTGACACCATTAACAATTAAAAACAATGGGTTGCTATAAAGATAAAGTTCTTGTTAACAAGTATTCGGGTTCTTGTAAAATGCAGTTAATTAATTAATTAATGCAGTCATTTGATGGTAAACAAAATATTAATTTTTCACGAGTTACCGAGTCTTGAAAATGGCTATTTTCGCGCTTTTTAAAACTTTAAATACTCGAAAGCGATGCATTTAAGAGAAATTTAATAACATTTTTTGCTCAGAATCAGGCAATTAACCTAAAAAAATTCGTAGGGACAAAAAAATTAAAATTTTTTTTCAATTTAATTTTAATTTAATTAAAAATCATTTTCTCTTGGTAACATGCATTTTTGTTATAAGAGGACTATTTCAAGTAACATTGTGCAAAGATATGAAATGAGAATATTTTTCCTAGCCAGTGTGCCCATACTAATTAATTTAAACTTAAGAAGATATAATTTCTCATAATTACGATTTTTTGTTCTAAAAATAATTTTTTTAATACTAAAAAACTGATTTGTTCAAATTTAGTAAAAGTGTATGAAAAAAATTGTTTATCAATAACAATTTAATAATGTTTATAAATAACATTTATTTAATATAATTAAATTTTAAATAAATAAATAATAAATTAACCACTATGATTAACCACAATAAAATAAAATGACCACTTAAAAAAATATTTGTACATTTCGTAGTTATTAGCTACTTTATAGCTGATAAATCTTATTTGGACGTTGTATCCCAGTTTAGACAACGAAATGGCAAATTTGGTCTAGTATAACCCGAGATATGTCATTTTTGGACCGCTCTCTTTTGAAACTGGGTTATATTTTTTTTTAAAGCAGGGCTGGTATTTCATTCGGCTACCCTCACTCCTTGGATCTAGTCGGAACGCAAAGTACCCTGTTTACACTCCTGTTCAAACAATTTGTAATAATATTGTTTGCTAAAAATTGTGTTAACAACTTTGACACTTATAAAAGGTTGGTTTATTTCAGTCCTTAAAGTTGTTAATTACTTACTGTTAAAACCTTACAGTGATTTTTTTTTTAAAACGGACCATCATAATTTTTTTGGTTTTAAAAGTTCTGTTTTGTAACCAGCCTTTCAAATATTTTTCGCCATTTAATTTGAACTAAATTTTACGGAGTTATTGTAAATGTTTATAAGATTATTATACCATTCTGTGTACAATCTTATTTTTCTATCAACTGCCTTATAATAAAAATTGCATCTGTTTTTGATCTGCCTTGTACAAAGCTAAACTGATTTATCGGATATTTCGGTTTCTTCACGTATCTGACTCATACCAGAATAAGCTGTTATTCCTGTTCATTATATCTTCCCATGTAACTAGTCCCATATTTTGATTATTCCTTGTTCTGGCGTTGTAGGATAATTATGTTTTAATCTGCTTAATACCATATATTAGATTTATCAAGTGTGCCCTCCTCACAAAATACAACATTTGTATAAAATTCTTACAAATCATTTTAAAGGTACACTATACAACAGTGAAGTTAAAAATTGACCAGCAATAAAGTAACATTCCATCACTCAGGTACAGGTATTTATAACCCAACGGTAATAAAACGGGACTTAATATTTTTTCTCAGGTAGCAACAAATCTGGATTAGCACTATCGTAATCTTTAATAAACTGTCGTTTAATCAAAATTCCTGGAAAGTTCCAACACTGAACTCAATTTGTTTTTATAGATTTTAGTTATTTCCATCGCAACTGCACGAGTAATTTTAGACTGGATTCCTGACTCTTGCACAATCAAATGCGTTTGAGTAGGAGTGTGTAAAATTGAAATTAATTAAGATTGGAAATAAATTTTGTATTATTTCTTTGTTATCGATTAGTAATGATATCCAATTCTCCTTATCATGTTTTATATCCAAATAATGTTTCCAACAAACTTTTTTCGTCCTATGTCAGGAGAATTCTCGTTTTCTTTCACAACCGTTGAATGAATTTTCATAGTTTTGCTATTCAACTAATTGATTCGTATATATCAAATCGTAATCAGTATGTTCACTTCAACCAGTGTGATTCTCAAAAATAATCTCTGATGTATGGTGTCCCTCAAGGCTCGGTTTTGGGTCAGACATTAGTTCATATTTATGTTATTGGCCTAGCATAGTTCCAAAGGTAATTAACACTGTTTTATTTGCTGATAACATTACTTTCTATGTAAGCTATCACCTTCTGAATTTAACTCACTGTCTCTTTAAACGACTCTAAATCACAAAGTGTTAATTTTGCTTTAACACATAACACTGATATTGGATATATTGCTCTACCACAATGTGCAACCGGGGCAAAGTTTATGGATGCGGGATTATCCTGGGAACAACATATAGTTAATGGATTGAAAAAGCTTTCCCGACAACTTTTACTTTTTAGGAATATTGTACAAGTGACTTCCAGGGAAACTATATTATCTGATCATAGTAACTTTCATGCTAATCTAACTTATGTTGTTCTCTCCTGGGAGTCCTGGGGTCACTCTTGTCATATTGATAGTGTTTGGACAAAAAAGTTTGTTCATATTATCTCTGGGCTCGGTTATAGAGCAGACTGCAGAAACTCCTTAAGTTATTTTGAAATTTTAATTTTACCTTGTGTATCTATTATGCAATGTCTGTTGCACATTAAACAAAATCTTAGCCAATACAATGTGCATGAGGATTTTCACAATTATCCCACTAGAAACAACATCTTTTACCATAATTCGGCCGTCTTGAGAGATCCAGAAATGGTTTAAGGTATTTCGCCATTAAGTTTTATAACATAGTGCCACATAGTGACTTTTATTAATTTTATATACCTTTATATACCTTACAGTGAATGCCTTTTTTCATTTGAGGAGTATTTTTATTCCAATTTTAATCTGTTGTGATTGTTATCTGCCTGTTATCTTCACAAATCCCTATTCCTCTCTACACTTCTCAACAATCGAAGTGGATAATATTATGAAAATTTACATTTTATTTTTTGTTCATAAGGTCAAATAGAAAAATGGAGTGACATAAATAAAGATTTATTTTTACTTCGTATTTTCATACAGATGAACCGAAAGAAAGAAATTCTTTAAGAAAAAAAAAATAGAAAATAAACAAAAATTAACAAAATTAACAACCTAAAATTTCTACTCCTGCTCAATTTCTAATATCTCGAAAAGAAAAATTAATAGTGTGTGGGTCTACCTCTGTGTCGCCTTAGTGCTCTAACTCTATTTGGAAGACCTCTTATTAAATTATTGATGAACTGCTGCGGTATACGTTCCCAAATCGCTCGTAATGTATTGGCCAAACTGATCTAAGGTTTGGGGCGGTTGAAGGAGTCTGTTTTGTTGTCTAGACATGTTCAATGCAATTCATATCAGGTGAACATGGTGGCCACTCCATTCTTGTAATGCCATGAGCTTCTATACACTCGTTGACAATTCTCGCACGGTGAGGGCGAGCATTATCATCAATCAGAACAAATTGTTCGCCTATTGCACCAAAAAATGGAACAACTATTGGTACTATGACTCTGTCTCGATATCGTGTAGCAGTCATTGTCTCATTAATTAAGACGACTAAGTCCGTGCGACCGTCAAAACATATGCCTTCCCACACGCAAACGGGTCCACCTCCAAAAAGAGTGGTTGGGACTCTCAGATTTTCATTGTAACGCTGTCCTCTTTCCCTCCACACCAATATTCGGCCATCATTCGTATACAAACGAAATCTGGACTCGTCAGTAAAGAGACAATTCCTTCAATTTTCGAAATTCCACTGATAGTGTTCCATCGCCCAGCGATATCTGCATGCACGCTGCTCTCTAATTAGTCGTGGATGGGTAGCGCGCAGTCTAGCCCTTAAACCACTAAGTCACTAGGATGCATGTAACCGTCTTCGGAGAGTTTGACTGGAAATCGCTCGTGCAGTAGCATGTCTGAAGATACTGTTAATTCTGGAAGCTGTGAATGTTGGGTTTCTTCGTGCCGTCAGAACTACAAAACGGTCTTGACGAGCTGTAGATCGTTTTCTTCCTCCTCCATGCCTGTATGTTGCAGATCCAGTTGCTACATACCGATTCCATGCATGAATTATCACACTTTGCGACACATTTAGCCTCATAGCAACCTCTTGTTGAGTTATGCCTTGTTGGATCCAACGAACTAATTGCTCGAGCTGCACTAGTTTTAAACGTCTTTGCGGCATAATGTTTTTGTGATAAATAGATTTCTTGACTTATTGACAACTGGTAAAGCCAATACAAGCACTTTCATACGAATGATATATTCATGTTTGGAACAACATTTCTCTCTTTGTACGAGATAAGGGCCGATAAGAATAGGGAGAAAAAAACCGCATGCAAAAAATATTGGCAATAAAGATAGCATATAGAGTATAGTACAGGTAATTATTTTAAAAATAGTTTTATATGTTAATTTTAGGAATTTTAAAATTATCCACTTCAATTGTTGAGTAATGTAATTCAAGAGTAAATTTACCAGAATCGTTGTCATAAATGTACCTTTTTCTTAATTACGGAAATACTAAAGCAGTACACTATGTAAATGAATTCCATTGAACTGCACACATTTATGCTCTACTACCTGCTTCTTACTTTCAACCCTTTAGTTTTACATAAGAAACACCTAGTGCATTTTAACACGTTTTCAATATAGTTTTTTAGGTTTTTTTTTAAGAATATCTGTTGTATTATATGAAGCTGTTTACTACCTTATTTTTTAATCGATTATAATCTCCCACTTAAGTTAAATAGGTTCTGGAGGCTTTATTCATTTTTTTAAAAACGTTACGGAAACCAAAAACAAATTTGCCAAAACTTGTTGCATTGATTGTCACATTTCTGAATTGTTACTATGCAAGCGACAATCTTCACTGCTTGCTAGATAAATATATTTAATATCTTCACTATTTAGACGTGTCATTTGGACAAATTAGGATTGATGTTCTTGTGTGTTAAACAACTGAGACTCACAACATCCGGTCATTCCCTTTAATAATAAATAGGTTTTATTACAACTTGCTCTGTCTAATAAATGCATTGATTTTGTGTAATAAACTATATTTTAATTTTTACAGGACACTGATGATGTTCCGATGGTTCTAGTTGGTAATAAGTGTGATTTGGAAGATGAGAGAGTTGTCGGCAAAGAACAAGGGATGAGTCTATCCCGTCAGTTTAGCTGTGTTTTTATGGAAACGTCTGCCAAATCAAAAATAAATGTTTATGATGTGAGTATACACGATTTAATTTTATATCGATTATATTATATTGATTGGCTGATTGCTAATTGAGGAAGCGATCAGCTGTCGACCATGTCTGCGATAGCCGAAGATGCAAGGACACAGCCTATACGTTGGAAAAACCATAGGTAGTTTGTGTGATGTTTCCTCTCAAAAAATGAAAAGCATCATGCATTCACCGGCACGAAAAATGGAGCCCTTGCATTTTTAAAATCAAAACTTAAAATTTTAATTCTCTTTAAACTTTTATTGTTATAAGAACATAAACACAAACGAAACAAACTCTTTTCAAGCAATTTCTAATAAAACTTAAGTGCTTATCCGAAAAAAGAGTATGCATACAAAATCGAAAATAAAAGATACACTATTCTTATAACTTTTAAAAGTGCAAAGGTAGCTATTGGTATTCTATTGTTATTCTTTTGGTATTGTTGATGTAAGTAAACTGTCTAGTCGCATCAAGTCTCAAACACAACTTGAAGTTAAATTGCGTTGATTTAATCTCAAGAATTATGGTTGTAAATCTCGAAACAGCGGCTGCTATTGTTGCGTATGCGTTGCTTCAAGACAAAGGAAGTGAGCGATATGTAGCTCAAACGTATTATCAAATATCCAACAGTACTGTGCACCGTACTTTTACACGTTTCTTGGTTGGCAACCGAAGCTTACACTAGACGACCTGGAACCGGTCCCCAACGAAGAACTAATGCCCGTGATGATCGTCGTGTCACGGCTGTACAAATCCGAAATCAACTTCAGTGCGTCCGGAATACTAACGTAAGTAAACGAATCAGTCGAAGTCTTGGAGAAGCAAATTTTGCAGTCGCAGACCTGCAACAGGCCTACAACGTCTCGGACATCATCGAGTTGCGCCATCAGTTTGCCAGAAACTATGCTCATTTTACTCTAAATAATTAGATGTACGTTTTATTTACCGATGAGTGCAGGTTTACCTTGCGATCTCTAGATGGCCGTGAGAGAGTATGGCGAAGACCACATGAGCATTTTGCAGAATGTACCTTCAGTCCTAGGGTAGGCTATCGGGCTCAATTATGTTGGGGGGCTGGAATTTCTCTAGAGGCACGTACAGAATTGTACATGGTTCCGGAAGGCTCTAAAACAGCTGCCACGTACATTGATGAAATTCTTGTGCTTGTGAAAAGCATCAGGCACAACAAAATCTTGTGAAAAGGTGTTGTGCCTGATGCTGGTTTTATTGGAAATGACTTTGTTCTGATGCATGATAATGTCAAGCCTCACAGTGCGAGAATTACTCAACAGTTTTTAAATGGAGTAAACATTCCCGTAATGGATTGGCCAGCATTGTGCCCGATGTAAAAATGTATCCTTGGACGAAGGATACGAAGTCCTGTTCCTGTCCCTTTAACCTTAAATTAGTTTCAAGAAGCCCATTTAGAGGAATGGGAACTTATTCTCTAACAGGACATTTCTCATTTGAGTTTAGGCATGCCAAGGAGAATTCAGGCAATAATTCAGGCACGTGGAGGAAACATTCGTTATTAAAATCAGTTTGTCCGGACACATGATTAAAGTTTTCAATAATTGAATGTCATTTTGTTACATTTACTTACGGTTTTTTCCTTAGTTTTTAAATTCTTATCTACTAAAACAGTTCTTTGTTCAAAAGTTAATTTTTTATTAGTAATTGCTTAAAATAGTTTGTTTCGTTTTGTGTTTACGTTATTATAATAATAAAAGTTTAAAGAGAATTAAATTTTTTTAAATTTTTATTTTAAAAATGCAAGTGCTCCGTTTTACCTTAGTAGAATGTTTATTGTAGTGATGGTGAACGTGGTGATTTTTAAATCACGCCGTGATCAGTGATCATGACTTTTTAATAGCGGTGATTTTAACCTATGAGCATGATCACCATTCTTTTATATACATTAACAGCTGTTAACAGTAATTATACTAAAAACATGATCGTGATCACTCCGTAGTAGGTGGTTTTAAATTGTAAAACAAAACAAATTTTAACAATTATAGATATTTAAAATTGGCATTGAAAAATACAGTTTTGCATTCTTCTCGCTCAACCTTCTCCTTCTTTCACTTACAAATGGTCTTGCTTTAAAAAAGTTTTCACAAGGGATCGATTATCCTGAAGCAAATAATTTTTCTCTGGCTATAGCAGATAAATACGGATCTAGGTAATATTTTGTCTTATCCCGGGAATTCTATTATTGCTCTGGATGTAGCTGTACCAGTTGGACGGACACAAAAAACATAACAATCAAAAGAAACTTCTTATGTACCAGTGGGAAGAACAGGAGAAACATAACAATCAAAAGTGCGCCATATTGACAATTCCTCAGGGTACTTTTCTGGAGATGCTTGCGGATTTCTTATAGAGTGATTGAAGATGATAATTCCTTAATTTCTGAGTATGTTATTGATGAACGTGGTATTTGTAAATGATCCGTGGCCTAAAAACATAAGTATAAATGAATTTTAATCAAATAAAGGTAGATGCCGAGCACAGTTTTTCTTAAATCTTGCCCAAGTACTTTCGCTCCTAGAGCATCTCCAGGGACATTTCGTCAAAATTAGGCTATCTAACAATATGGTGAATGTCATAAACGTTAATTGATACATTTACACCACACGAGACAAAGGACAAACAGTTTCAAATTATTATAAATTCGAAGAAGCTACATATTGGGTGACATCAGGAGAGAGAATGAATGAATTAAAATTCATTTAATCAAGCATTAAACCTTATATCACTTTATAAGTATTAACATTTGTCTGCCCTACCTATGAATTTCCATAATCTTTAAGCTTCCAGGTTGACCAGATTCGAATTGTGAACTTATATAGACCAGTATATCCGCGACAAAAGGATATTTGAAGGTTCTAAAAGCTAAATCAGGGGTAGCTGATGACAAATCCGTGAAGACGTACTTAGTTTGTTTTGTTGTTTTTTCAACAATCTTAAAAAGTGTTAAAAAATTTTTTTTTATGTAAAACGTTTCTTATACATTTTAGAGAAAAATTGTTCAAACAAAAGTTGTAGATCATACTTTGTTTTCGAGTTTCCAAATTAAAATACATAAACAATTGACAGAGATAATTGCAAGATACCCTTATTTTTGCAGTAATTTATAAATGTTAATAACTTTGCTGTTTGCATAATTACATGTAATAACTACTCCAAAAAAGAATAATCAAAAAAAGCAGAAATATATATATCACAGAAAGTGATGGAGTTGAAGAAAGCTGGGCAAAAATTAAGTCTAATATCTTAGCCTCGGCCAAGGAAGTTCGTGGTGAAAGAAATATAAATCAAAATAAATCGTTCCCAAGGCGAAGAACTCCATGGTTTTGTACAGAAGTGAAGGAAAAATGTAAAGAAAAGGAAGAAAGCTTACCTGAAATACATGTCAACCAAAACACAAGAGACCATAATTATAAGACAATTAGAAACGAAACACATGCACTTGTAAGGAAATAAAATATGATCACTGGGAACGCTTTTCAAAAGAAATGGAACATGATTTTTACGGTTTGCAAAAGGAAATATGGCGCTTCTTAAGAGGTCAACGAACGGAGGTAAATGAACTAATAGAACCAAAACACATACAAAAGGATACGTGGATGACTACCTAAAAAAGTTTTAAGCAGAGAAAGAACAAACGACGCTAGAACCGGAAACATCAGAAATTACCACAAATAAAGGACTCACTATAAATGTACAGGAAGTTCGGACAATACTTGAAAACCTGAAGAACAGAAAAGCAGCAGGTAAAGATGGGAGATCAAACGAGTTACTGAAATATTATGGAGCAGCAATGACAGAACAATTAACAACATCATTAATAAAATTATAAAACACAATAAAATACCGGAAGAATGGAGAACGTGCGAACTAATTCTTCTATTCAAAAAAGGAGATAACAAACAGCCAGAAAACTACAGAGGTATAAACTTATTAAATACTACGCTATAACTTACAACTAAAATTTTGTAAGTGCTAATAAATCAGAGGATAAGTTCAGCAGATGAACAACAGAGTTTTCACTGTAAAAGATCGTGTACAGATGCAATATTCGTTATAGAGCAAATTACTGAGAAATCACTAGAGTATAATAGACCAGCATTTCTGTGTCTGATTGACCTAAAGAAAGCGTTTGACGGGGTAAGACTCAAAGATGTAAACCATCTTCTGTATAATAGAGAAGTTACCCTAAATATTATAAAAACTATCAATAACATCTACCAAAACAACAAAGTTGAAGTCAGAATAGATGGACAACTTACAGAACCTATAGAAATCGGCAGCGGAATAAGACAAAGGGATTCATTGAGCCCCATGCTCTTCAATTTGATCATGGATGAAATCATCAAAACCCTTAACAAAGGAAGAGCATACAGAATGGGAAACAAAGAAGTCAAAATACTCTGTAACATAAGAGCAAAAGAATTTAATATGACAATCTCATCTCAGAATACTAAAACAATAGTAGCCAGCAAAGAACAAACCAGATGTAAAATAGAAATTGATGGCATTAGTATTGAACAAGTAATGGAAATAAAATACCTGGGAATTACACTGTCTAGCTATGGAGATCTGAACAAAGAAGTGAGAGATCAAGTACAAAAAGCAAATCGACTGGCAGGATGCCTTAATAACACTATATGGTGAAACAGACACATTGACACAGATGAAGAAGTAAAGAATTTATAAAGCCACTCTAAGACCAATAATGACATACGCCTCAGAAACAAGACCCGACACAGCCACAAATGCTCTTGGAAACTGCAGAGATGAGAGTACTGAGAATAATTACAGGAAATACGCTGAGCGATCAAAAGAGAAGTGAAGACATTAGAAGAAAATGTAACGTACAGTGTATAAATGAATGGACACAAAATAAAAAAGAAGAATGAAATAACCACATAATCAGAATGAAGAAGACCCGTGTCGTCAAAATAGCAAGAGATAAGTCACCAATCTGCAGAAGAAGTATCGGACGACCGCGCAAAAGATGGAGTGACAACCTTCCATAGAGGCATTAATCCGCCAATGAACAAACAGAATTGCTTATAAAGAGGAGGAAGAAGAACTACTTAAAATTGTGACAGTTAATGAGTTATTAAAATGTGTTACATTTTAAACAGATCGACCAAATAGTTTATAAGGTTTTTTCATTAATCTCAGTCAATCGTTCATGTATTTTAATTTAACAACTAGCCTAAATTAAAGAACTTTTTACGATCTACAACTTTTATTTGAACCATTTTTCTCTAAAATATGTAAAAAATGTTTTATAGGCAATTTATGATTGTTTAATTAGCTGTACATCTTCAAGGATGTGTCACCCCTTATATACCATTTAGATCCTTCAAAAAAATAAGATTTTTTCAGATTAATAATATACCTTTCACAAAAAGAGAACTATTTCTTCAAACATTTTTTTATTTATTTATATACTGCATCCATTTACTTACAATTTCAATTACTTACAAACAAAAACAATATATTATTAAAATAACAATCACAAGTCTTACAAAGCTACATCTTAACAACAATAAACCATTCAAATAACAAACACCTCAGAATAATACAAACATATAAGAATAATACAAATGTACAAACAACTTATTGTAAGATACTTTTTAGTTGTTTTTTAAACAAACTAATTTTGGAGTCAAAAATATCTATTTGTCTTTGCAAGCTATTAGCACTCCGGACCAATCGTGTAGTTGGTTCATTGATACCATAATTAGTGTGGTGAAATGGCACCGAAAAGATTTCTGATTGTCTGTTGCTTCTACTAGGAACTTTAAGACTAACAAGCGATAAGAGTTGAGGACAATCTATAAAAGCATTGATAACTTTGTGTAAGAAACATAAATCTAACAATGTCTTCCTTGACTCAAGTGTTGGTAAGTTAAGACTATCTCTTACCCACTGATGTAAACTTGTACCACTGTTACTTGAATGTAACAGTGGTATGAGGGGGACCATACAACTGATCCAAACTCAAGAATGGGTCTAACGAGACCACAATAAAGTCTTCTAAATGTAAATAAAGACAGATCCACAGATGTGCGTTGGATAAATCCCAGCGCTTTCATCGTTCTGTTTGTTACTTGGTTAATGTGGCTTGAGAATGACAGTTTGGTGTCTAATCAAACTCCCAAATCTAATAATTCATTTTTCGCGACTAATGGCAAGTTATTTATGTAGTAAACAAATGTAATTGGATTTCTTTGCCTCGAGAATGTCATTTTATGACATTTGTTTATATTGAGTGACATTTTGTTTAAAGTGCACCAATCATAAAACGATTTAAGATCTTCCTGTAATATAACAGCATCATTCCAGGATGCAAATATATAGATGCAAATATACAGACTTTTTTTTGTTTAAGATAAATTGTTATTATTTAACATTGAAGCAGTTGTATTTTTTCAGCTTATTAGCACTATTTATAAATATTTTTTTATCTTATTATATATTTAGATATTTGCAAATTATTACAAATTTTTAATACCAGGTATTTTTGTATACAATAAACATTTTACTAAAATATTTTAATCTCTTATTTCTTCAATTGCCGTATGATCGATTATTTGTGGGACACTCTGTATAATGTTTGATAATTAACTAATATATACTCGAAATTCAATAGTCAGGAAAATCATTTTAAGGACTCATACGCTAGGAAAATTATGCAATGTATTTTTAAATACAAATTTGATCAAATTGACGTACGTCAATGAAATTAATTGTCTTTTTTTGCTTATTTATTAGTTGCTTGTATCTTATTTACGATTCAAATTTTTCTTATCCACAATAAAAAAAAGCCGATAGGATTGTTTATAATAATGTGTATGTTTGACATTATATAAGCAGCTTCTTTCTTGATATAAATCAATTATTTAGAAACTTATTCCTGGCTTCCAAGATATTTTAAACTTTTATTTTTATTTTATAACAAAATAGGAAGACAAATAAACCACACACTGTCGACCAAAAAAAGGAAATCGAATTTCATCACATTATATCTAACTACTGATTGTCATTTGTCTTTAGATATTTTTCGACCAATCAAGAATAAAGTTTGTTCAAACTGACCTTAAAAATTAGAAGATCCTCTATTTTTAGAGGATTTGATCAATTTCAGGATATATTTTGTGCTAAGGTTTCTCCAGTTACTATATGGACAATTCGTAATGAAACACCCTATATAATATTGGTCTAATTATTGTGTTCACCTCAGTTTTCTTAGTCAGTATTTTTCTTTTAAGTATTTTTTTATCTGCAAAATATGATTTAATCTCTTTAAAATAATATTTTTTCTTATATTTCTGGCATTATTTCCCTGGTTTTGCTTATTATCACCCCCAGTGTTCCAATTCAAATTCTGGACTCCCTTTTTTGGGGTTTTCTTTAAGACCTATGCATAATTCAAAATAAAATATAAAAATATGCATATGCACTTTGGCATATTTGCATGACTCTGGTTATAAGTATTTTATTACTATCGATAAAGATGATGCTCCCGCTGTCCATTTCGTGATATTTAAGTGCCTCTTGAGGTGCTAATTTGTGTGGTGGTAAATACATCAGTATTTAGTCGCTTCCTAATAAGTCGCTGCCTAAGAATTACAAGGTTGGTTGACATAGCTGAAAGTCTACTACAAGAGCATATTAAAAAAAAAGGAATAGAAAATATTTAATTTTTTCCATAGTTTTATTAAAAAAATAAAATAACTTCGTGACTGTAATAAAAAACGAAAAATGCAAAAACCTTGCAGAGCTTCCATCTTGTTTTGTGCCAGGGTGACTTTAATATCATTTTTGTTTATTGATATGGGTATTTCGTAATTTTCAGTATGCCTCCTTGCATTCCATTGTCTTAAACTGATGATTTTGTATTCACGTTCGTTAAAAGTAGTTCGGAAACCGATGTCATAAAAATATGTAGTAAATTGTAAATAAAGAAACCACCTTTGAAAATGGAACTGCAGTATAATTCAGTTTTGATGAATAGGTTGAAAAATACAGAAAATCTTGCTCTTTCATTTGAAGTATGGTGTAAGGCTTTCTTGTGTTTGCTTTCAAAAGGGCTCTTAATAACGAAAGTGGAGAAAAGTATTCAGATTTTCTCTAACTGACTTTTGTATGCAGGAATATCCATCTACTAAAAACTTCATTTTAATTTTTTTTAAGTTCTTATTAGTTTTTATTAGTTTTTAAAATATGTGCAATAGCAAAACTCAAATCTATTGCGATAGTCTTCTACAACGCTTTTCAGGATTCGGTATATAGCATATCATTCCCAGCTCGACCATGCATTGCCTCTGACAAATCGCACAATAAACATTCCGGTTTATGAAAAATTCATGTTAAACACTAGCTTTCTTTGGGCAAAGACATTTTTGACGTCTCCTTTTGGACATGTCAATATATTTTGTAAGTCAAAACCAAGTACTGCGTTACCATTTTCAATATCCGCCTTTTTCTCTTCTCTCATTAAATTTTTTTCTTGCAAGTGTTTTTCATATTCCTTTTTCTTTTCTTCATTAAGGGTGTTTTCTTTCTTCAAGCAATCTATTTCAGCACAGAGGTCACATAGATCTTTTAAAGGTTTATTAAATAAATAATTGAATTCAGTGCAAAAATATTTTGCGATAAACATTAAGTTTTACTGGAGTCAAGTCTTTCTTTTATGAAATCCTCGTACATATTGTACATTTTTTGCAGTGATAGGTCACTTTCCACATATTTTCTTTTAGTATCAGCCCTACAATAATGGCTTTCTATTACAGGGAACATATTAATATGCTCTTTAACAATAATAAATTATATTTATTTACATTTATTACATAAATTAACAGAGAATGAAATCAACACACACGTTGTTTACATGTAACATAACCTATAAATCGAGTAATAAGTGATGACAGTTTCTATATACTACATAGGACCTTGTTATTCTGAGTTTGGAAAGTTCACTAAAATTTTGAGAAAAACAAAGTCGTATGTTTAACAAAGGACTATGTTGCGCTCTTTTCATATTTTCATAATATACACCAATGATTTTCGTTTAACTTTAGAGGATTGCATGCATATATTTTAGATTTACAAAGTTCTATGGGTGTCTTATGATACATAGAACCTAGTTATCTTAAAATTAGAGTTTTTAATTTTGTTACATATACCCTTGTAATACTCAGGTAGCGAAGTGTTTAGGATTTAAAAAATGAGTCAGTTGCAATATTATTGAATTTCGAGTTAATCAAATTTAATCTATAATCTAACTTCTTTATTATTTTCAGATATTTTATGATCTAGTTCGACAAGTCAATAAGAAATCTCCAGTGAAGATGATAAAGAAATCCAAACCCAAATGTGTACTTCTATAATTTTAGAAAATCTCTTGGAACCAAAAAGTACATTAAAGATTCAAAGACTATTATATATATGTAGAGTGTAAAAGAGGCAAGTGTGGACTTAAAGTCTCTTGCAGTGAAGTTTTTTAAAACTCTGTATATCATTCTTTTTAACACTAATTTAAATATTTGTAATAAAGTTGTCGGTTAATTTTTCCACAATCAAGGTTGTTATTACATGGTTATCTAGATGCAATCTTAGTGATAGAGTATTTTGAAATACTGCCAATATGTGGTGTCAAATAGAGATATAGATTTTGTGAATTAGTAGTATTTGCTACTTCTGATTCAAGACTATCCACAGGACAATACTTCACTAAAACAAAATTTTAACTGAAATCTCTAAGGCCCATGTCCAACAATATTAACATGAACTGCAACTTCTTATTCCGTTGGAATTTCTCACTTTAACCAACGCCCATTTGCCCCATAAACTTTTCTTTGATCAATTTGAACATATTAACTTGTGGTGAGATGTGATAATAATCCTATGGTGCTTTTCTAGTAGGTAGTGATGTCCTTGGCGAGATCAAATATTCTATTCTCAAAAGGGTGCACCCTTACGAATCACCAAATTTTATTTTACAAATTAAAACAAATCACCGAAATATTACACAGGCTGACATAGGTCGACCAATTATTACCCATTTATATCAAATTTGGGATCGTTTGCTGCATAAAAACGTTTATTCCAAATCATTAAACACTTCCATTGTATGAAATACAATAGAAATCTTCACTCACAAGTTTACTTATAATCTTATATTTTTCAATCTTCACTGCTCATTTAATTAATTCCTTCTAGAGAAACTTCTTCGCTCTTTTATCATTATACAATTTAATGTACTAATTTAATAATATACTATACCATATTATTGTGTTACAATTTTAAATATATTACCAACAACCTCGTTTGAAGGTAACATATTTGCTTTGAACTCCACACAGTAATTTGTCTATTTTATTATTACTACTGTATCGTGTTAAAATGCTTCTTCTTCTAAGCCAAGACCTACTTCTTCTTCCTTCTATATTGCCTTAAATTATTAAATGGAGTATATTATATCTCTCTGGGCGCATCTCTCTCACTTCCATAACTTTTTCCATACGCAGCAAAACAAATTTTCTTTTTAGGATTCTCCGATACACACAGATTTCAAAGCTCTCAGTTTCTGAGCAGAGTATCATCTTATAAAATGCAGCTGTGACATTCTCTATACATATTTTAATTTCATTGCTCATGTCCCACTTCTCATTTAGATTACAACCAAGGTGAGTGATTTTGTTGGTTCTCTCAAGTTGTTCTTCGTAAGTGTTATTACTTCTGGTTGTATTGGCGTTTTACTGACAAACATCACCTTTATCTTTGTATTCGATATAAAATTTGATACAAAATCAGTGCAAACCCGTTACCCAGTGGTTTTTATGCTCAAAGGACGAAGCCTGTCCTTGGCACCAGGTAGTTTCCATAAAACTAAAGAAGATTCCCGTCGTGGGCACCAGGTGTCTCAAAGACCACTGCCGAGATAATGTTGTGTTTCGCGACCCCAAAAACTTCCCGACTAACTAATTTTGTATCTAATTTCCACAAAACTCTAGGAGACGAGGCCCGGCCTGGGTCATGATATTCGTGATCAGTGTTCCCAAAAACTCCCGAATAACGAATGTGCATTAATTTTGTATCGAATTTCCATAAAACTCCAGGAGACGGGACCCAGGTGCATCAGGTGTTCATTTTCTGAACACATGTTTGTTGTTCAGGAAATGTTAGCATAAAAAGACACTAGTGTATTCATTACCTTCTTAAGATCTTTCAGCTATAGCAGTTTGTGTTTATACACAACATCGCGATGGAAAAGTTAAATTTATAGGACCTTCTGGTGTACTTTGATTTATCGAACGTGCAGAGGCTGTTTTCATATGGTGAAGAGCTCGTGCTCGTGTTTCTTGGCAAAACTAGCATTGTCGATAGTACCAACGTGGGTAATAACCTTAGTGGTTGGCTGTTGTGATGGTATAATATATAGTGCAGTAGTACTTTTGGAGATGATACTATTTTATGTACTGACATCTTCAATCGTGAATATGGAATCAATATTTTCGAATATGAAAAGCAAGAAAAATTGCTCTTTTCTAAAGTCAGTATATCTATCGAAACCATCGTCTCAAGAATTTGCTTATAATTCTGATAACATTTGTCAGGATTCGCAGTTTGTTTGGTAGAGTTTAATAGTGTCAAGCAAGATAGATGTTTTGCTGTTAGAAGAAACAGCAATTTTTTTCTGTTTATATGGCGGGATGTGATCCGACATACGCAATAGTCGACAAATTTAAATTCTCTCCAATTGGTTTATTGATCATTAGTAGCATCACTCAAACCAACACGAATAAAGTTATAAACTCTGGTTGTTAGTATCAACCATGTTAGTATTACCAAGCAATAATAACTGTTAAGTTCCTCACCACAATAAAAAATAGTCTACAAGTTAAACAAACGCTAAACAACCTAAATTTTTACAACAGAAAGAGAACTTAAAGTGGTAAAGAATTTATTAGGCAATGCCGAAACTTCTCCCAAACTATATGTGAATAATAGTCCATTCTCGGAAAGTAATCAACAGTGGCGGATGAGCAATAATTTGTATCAGTATCCATGTTTCAGTTTGGACATACCAAATAGAATTAAAGCAATGCCCTTAACAATATTTAATAGTGAATTACATCGAATATTTTGCTGTATTTGAGTAATATATTACATTTTTTCAATGATGAACTGCTGATACTCAATATACCACCAAAACTTCGTATTTTGCTAAAATCAAGTGAGAATAAATATTACTGCCTAAAAACAACTAGTTAGCAGGGCGAGTTTTGACAGGAGACTCATTATAGGCGAATGTTCTCACCCTTAATCATGAATTTTATATTCGATGTCATTAATTAAAATTTCGAGCGAAATTTTCATCCATTTCTTCGAATGTTATATTCATAATAAAAACATTAATGCTGGGAGCATTACTTATAGTTTAGTTTCCTCATATCAATTATCACTGTTCTCTAGGTGTTTCCATTTGGTAATATTTGATTTACTTCGTTTTTGTCAGAATACGGAGAATTATTAATTCACTCGTTAAGTATTTTTTCACCATTGCTATCGTCTTAATTAATATCTCCAGTCCCAAAATTGATACTAATATAGTTGGTAATAACTCAGCTCTTGATTAGTTTCCGAGAATTGATTAGTAACCCAATAAAGTTCTGGAATAGGTTCGGCACTAAAAATGTATGGTAGACTAACAGGATCTTGTCGCGACGAAGTCAAATTTAAAGGACCTTTTGGCGAAGGAACTTGAGTCATTCTGATTTTTTTGATTTTGCATGGTCCTTTCTTGTGGTAAGGAATTCATTAGTAGTGGTTTCTTGCTACAACTGCCTTGATTGATACTAACATCGAGAGTTATAGCTTTAGTGGTACTGGTTTTTGTGATAGTACCTCTCGGCGGTAGATCATCAGATTTTGATAATTTTTATCGAATATTAGGATATATATATTAACTATCTAATTAAATTCTCTTCTAAAACAAATTTTGAACCCTGTCACATGTTTTATCAGAAATCTAAGCATAAGCTAAATCTATCTTAAAGAAAGGTTACATTTTTTGCTGAATGTAAATCTAAAGAAGAAATGTTTTTTACCTTGTGAGTTTTGAGTTTCTTTCGTATTAGGTCTGTTTAGACCAGAAGGGTTGTACAATTTCATGACAATCTAACGCGCTTTCACAGATTTCTATACATGGGTAATAAGATCGTATGTCTAGCCACCTCGTTTTTATAAATACCACCTAAATAAGTATATTGTCTTCTATGACCAAACATTTCCCAATCTATTGTAATGTCAGTATAGCATTAAGAATATTAAGCGTCTCTTATATGAATTAATAAATGTGCGATATGATGTAACTATCTTTAAAATTTTAAATATAATTGTTGCACTTTATGAATATTCCTATATTTATCTTTTAGCAGTATTTATTTTAATAAATAGTAAAAGAATCCACCATTTACTTATTTTTCCTAACTATAAAGAGGTTGTCAGGTCATTATGTAAACCATTGCTTATCTGAATTGATACATCCATTCTAAAACTCATTTATACAAATAAACAGTCACTTAACACTATATATGGAAAAAAAATTAAAATAAATTCAGAGCTAAAATATAAAACAAGAATATAATCAATTTTTTCAAATGTAAATTAGCTAATCATCAGCTTAAATGACAAAATAATGCTTTCTATTATATAAAAAATTCACACATGTTTATTTTCACAAATGAATTTTTAAATAAAATGAGTTTTGGAATGGATTGTCTCAATTATGGCAATGTGGAATATATAACATAATATTGTTTCGAAAATGCACAAGTAGAGGTCAGTTTTTTTAATGTTAGATTTAATTAAATTGTAATTATCTTTTGGTGGTCTTGTCCTTTTCAGCGAAGTTATTCATTAGCGTCTTTGGTGACAGGTTTTTCAATTTTGTGTATCCAATTTTAAAGAATTTTGCTAGGAAATACTAGTAAAAAGAGGGAAACGTTTATATAAGATGTAAATTAGCCACAATATTTGTTTGGTGTGGCAAGAGAAAACGTTTAGTAGGATAATAAAAAATGAAAATACTGTTCAATAAATAAAATAACCACATAGTGCAGTTAACAGTGATAACAGATAATTTGATAAAAAGTCAATTAATGACTTCTGCAATTAGTAAAGGCAGTAGATCAAAATATATTAAGCATTGATTTTTTTTTATAAAACCAATGATTTTTCATTTTGTACTTTTAAATTTATGAGACTATTTAGAAAAATATGCTAAACATTTTTTGTTTCCAAATCTATTATAAAACTGAAAATGCATTATATTAAAGATATCCATACGGACTACTGCTTTCTTTTCTTCAGTGCTTTGCTTTCACCTTATTCCTGTTTAAACTTTGCATTCTCTTAATATATTTCGCAAGGCTATTTTTATTCTTTTGATTTAAATTCCCAAAGAAGCTTATATTGTTAGCTTTTGGTTGCTTGACGTATACTAGCCCAAGATAGCGATGGGTCGCGAGTTACACAGATGATAGAAAAGGAAGTACATGACGAAGATGCACGTCGTTAGCAAATTCAGAACATTGTTGCCAAGTCTTCTCAGACAGTTTGTTAATAAAAAAAATATGGACGTTAAAAAATGAAGTCTCTAAGAACAATAAAGAGGAGTATCTTTCTGTTGTATTTGAATTATAATTTGTTTGCTTAGATATTCTGTTCTTTATTTCTGTGGCATTTCTAATGCCTCAAGATGTAAAGCGTTAATATGAGTTGATGTCATATCACCTAAACAAATTAATAGAACTCTATTTTGTATGACATTTATTCTGCATAGAATAAAATCATATGCAGAAACATATAGTATACAACCATAATCTGTGATTGATCTAATATAAGCTTTATAGAAAAGTATAGATGTTTCAACTCCTCCCCCAGGTTTTTGAAATTACTTCAGAAAATGTAATCCTTTACTACATTTGTTCAGCTTAAACTCAATATGTGATTTCCATGTTAGTACTTTAGAGAGGTGACCTTTTTGCGTATTCCATAGTGACCTTTTCAGATCTATTGTAGTCATCTAGTCCTAGATAACATTCTCTAGCCTGATCCTTTTTATAAAGTCTAGTAGCTTCGAGACTGTACCTTCAATATAGCTATTTGCCGGTGGATTTTGGATTTGCCAGACTGTCACACTGATATAAAATGTGCTCTGCTGTTTCTTCTTCGAGGTGACAAAATCTGCACATGTCATCATCTGATAAACCCATCAGCTTCAAGTGCCTATTCAGCTTACAGTGCCCTGTTAGAAGACCTGCTTATGGCTTTGATTGTTTTCCTGTCTTTGCTTATTAGGTCTGCCGTCAATTTTGGCAAATGTTCTGTAATGAACTGTTTCATCTGTCTTTGTCCTGGTGGAATTCCTCTACCATTCCAGAGATTTGTGAGCTACCCACTTCCTTGTAGTCGTCCTTGTTACTGACTTTGCAACGCCGCAGAAGGGTTCCGGTCCAATGAATGGCGTTAATGAGCCTTGTTTGGCCATTTCATTGCCATTATGACCCTCGTGTCCCGGTAGCCAGGCTACCGTAACCTTGCTACGGTATCCTAGTTTATTTAGGGCACACACGCAATCCCATACTAGCTTATAATTGACCTCGACCTGAATTGAGTGCTTTAAGCGCTGCCTGACTATCTGTGAAGATGGCAACTGAACAGAACGTTCTTTCCTGCCTTATATTTCTTCCACGCAGTGGTGGATTGCCGTTATTTCCGCCTGGAAGTCGCATCCTCAGATAGACTTACCGGGAAATGTATCCCTTGATTTGTCCCTACTATGAAGGCCCTCCGATGTTTGTGAGCCATCTGTGTACCAAGTAGCAGCAGCTTGTATGGGTACACCTTTATTCCAGTCTTCCCTGCCTGGTATCTTAATTGTGAACTTATTGTTAAACCTATATCTCGTAGCTGTTGCATCGATAGGTTTCCCCATCACAATATCGACTTTTAGCTCCTCGATTAGCTTTCTGTTGTCAGCATCATGCATCTGGCTTATATGTCGATAACTATGCATCACTGACTAATCTATGCATCACTGATCTGGCTTCGCCCCGTATAAAGATATGAAGTGGTGGTAGATTCAGCAGGACTTCCAACGATGCAGTATGAGTTGTTTCTATGGCCCCCGTAATATACAGGCATCCTAGCGTTTGTGTATTACCTAGCAGCCTTATTGCTCCCACTGGCTGCGTCTTTGTCCACCACGTCACCGAGCCATAGGTTATCATGGGTTTAATAACCCTTGTGTATAACTGTAGAGCAATTTTGGGGTTAAGTCCCCAATTGTTACCGCATATTCTTCTACATCTGCCCATGGGCATAGTAGCTTTCTCTGTGGTTTTCAGAATGTTTGTATTCCATGTAAGCCTATGATCAAAATATACCCCAAGGTATTGGAAATACCTTGGTGTATAGGTTGTTTCTTTGGCAAATGAAATCTTTGTTCTTTCCAGCACCGGTGGTTTTAGGCCTTGTAGTGCTGTTTTTTTTTTGGAAGTTGACGATTTGTGTTTTCTGAGCATTGACTAACAGTCTCTCTTGTTTACACCAGTTGTCAACTATATTTACGGCTGCTTGCATTCTCTCAGACACCACCTGAGCAAACCCGCCCCTGACAACGATTGCTATATCGTCAGCATATCCTTAATAATAAAATGATAATAAAAGCCTTCTATGGATAGATTTGTACTTTTGCGTTGATGGTCGCTTTACCCAGAGTGGACATTACTGTCCTATTCTACAGGGATGCCCTTATTCATCTGCATATTGCCGCAGATGCGCCTCGTCTACTCATAGCTCCCTATCAAAGAGCTGGTGGTAACATTATTAAATGCCCCTTTTATATCTAAAAAATCGGACAATGCTATCTCTTTGTCTTCCATTGACTTTGAGATAAGCCTATTTAGATCATTCAACGCAGAGTCCGTAGATTTATCAGGTTGGTATGTATATTGACGATTGCTTAGAGGATTATCTTTTAGCACTTCGTCTCTGATGTACCTATCAAGAAGCCTTCCAGCGTTTTTAATAGAAAAGGAGATAGGCTTTTCGGTCTATATGACTTTAGTGTTAGGTCTGATACTTTACCTACCTTAGAAAAGTATATGACTTTAACCTTTTGCCATATTTCCGGTACGACTGCCCATGCTAAACTGGCTTTGAGGAGATTGCATAGGTGTGGTATCAATACCTCTAATTCTACATGCAATATGCATATCAGTATTGGATATATGGCATCTGTCCCTGGCGACTTATATTACCGAAACTTATTTATAGCCCATCTAAGTCTGTTTGGTCTTGTGATTGCTTTGGCTATTTCCCAATCTGTAGAACTTGGCCTAGTGAGCCTTTGGTCTATGTTGGTTTGCCTATCTGCATCATCCAGAATTGTTAAGCCCGGAAAGTGCGTGTTTATCAGTTCTCTAAGACTTTCCTCTTTGGTGTCAGTAAATTTGCCATTAGCTTTCTTTAGGAAACCTACTTCTTTCGTTGTAGTGTCACCTCGGGGTAAATGGAAAGGGTCTTGCCACCTTCTGTACCACCGTGTGCTCTGTAGAGGGGCTTCGAAAACATCGTGAGCTCCTCTACTTTTGTCCATTTTCAGGGTATGGACTTCAAAATGTTTTGTTTCCTGATGGCTCGTCTTAATAAAGACGAGAGATTTCTTACATGACAAATATCTTACATGATAGTTGTCGAAATAAACATCAGGTTTGTTGTCTTCGATGTCTTGCCTTGAAAAAGGCAAGTTATTTCTTACATGACCAAATATATATAGGTCGAAATAAAACACCAAAAATACAGTAGAAATAATACTCAGCCACAGAGTATGGAAAGCTAAAAAGGAAGCAGAGCCCCGAGAGCACTAAGCTCTCGGAGTGCCCGTGAAGGACTGACTATTGACCTGAAAATCGCCTATTTTTATACTTTCTGAAGTAGCGATTAGGGATTTCCAGGTCAGGGAGGGGCCAACGTGAAAAATAAGGGGTGGGGCGATGCGTCTCAAACGTGAACTAGTCGCGTCCGAGAACATCCCCCCTCCTGTGGAGGCTCCGTGGCTGGGAAAAAATTTATTGAAAATTCAAAAATATCATCCTCGTCCATCCTCGATCGCTGTGCCAACTCATTGACGGGTTCGTCTTCTTCTCGGTCGTCCGGATCCCATCTGCCATATCCAGGGGTTTCGCAGAGTACCAGGATGCCGAAGCCTACGTGGTCGTCCAACCACTTTCGGTAGGGGGGCGATGACTGGGTCTACTTCTGGACTTCCATTGGCATCAGGGGCTTCTGACTTCGAAGAAGTTTGGCTCGTCAAAGGTGCCTGCACGTCGAAGGCATCCGGTCTGCAGAAGGCCTCGATGTCGGAGTGTTAGAGTATAGCTTTCTAATACTCCGTGGTTCTCCCCATTCTTCTCTTGACTTCAACCCATGTTGAAGTCATTGGTTGTAGCATTCTGCTGTGAGTCAAGCTGGGTCGTGGGATCGGAATAATCCACGTTGTTGGGCGCCATGTCACCACGGGGTAATTAATAAGGGTCTAAGCACCTTCTGTACCACCGTGTGCTCCGTAGAGGGCTTCGAAAACATCAACGATAGCTCCTCTACTTAAGTCCATTTTCAAGGTATGGACTCGAAAATGTTTTCTTCTGGTATCTTGCCTTGAAAAAGGCAAGATATTTCTTACATGACAAAGGTTAAGTCGAAATAAAAATACCAGGTTGCAATAGAATAACATCTCAGCCACAGAGTATGGAAAGCTAAAAAGGAAGCAGAGCCCCGAGAGCACTAAGCTCTCGGAGTGCCCGTGAAGGACTGACTATTGACCTGAAAATCGCCTATTTTTATACTTTCTGAAGTAGCGATTAGGGATTTCCAGGTCAGGGAGGGGCCAACGTGAAAAATAAGGGGCGGGGCGATGCGTCTCGAACGTGAACTAGTCGCGTCCGAGAACAGTAGCACCATCCTCTGTCAGGATTTTATGGATTCGAGAACATGCCGGGATATCTGTAATCTCGCAAAACTCTCTCCATGAATTCCGTTTTAGCTTTCCGATTTTCTTTATTGTATAGCGTTAGCTTATATATGTAGGCATCCCAATCTTGGTTACTTTTGGCTTTATTAAATAGACTTCGGACTTCCGACCTCATCCTCTTAAAGCCGTTGTTCCACCAGACTACTGTCCTTATTTTTCCTTGTTTTTTTTCTGGACAGTTTTCCTGGTAAGCCGCCATAATAGCTTCGCTTATCGTTTGTGCCGCCGAACCTGTATCCTCTGGGCCTTTAAACAAGATCATACTTTCCCCGAGATTTTTACTGACTGCTCAGGTCTTTTACTCTTCTCCTCTTTTACTGAGGATTTCCACGTTAGTTTGCGATCAAGTATCATCTCCAAGAAGTTTGGAAAGGTAGTTCCTCTTAGTATTGCAGTAAAAAACAGAAGGTTCATACACTTAGTTAGCATTTGTTAATATTAGGTAAAATACAATAATAATTTAAAACTCTTACAATAACCTAGCGGTTGAAAGTAGGAACCTAGGGAAAAGGCTATAGTAACTGGACTAATTAAACAAGTGCCTGACCCACCAAAGTCGACAACAAATACAAATATTAAATTCAATTAAGTAACTCCTTAATTGCACTTAGTGATAAGGATATTGACTTTTGGACAAACCGTAATCAGGTAATGATAAAATAATAATTTAATAGAAAGCTTTTATTAAATTATAGAACGTGTGTGTAAAGAAATTTTGTACATATCAAGCTCTCCATCTGTAGTTTTATTGCAAGATTCATCATCTGCATAATATTATTCAAGGCGTTCACGAATTGTTTTAAGTTTATCCAATGGTCTTTTTCTACTTCGCACATCTGCATCATCAAATAAACACGCAAACTAGTCTCAAATCGATGTCTACTCATCAACAAATTAATCGTTTTCACTCTAACACTGGGAAATTTCTTCATATTTAGATTTGTATACCCCGAAAAGTTTAGTATTAGAATCCCTATAAATCTAATTAACTCCAGTTGCTTCTATTTACTCATCAATATCATCAATCGAAAGAAGATAAATAAATATCCTGTCCATCTCATTTTGCAAACTTAGTAAGCCCGGTTTTTTCACACAAAAGGTTATGTACAGACATTCGGCCTTGCAATGTTTGTCACCTGCTAAATTTGCAATTTTAATTCTATTTTGGTCTGCGTGAAGAGCTGAAGTCTCAGATGAAACAACTGTAATTTGGTACATGTGAAGTGGCTTAATGTAAAAAAGTATATAATTTTTAGGTACAGTTATCGTCACTATTTCCAAACAAATCTTCAACATGATTATGTACGTGAACTATTAAAATTTACAAAGAAAGCAGTACATTTATCATAACTGTACTTAAATGAATCCATGTCATAACTTTCTTTCTTGTACAAATAATTTTTGACCTTAGGACGTTAAATGATTAACTATCCAAAAAGTTTTATTTTTACCCACTTATGATCAGAACGGTTTTTTTTTTCTGTATGTGTTTGTATGGTTAGAATAATATGGAAAAAATATTTGAAAAATTATGACGTCATTCGCTACGCAGACATATATACATGGGTCGTTATCGACTCCTTGAGCAAATGTGGCATGTAAAAATATATGTTTGCTCATGTTTATAGAAGAAGGAATTTGAAATAAAAGGGAAGGATAAGATATATATATATATATATATATATATATATATATATATATATATTATATATATATATATATATATATATATATGAACCCAAAAGTAAACAAAATAACAAATCAATTATTTTTGATATTCCTTGAAACATTTGTCATGCAGAGGGGTAATGCAGCATTGACATGCTTTAGCTGTCTTATTTTTACACAGTTGACAACGAAGTCTCGGTTGTCGACATATTGTAAGGTGCTGTCCACTGGATTTTAGACTTTCTGGTATACTAGAGGAACGTGATGGTCCAGGAAAACGTGGTAGCTGACCATATTTTTGTAACAATGACAGTACCACAATTCTTCGAAAATATAAGTTATCATGTTTGTAACCATATTGTCGAGCAAGCACCCACGCATTACTCATACAAACATCAAACATGTAGAACAAAATGGGTACATATCATTTCTTTCCTAAGTCCAATACGATATGCAGCGATATGTCCATCTAATAAATCGACACCTCCCATAAATGTATTGTATTTTTTAATAACGTTAGGTTGGGTGATTTCAACTTTTGTTTTAGCTGCAGCTGAATACCTTCGTCCTTTCTGAATCGGGGCCATTCCAAATTTATTTGACAGCAAATTCACAATATTATAGTTCCACTGTACGGCTATTATTTTTTTATCTTTTGTTAGGAGGCTCTTGTATCTCGCGTTAGGATCCTCTCTCTATTTTTTCATTTCATTTTTGCTGAATGGGCAGTTTTCCATTCTATCCCGTCTAACAGTACCTATTGCTCCAAAATTCATCTCTTGTAACTTTTCCGTTAACTTTTTGAAATAGTTGTCAAAAATAAAGAAAATCATAGATCTTTAAAATTTGCTGACAAAAAATTTGCAAATGTAAGTACATTTTCTCTTACGCCATATTTGTTATTGTCATCAGTTCTTTATATATTGCTTACAACCATGCCTGCCAAAGTAGGAAATCATAGATTCGTCAATGGAGAAATTGGGCGGTATAGAAGCATATCTGACAAAACTGTCATTAAACATATCCGTTAAAGGTCTTCCCCATTTTGTCGTTTTTAGGTAGATTGTTATTAATTGTCCGCTACATGAATCTGAAAATTTCTTTAAAACGATTTCGACGCATGGGATAAAATTCGTGGGACAGGTACATATTATGTCATTTGTCCCCAGTTCCAGCCTAGCATTATTTTGATGTGCATACATCACTGTATGTTTAACGAAATGTTCGACAATGGATGGCGATAAAAAGAGCTGACGATAATGGTATGGGAGGTAAATAAGTTGTAGCAAAATCTGATTTTTCAGTTTTATCTTTTACCTCGAAGTCACTGATGGTTTTGCTCCAAATTCTCTTTAGTTTCTTTACTTTTTTTGACCTCCTTTTTATTTTTTTTTCCTTGTATCATTAGTTTTCGCTTCTTCTATAATCTCTTCCCCTTCAGATTTACTTTGAATAGGCTCTGCAATATCTACTTCGGTTGTTGCCTGCAACTGACTTCGAATTAGCCTATCTGGATCAGATCCCCACAATCTTCATCCCCAGAGGCCTCATCAGTATCGACACTATCATTATCGGGTGGTGAGATGTATATATTGGTATTTTAGATGGTAAAATATCATATTCATCCAATCACTCAATTTCATCCAATAATTCTGCTGTAGTAAGAGGTTTCTTCCTAAAAAATTATTTTTTGTACATGAAGTGTCATGTGCCCAATGCGTCGTTAGCGACAAAAAAAAAAGGTTTAAATTCCATTTTTTATATTAAAAATATCAAATAATCCAATAAAATTTATAGTATACCTAAAGAATAGCATAATTCGTATTGACACTATAAAAAAGATATTCATAATAATCTATAAATAAAAACTTACCAATAATGTTTTGTGTACATGTTCAGTTTTCAAAAATGAACAAAAGTTAAATTTGCTTATCGGTTCACAACTCTCACAAATGTTTATACTAATCAATAAAGACACTACTTATAAAGAGTAAATTAAACAAAGATGTTCCGTTACACATTTCAACGCACCGTGAAGGACCTTTAAATACCATGGGTCGTTATCGACTCTCTGGGCATAAACGGGTTAAACAAACGTTCATTATACATATGCCGTAAGTTTGACATCAACTGTACCTAAAGATAAATTTACAATGAAAATCTTCAAACTAGGGATTTTGTTGATATTACAGTAACAAGTTATCATTTTGTTAGAGAGAAATTAGTTCGACTGTCAATTAATAGATGGGAAACAAGTTCACGTGTCATTGAATAAAAGGTAGCACTGATGCATTACATGGCGACAGATGCGCGTTTGCCCAAGAAAAATCTGCAAAACATTGAAAACGAGTTTGGTGATAATGCAGTAACTATGGAAATACGAATCACGTGGTTTTGTTTAGCAAAGCGGCACCTCCCAATAAGTTTTGACCTATATATAATGATATATAATAAATAAATAAACAATTTCTAAAACAATTTAAACAATATAAAATAAAATTTACAGTGTTTTAATGTAATAGATAACAGTAAAATTATTTAAAGAATTAAACATTGTTTAGCTCAAATAATATTGTTGGAAGATTTTGATATGTTTTTCGTTTCTCATATTTAATTTTCATCACCTTCAGAATCTGAACTGTTATCTCTAATGTTAATTATCACAGATTAGATATTACTATTATACATATTTTCTTCTCTAATAAACCAGTGTTCAATTAATTTGTTAGTATGTTCTACACACTTTGGTTGTGTACACGATGTCGCCTAGGCGACATCGTTACACTTTTGAATTGCTTCCTTCCACATACTTAAAACATGTTCACCTCGATTTCCATCTCAGCCAATATACAGTAAGCACCACGAGTGTAGGGCACACGGACACATTGAGCTAATCCAGTTCTGAGCCATTCCTTTTCTTACGCCGAGAGGTAAGTTTATAAAAGTAAGTAAGCAGAAACTTGTTCAGTTAAATTGATACCACTATAGTAGCTCGATTATTTGTATTAATATATATATATATATATATATATATATATATATATATATATGTATATATATTAATATGTATATATATTAATATAATATAATATCATAGATAGAATTAATTGGCACTGGGGTTGGCGCGAAAATTTCCGACTGTGGAATTTTGATTCGAGGATGGAGGAGGCGATATTTTCTTTATGAGAGGTTATATATTAATAATCTTAGCTCTAGGTTTCATTGTACTAACCGCGGAATTCTTACCGAACATTATATATATATATATATATATATATATATATATATATATATATATAATATATATATATATATATATATATATATATATATGTATATATATATATATATATATGTATATATATATATATATATATATATATATATATATATATATATATATATATATATATATATATGCTTTTCATAATTAAAGCTTCATAATGGTGCACATTTGAAAATTGTAATTTTTGTACATCTTGAAAAGATGACAACGGTTCCCCTTTTCTTCTAATTCAAAGTACTCGATTAAATTTAAAACGAGTTCTTCTGCTTGTGATGTAAGAGTTTTTCCAGGCATAATCTAAATATATATGTGTCTATAAAATATGTGTGTATAAAAATAACATGTGTCTTTACTAATAACAAGCGGTAGCTGTATATGAGATACTCCGTTTTAACTATTAGAAAAAAAAAATGGATGTGGCACTCTGGGAGTGACCAAGTAGGGGAAGCATAGCTTTCTTTCACAGCGATGGTATTTAGTCGTTTCAGTTTTTTTTATTTTATCATATCTCTGCGCGATCCACCGCTCTGTTTTAGCCCACAATAAGAAAGCCATGCTTCCAATATATACCGGTCTAAATATCACTCCTCCAAACAAAACACCACCGGTCTAAATATCACTCCTTCTACATTACCCATAAACGTTTCTTATGTGCTTATATTTGGTAAAATGTGCTACTATTTTTATATCAGCCACACTAAACATCGAATATGCCATTTTTAACCTCTTAATATTATGGTATACAACAGTAGAAGTAAAAAGTCAGTGATGGACAATATACAGTCGACTCTCGTTAATTCGAAACTCGAGGGACTCTTAAAATATTACGAATTATTGAGTGTTTGAAATATCAAATGGTTTGAAATTTGTGATAGAAAATAAATAAAACTTCGAATTATTAAGTGTTGATTAATTATTATTTATTACCTGCTATTCTATAACGATGACAAAAGTTTAGAAGTACATTCGTGGATAACATACACATACAAGTATCTATTCCTACACATTATACATACATGTATGTATTCATAATATGAATTAATCAATCTTTCGAAAGAACTGTATTATATTGTTTTGCTTCAAAGCATATTGCTGCTGCTCAGACTGCTCAATAATTTTTTTTAAGAGAAAAAGTGCCTGAAATGCTTTTTCATCACTTTCGTTTTGTAGACAGAAGGCTTGTAGGTATCGAATGAGGATCTTGCTTCCTTAACTGACACCTCTGTCCAAAGTTCTGATGTATCGTATTCATCTTCATCGTTACTTTTTTCATTCGCATCTATCGCAGATAAAATTTCGCTATCGGATAGTGAAGCTGAGATAGCAATATTTTCATCCACTTATACAAAGTCAGAAAACTCACACCGCTGATGTCAACTAATGGATCTATTTCTGGTTCTTCATTTAAGATTTTCCTGATCTTCTTTTAAGATACTGGATTTTTTTAAGCAGTCGAGAATAGTTAGAGGTGTGACACCCCTCCATGCCTTGTCAATCAGTAAAATAGCTGTCAGAACCGTGATATTTGCAGTTAGTTGCTTGTCGAGAGATCCTAAAACGAGCTTAACAATTTCTTTGCGACAGAATGTCTTAAAATTATGGATGATCCCTTGGTCTAATGGTTACAATTTGGAAGTTGTATTTGGTGGAAAGAAGTAGAATTTCACGTTGGACAATATAGGAGTACTGTTGTGGACAGTGCAATTGTCTAAAAATAGTAAAATTTTCCACTTTTTCGTTTTATGTCCTCATTAACTGTTAAAAGGCAATTTTTAAAAAGTTCTGTCGTCATCCAAGCTTTTTTGTTAGCACGATAATCTCTAGGAAACGATTTTACACCTTTGAAACATCGCGGATTCATTTACTCTCTTATCATTAAGGGTTTACGTTTTTTCGATCCATCCATATTTACTACAAGTAAAACTGTCAACCTTTACTATGTTTTCCCCCATGACATGTTTCATCTTTAAAAGTAAGCGTCTTATATTAAAAATGTCTCGGGCATCATAGTTTTCAATCAAGGTCTTCAATTTACTGTGCCAACCTAATTTGATATTTATAAGCCACCCTTCACTTGCCGCGTAAGTTTTTTATGCTTAGAGTAGACGCGAACTCTTTTGATTTTTCCTTTAACAAGTTTACGCTAATAGACACTTTTTGTCCTCTACACTGTCTTTGTCAAATGACCAGACTTTCTTCCAGACGAGGAAATTCACCTTTAGTAGTTCTTTTCCGTACTCCAACAGTTTAAGCAGCATTAATTTTCTCCTTGTGCTTTATTATGGTACTCAGAGTAATCTTAAATTCTTTTTTGCAATATGTATCACTTTTCTTCTCACCTTCCTCTACTTTTTGGATTAACTTCTTTTCAGCAATCTTCAAACATTTATACTTTAACCCATTAACTTTAACTGATTCTGTCTCCAGCTTCTATATAACATGTAGGGGTGTAAAGCTAGTTCGCGTTTGTAGTAGAATACTACACATGCACCCTGGGTAACGCTAAATGAACTAGCAACAATAGAACCGCTAGACCTGTCTCTCGTAGATCTCCTGGCGAGCACATTGCAATGCATAACACAAAACGATAAAATGACGGCTCTTGTCAGAGCCAGTTGACAATCGGACCAACGGTTCGAGTATGCCAATTGAACATTGAAGGTATCAGCCGAAGCAAGAGCGAGTATCTTGGTGAGCTCCTGGCAAAGAATAATATTGACGTGGTTACCATACAAGAAACACATACTGCAGACGACACACAATTAAAACACCGAGGTCAAATCCCTGGATACACACTAATAGCTTCACTCAACCACGCTCAGTATGGTATCGCGACTTATTGTAGAGCAGACATCAAACATTACAGCACATGTCACTCTTACTCGACATAAGAGATTTTTATACTCGCTGTGAAAGTAGACGACATAACAATAGTCAATATATACAAACCACCAAATGCTGGATGGCCACCAAACGTACTTCCCACATTTTCTCACCCGACAATATACACTGGAGACTTTAACAGCCACCATACTACATGGGGATATAACCAAGGAAACCAGCAAGGAGAACAAATCGCCGAATGGGCCGAGGTTCACCATCTGAGACTTTTATATGATGCAACTTTCCTAAATCCCAACATAGGCCAATAATTACAACTGTGGGCACCACCATCCCTATTATAAATTCACTCCCCTTGCCAAGATGGAATTTCCGGAAGGCAAGGTGGGAAGAGTTTAAATTTCAACTTGAAAGTGACATCAGACATATCAAACCCGAGGTTCAAAATTATGAAAGATTCGCATCACTAGTGATTAGATGTGCAAAAAAGCACATTCCACGTGGAGTTGCCAAATCCTACATTCCATGTTGGAACGACGAATGTAAAGAACTGCTTGATCAGTATGAGAAATCTGGAGATCCTGAAGTTGGTGAACAACTCTTAGAAACCCTTAACTCCGCAAGAACGACAAGGTGGAGAGAATCTTTAGAAAATCTCAATTTCACACACAGCAGCCGACACAGCATTGAACCTTCTAAGAAAAGCTTGAGACTCTGGGGAGCCCAAACACACCTACTAGCAAAAGCTACAGCCCTAAACCGGAAGACAATAGGAAACGCAATAGCCAACTTTCAAAACCAGGTAATAGAATAAGATCAGATAAGAGAAGTACATTGATCTAATTTAATTGGGTACAAAACTTGGGCTACATTTCATAAATTAGTGCGTACGTTTAATGGAAGCGCAGATGAAGCAAGAAGGATCTGGGTAGAAGGGGTAGAATTAATTTTTTTTGGTATTTGTAGTTTGCAGTCTTGGGTATTAATTTTTCCACAGGGTGTGTTTTAGGAAAACAAATTTTGGGTCGTAGGAAATGTATTGGGGGATGCAGGGGTTGTAAGTATTGATTTTAGTAGTAGGTTTTGGTGAAATATTAGAGTAATATTTTTGTTGGGTGATGAGATTTGATTAGGGGTTTGGTTAAAGGATGGTAATGTTGAGGTATGTAATTGAATTTATGAGAGATTGATGAGGATGGAAGTATTGATGTGGGGAGAGTGGTGTTGAATTAGTGTATTTTGGATGGTATTTGGATTTGTAATTTGTTATTGGATTGAATGAAGGTTGATTGATGTGCGTTACTTGGAATAAATTTAAAAAATTTTTGTGTTAGATTAATTATGATTGTGGTATTATGTTGAAATGTCAATAAAGACTTGACCTGCGCCTACGACACAGTGTGGAAAGAGGGCCTTTTATATAAAATATACAGATGTTACCGTGCCGTGCGTTCAACAGGTTGTTAAACCAAATGCTAAGTGACAAGACTTTTCCAGTTGCCACAAGGTGTCAGTTATGTCTCCCTCTAGTTTTTAATATTTTTACGTCAGATGTACCAACTACCACATTCTGCGCAAATTTATTTATGCCGATGACATGGCTTGGGTGCCGCAAGAAAGAAGAAATTAAATAGAGACCGGAATAATAAATTTATAATATTTTATTTTAACTAGAGTTAATTTAATTGTATTGGGGGGGGAAGAGCATACGGGAATAACACCTTGCGATAATGTTTGGTATATGATGGCGTGTGAACAAAATATCGTAATTTATTGGATTAGTATGAATTGTTATGTTGGGTTTAGTATTGTTAATGAGTTTTGATATGGATGTTCGAATTTTGTAAGAGGAGTTTAGAGTTGAGTAAATTATTGGGTTTATGAAAGGGGTTTAATATGATGAATTTTTGGTTGTTAGATAGTTTGGTTGAATGTTTGGGTAATAGTTTGTATGATGGGGGGGAGTAGATTGTTGTTGTTAGTGAGGAGATGGAATATGTGTGAATTTAGAGATTTGTGGAAGAAGGGAGGGAGTTAATGTATGATATATTTTGATGTGTGTAGATGTTTTTATTTAATGTGGATATTTTAGGTTAGTGTTTGAAATAAAATTAAATGGATGAATGGGGTTGATTATGAGAGAATAATATGCATTGTAGTAGTGAAAATAGATTATAGAGTGTGAAAGTTTTTTTGGAATTAATTAAAAAGATTATAAAGAGTATATAAAAGTAAATAGAGGAAATAATTTGAAGTTATGTTTTGTATGAATGTTTTCAAAAGACGTTTAGGAGTATATTGGGAGGTTTGATAGTAATTTGATAGGGTTGGGAGATGGTTGAATTATGAATTGGAATTTGATGTTTGTTATAAAAAAATTTATTTAATGAAAAGAATTTTTATCTTAATTAAACCTCGTGGATGTGGTGCAAAATTTTGTGTAGTACGAGTTGGGTAATGGATTGTGTAACAAATCGATGAATATATATGGGTATAAATAAAGCCAGAATTGACATTTGGTCTAGAAAGAGGTAATATAAATGATAAAACGTATGGCAGTGGGGTCAAGCCAAAAAGTTATTTGGATGGAATGACATGAATAAACCAAAGTACTCACCCTAGAGCGACATATTGCTTAGAGGATGGAAACTTAGTAATGTTATTTTAAATAAAACTTTAATTTTATGTGTTCTGTGTCAGTGATTACTATTTCTTAAGTTTTTATTATTGTTAATTGTAAACTTTTTTAGTGAATGTTTAGTGGATGGAATAACGAAATGTGTTTCAATTACAATTAGTTGTTAGAGATAGATTATTATGGTTATATATGTAGAGTTAGTTTATATTATGAATAGTATATAGAGGGAATTCTCATTTTTTAAAAATTTAATAAGGGTTTTGGTTGGACTTGGTGGTATGGGATTGTTATATCCAATTTTTCATTATGCTCATTCTGCACTGTCGGAATAGGCCTCAACTGACGAAATGCCCCTGAGGATGATCTATTGATCGAAAGTACTTGGGCAAGATTTAATTAATTACTGTGTTCGATATTTGCCTTGTATACCATCAAAATTTATACTTTATATAACTAATAACTAACTTTATATGACTAACAAAATTTTATTCTGTGTACCAAGGAAAGAGTAACGGTAACTAATAACTAAACAAACCAATTCGTGAGAAGTGTGGCGTGTGTCAAATATGTAGTCAAATTAATCATAACAACAACAAAGGCGCGTTGATACAAGTTTGAACTGTACTTACTACAATCTTTCCACCTCTTTCTCTTTGCAACTTTGAATTGTAGTGTGTTGGACGCCAATAGTTAGAATTAACGCTTAGTTTTGTTATATGTATAGCAATAATTTTTTTTAGTTCGAATTACCCAGTGCGTACAAATGCATTGATACTAAATCAATACAAATACAAAATAAATACAAATGTATTGATTTAGTTCGAAATATAAAGATATTTTGTAGGAAATTCGTGATAACTTTAAATTATAGAGACGTTCGAATTATCGCAGGTTTGAATTAACGCGAGTCAACTGTAGTTGCTACAAAAAATCCAAAAATATAATACCATTAATATCGTTTATTGGTCTGTTGGACCCAGTCGGTAGATGTAAGGTTAAAATGGCCGGTACGTGTACAATAATACAATTAAAAATATTTTACTGATATGTACAGCGCTAATTGTTTTTACAATTTAGATCTGAGTCTGCTAGTTTAACTATTTAGGCAAAATTACCGTTTTTTTTCTTTATTAGTAAAATACATAAATTCGTAAACAGATAATACATAATTTGCCAATTTTACCTGATAGTAGAGATTTTTTACAGTAAAGTGTGAATGAGATAAATAATATTTAGTTTAAAAGGCGACCTATTCAATTATAGTGAATAGACAATTACAAGGTTGCTAATATTCTGTTTAGAAATTATAAAATATTTGCCCAGAAATGATAACTGCTTGTGACAGTATTACCGATAATTCAAAAACAATCGTCAATCAATATTTTATTCACTTCTACCGCTTCGTACTTATCAACTACCATTTTTCCCCAAAAAATATCAAGCAATAATATTCCAAGCAGGATGGTCTTATTTTAAGTCAACGGAGTGAAATATTATTAAAGTAATAATAATAATTGAGTGAGATGTATATGTCACAAGTACTTGAGCTCAAAAAAAAATTATTTTCAAAATTAAATTACAATTTACAGAAATATTCACTACAACTAAATATGGGCTTCTTCCTTCTTTCTTTATAGCCTCTGTTCTTCGGAATTTGCTGACTCTAGATAGTCGGGCTGAGAAAAAATATGACTTTTTTAACATGCATAAAAGAATTAGAGAATTAACAGGAATGAGAAAAACACTTCAAACTAGGCAACTAAGAGATGAAAGGGGTGCATTTATAACAGATATAAACCAAAAAATGCAGATATTGACACAATATATAGCACAACTTTTTGAAGACAAAGAGAGAACAGAAGCACCAAAAGAATTTAAGGATGATACTGGGCCTGACATTATACGAGAAGAAATTGAATATGCAATGAAACAAGCTAAAGGTGGTAAATCTCCTGGGCCTGATGAAGTTCCTATCGAATTACTTAAAATTGTGAATACTGAATCTATTGATCTTCTTTTGGATCTATTCAATACCATATATAGAACAGGTATAATACCTAAAGAATGGCTTCAATCAACATTCATACTGCTTCCCAAAAAAGCCAATGCAAAGGAGTGCAATGAACATCGCACCATAGCCTTAATGAGTCATGTCTTGAAATTGTCTTTACAAGTAATTCACAATAGAATACATCAGAAATTAGATGAAGGCATAAGTAATACACAAATGGGATTTAGGAAAGGACTGGGAACACGAGATGCACTGTTTGCAGTAAGTCTTCTTTCGCAGAGATGATTAGATATTAATCAGGAAGTATATGCCTGTTTCATTGATTTTGAGAAGGCATTTGACAGAGTGCAGCATAATCGACTTAAAGAAATTTTATTAAATAAAAACATAGACAGTAGAGACATTAGAATCATCTGTAACCTCTATTGGAATCAAACAGCAAAAGTGAATGTTGAAAACGAACTGACCAAGGATATCCAGATTCGCCGTGGGTTCCGCCAAGGGTGTATTTTATCACCCTTGTTATTCGATATACAGTGAAGCCATCTCAGAATTAGCGCTTGCCGAGATCAGTGAGGGCCTTATAATAAACGGTGAGCCACTTAATAACATAAGATATGCTGACGACACCGTCCTTCTGGCAGGAACACTAGAAGAAATGCAACACCTTGCTGAACAAGTAAATATATATTGCAATGATTATGGACTAAAAATCAATTTGAAGAAAACCAAGTTCATGGTATTTACAAAAGCACAAAACATCAAAGTTAAGCTAGTACTAGATAATACAGAAATTGAACAAATATCTTCGTACAAATACGTTGGAGCATGGATCACAGAAGATACTGATCAGACAAAAGAAATAAGATGCCGCATTGAAATTGCGCGGTCAACTTTTAATAGAATGAGAAAACTTTTTTGTAATCGCGATATCAATATATCGCTCCGGATAAGAATGCTTCGATGTTATATTTTCTCTACCCTTTTGTATGGAGTTGAAGCTTGGACACTTAAAAAACCAACATTAAAAACCTAGAAGCATTCGAAATGTGGTGTTACCGACGTATTTTGAAAATATCATGGTCTGTATGCGTCAGTGCGTCTGTATATCCGCTTATACGTTTTTCACCCTAAAAGGGATCTTCAGAACGACTATTCACAAATGCTCTAAACGTGAAAACAAATCTTTCCTGTCGTAGTAGAAGTAACACTAACATGGCTTCGTATGGACGCAAATAGCGACATCTGATAATAAATCCGTAAACTAATTTTAGTTGATTTTTCTTCATGTTGAATTATTATTGTATGGATTGTTCCTAGCAATATCACTTTGCTGGTTTCTTGGAAAAAGTTCTCTGTCACTATATTGTCTTTGTGCAATTATGGACATTTGGTATTTTACCATGGGATTGTAAGTTTTTGGTACAAATGATGTGGTCACTTTCTCCAATTCAGCTTTCGAACCATTTGTTGTTAACATAATAGGGTGTAGGTGTTAAAATCATGAAGTGATCTTTATTTGGGATCGGATAAATCTTAAAGGTGGTATAGGCAGTTTCGTGGAGAATAGGTATTTTAATTATTATGAGCATTGTATTAGTAGCTACACAGACTAACATTTTGGATGCTTCGATTAGTTCATACGGATGTTCATCACTGACAAGAAGCGAATTTCTAGGATACAGTTTAAGAAGATTTTCTATTAAATTGTCTAATTCTTTTAACATGAATAATTCGATATTTGGAGTATTTAATTGAGATAAAGTAATGGTTCTAATTAGTTTCATTAAAAATTCGTTAATATTGTGAATGTTTACTATTTCATTATGCAAAATAAAATAACTATCAAAATCTGCAGAAAACTTACTAACTGCAGCTACAAGAGCAGCATTATCAGTATTTATCTTTTCTAAAAGTCTATCGAATTTATCGTATTAATTGATTGTCCATATGATATTTGATTGGTAATTTTTTTGATTATTTCATTTTGTTTGTTTTCTATTGCAATAATATGTATTTTTAATAGAACAAGGTGAGAGTCATCTGGGTTACCTGTTATACATTTGATGGCAGTTAAAGAGTCATCTTTTCTGTTTGCGAGTGATCTTATGCAAATCATATTTTGCTTGCTCGCGTATATGATTATATTGAGAATAGAGAAGTGAGAGAGGTGTTTTCTTAAAATGAGCTTGGAATTGGTTGACTGGACTAGTTTCTATTATATTCGATAAATTGTTTAGGGAAATATGAAGAAACTGTCTACAGTAATGGGAGATTTCTTTTGATTTTCCTATCTCTTCAGCATAGTAGCCATTATTCTGAATCTCTTGAATCCTGAGCTAACGGCCCAGGGCGAGGATTTTCCTGTGAACAAGTTTGAGCTTCAGTATTTTTGTCTGTACATTTTTTTGTACTTTTAACAAACTTAAGGTGTGTACTTGTTGGGTTTTGTTTGTCTGTCTTACCTAAAATCTTTATTTTTTCTTGTTTATCTGGATGTATTATAGAATAAGGTGCTTGTAGTTTTGGTTTATGTTTCTTTTTTGAAACACAAAGTTTTTTTAGAAATCTATCTCGAGAATTTCTTCAGCGTTTTCGTTATGCCTATCTAATATCTGGTGCCTTTTTTCTTTTTGTTTATTGTATAAATAATCGATAAAAGGTTGTAATTCCTTTTTATGTCTTTGTACGTTTCGTGTACGGAAAGGTCAAAATAAAAATGGACCTCCTCGGTATAAGGTCCATAAAGAATTGAAAAGGGAGAGAAATTTGTAGAAGTATGAATCGATTAATTATAGATAAGAATGGCATGTGTTAGAATTTCGTCTAATGAATCGTTGGGATTTTGGGCACGTAAGGTCCTGAGTTTTTCGGTAAGTGTAGAATGGAATCTTTCTACAGGGGAGTTTGAAGATGAATTACTGACTGTTGTAAAATGAATTTCAATTTTGTGGAGTTTTAAAAATTCTTTTATGACTGCTGAGTTAAATTCTGTGCTATCACACACAACTTTCTTTGTTTAGTTATGGTGCGTGAAGTAATGCCTAAGTTTGTTCAGTATTGAAATAGACGTTTTATTGTTTAATTTATAACACTGTCCATATTTAGAAAATGAATCGATTATAGCTAAATATAATGTTTTGTTACAATGAAACATGTCAATGTGTAAGATATCAAATGGTTTTTGTCCAAGTAAATGACCCTAACTGTGGAAGTTTGTAAGGGTGCCTTTCATATTTGTTTTGAAGCATATTTCATATTTATTTATAAAGTTCGAGATCGTGGTTTTGCATAGGAGGCCAATAGAAAGTATGCTTTAGATGTTTATATGTTTCCACTATTCCATTGGGGTTTTCTCTGTGATATTTTTCTACACATTCAACTGGTCGTTCCTCTTCTTCAATATCCTTTAGCAATTTATTGCAGAATATTGTCTTTACTAAGGTCTTTATTTTCTCTTTAAAATAATTGCAAATGAAAGGTCTAAATTCATGAGGTATTGTAATAGCAACTTTTTAATTCGGTCTTAAGATACTTTGCAATGCATCTGCTATTTCTGCTTGTCAGTTGTCGGCAAAAAATATTGTTATATTGTAACTCAAACTTAGCACATTTAGTTTAAAATATAATTTGGTTTGACGATAGATTAATTGGCTCGGGTGATATTTCTATTCCCGTGATACGGTGTTCGACAGCGGTGTGTTGTGTATTGGTATTATTTTGCAAATTTTCAAATTCCTCGAGAAAATTTTCAGCGTTAAAAGCATCAATTGCATGGAGGTTCAGCGCATTCTGAACTGGAGCTTAGAGCATTTATTTGAATTCTGCTGAGGGCATCGACTACTTGGTTCTCTTTTCCATTTTTATATTTAACTTCAAAATTGTAATCCTCTAACTTAAGTCGCCAGCGAGTTAATCTAGAATTAGGGTCTTTAACTTTGTAGATCCAAATGAGAGGGTTGTAATCAGTTTCTACTATAAATATCTGACTGTACAAGTACATACAAAAATGTTTACATGAATCCAAGATCGCCAATAATTTATTTTCAAAAAAAAAACATACAGAAGTTAAAACACTACACACTTGTATTTTGGTATAAAAACAATCGTTTTCGAACTGAACAGATCATCCTCAGTGCCTTATGTAGTTGAAGCTAACAATAAAGTTGTGGCTGTGACATCAATATATGGGTTTATATCATTCGAAATTTTAATTATGGTGTGACTCTAGGTCGATGACAATGGATAACATTTATTACTTTAGGGACTACATGTCTCCCTGCTCGATTTTTAACACGTAGTACTTGTCAGTTAAAACGACACAGACCAACTGGCTGAGGTGACAGGAATATAATTTAAGAAGACCGCCGAACATAATTATAAAAATTATAAAATTTATTTTGTTGTAATAATACCTAATATCTTATTAATGATTCTCTAATGAAAATTAAATTTGTTTAAATGATAAAATTTATTGTCTTGAATCTGCAAATCTCTATTATTGAAAAAGAAATGAGTTATTAAATTAGTGGAATTAATGTTCAAGATTGAATTTATGACATCACAAGTGGTAAGAAAATGATAAAGGTAGAAAATGAAAGGAACTGATGTGGTACTATCCACATAATAGTGTAGAAAGGGTATAAAAAATTAGTATATACTAAAAGATTAAGTTGAAATCCAATGAAATAGAAGGAAAAATTATTTTTTGATTGGGTAATGGTGGTTGCCTAGCAACGGTAAGGGCCCTGGTGTGTAATTCTCTGGCAGTTTAAAAATTTAATTATTAAAATAAATAGGTCTATTAAAAAGTTTTATGAGATATGATAACATAATATGATATTCTAACTATTATTATATTGTAGTTTTTGATAGTGTTAATATAGTATTACCCTATTGTGAAGTATATTAAATGAATATAAATGTAGCTGAGAAAGAATGAATAAAAATATTAATATAGGAAAGAGGAAATGTAAAATGTTGGTTGAGTATAGACAACAGCGAGAATAAATTGGATACTGTGTTGTTGTGAACTGTATGGACAAAGTTAGATAATTAAGTATGTAAATGGAAAACCAGACAAAATGATATGTGTGTGAATATATGTCTTAGAGAACGAATGAAATAATAGAGACTATATGTTGAGTTAACTGTGAGGGGATTAGATTGACTGCATGTCTGAGTTGGTTAAGTGAACTCACTTACACTTACACTTCGATCTGTTCAGATCGAAAACGTTACGCTACATCAATTTTGACGACACTTTTTTAAAAAAGTTTTAACTATGTTTTTGTACCAAAATACAAGTGTGAAGTGTTTTAACTTCTGTATGTTTTTTAAACGATGGTATACAGCCAACTACTGGGTTTTCCCATTAATTTTTAAATTTATTTTTACGTTCAGAGCGTCTGTGAATAGCCGTTCTGAAGATCCCTTTTAGGGTGAAATACGTATAAGCGGATATACAGACGCACTATTGTAGAGTAATTTTGTATTCTGAGATAGGACTGATCCTATCGCTATATTAGAAGCATCTCTAGTCAATACGAAAGGTTTGTCAAAATCTGGGTATTGGAGAACAGGAGCATTGGTTAAGAGTTGTTTACATTTTTCGAAACACTCCAAATAATTTGGATTTTTAGGATCTATAGCAGCACCTTTACGAGTGCATCTGGAAAATGGAGACGTAATCTTCGCAAAATTTTGAATAAATCGCCTATAATCCGATTAATCATAGAAAAGACTATTTCTTTGACAGTTTTTGGTAATGGGTATTTTTGAATGGCTTCAATTTTGCAGGGATTAGGTTTTATATCTTCAGTAGTTACTACATATCCTAGGAAAGCCACGTCTTTTGTAAGAAACTCAGACTTATCTAATTGGACTTTTAAAATTATGTTTTCTAAGGGTATCGAATATCGTAGTAATGTGAACGAGATGTTCATGTAGGTATTTAGAAAAAATCATGACATCGTCCATATAGACAAAGACACATTTGTGATCACAAGGACGGAGAATATTGTCCATTAGCCTTTCAAAGACTGCTGGGCTGTTCTTTAAACCAAACGACATACGTAAGAATTCAAAATGACCATGTGGCGCTGAAAATGCTGTTTTTTGGACAGAGTTAGGATGAATCTCGATTTGGTGATAGCCTTGAGCCAAGTCCAGTGTTGTAAAATATGTAACCTAACCTAACCTAACCTAACCTAAATTATCTAAGATTTCATCTATTTTTGGTAAAGGATATCTGTCATCTATAGTATTTTCGTTTGGCTTTCTATAATCTATAACCATTCTGAATTTTTTCTTGCCTGAAGCATCAGCTTTTTTGGATACTACCCACACTGGAGCTGAATAGAGAGAAATTGATGGTATAATAATTTTATCATCTAATAATTTTTGTAGTTTTGTTTTTATTTCATGCTTCACTGCTGACGTGAAGATAAACTCTTTTTCTCATCGTTAAATACATCTCTGTATTTTGTGCAAAGGTTAAGTATCTTATTTTTTTCTTCATTATTTAAATGTTGAGTACGAATATTAGATTTTAAAAAATGCGTTGGTCCAGTTGAAATTTCATACTCATTAGTATGTTTTTGAACCGTGAAGAGATTCTAATAATTTTATCGGATAAGGGAGTGGCAAGTTATTAACGAAACCGTTTTTTGCTGTGTGTATGGATTCCGGTAATGTAAAATTCTGTAAGTCTACACGGGGTACTATATAGAATTCCACCGTCTAGGACGTTAACTGGAATATTGTAAGATAATGTCTCAAAATGAATAGTAATTCATTTTGAGACATTTGTTAAGGGATTTTTCAGCAATAAATTGCAAATAACTCGAAAAAGAACCATTTTTTGGAAAATTACCAAGATACAAAAAATATTTATTTCGATGAGATACGCCTAAAAATATTTTACTTGTAGCGATTCGAGAAATTGTTTCTTTCTTATGAAATATTTGTTACTTAATAAAATTTCCGGCCCACTTGAAAAAATTTTAAAAAATATATTGGAACCTCGAAAAAAATATAGAATCAAATAAAAACTCTGCTTATAGGGGTAAACAGCTCGCCTATAGAGGGTGAAGAAAGAAAAGAATATTCTTTGAAGATAATGAAATAGAAACTGACATAGCTTCCGGAAGAGTTGAACATTATGTTGACAGGAGATAAGAAATCTAAATTAAAATATTTTAAAGTTTTTTTTATATAATTGGATTAATTATTACAAAAATTTTCCCAAACTGAAGTGTTTAGATTGTATTAAATGTTTATTTAACCCAAAATCCGATCATTCTTATGCTTCTATTGGGAATTAAACAGGTTTGTATATTTAAAAAATAATGGTGGGTTAGTTATTACCACGAATGACACTTTTCAGGTTGTGGAACGCACAAAAAAGCTTTGTTTTTGACAACTGGTGATTTCAAAAATTATTTATTTATGAATGATAGTCAAGTCAGTTCTGTCTGTAGTAAATAACGTTTTCCCATTTTTTTAGGCAACGTTTTCTCTTTATACACTCTGAAGTAGTAGACTTCAGTTGTCACCGTATAGAGCTCATTAAGATGGTTAACCATGCATACCTCAGGGTTAGAATCAACTCACTGGGAAAACAGAGGACTGAAAAATAAATACTACCTCAAAAAAGCATGAACTAACTAAATATATCTTATTAGCCATTTTGAATTCTGTATAAAAAAAGTTGTTTTGTTAATATTCCTACATTTTTGTAATATATAATACTAATAGGTAATAAATATCCAAATTCAACAATCAACAATTCTTTTCCTTAAAATTTATTCACTAAATCGTGTTTTAAATAAATTAAAAAAAACTGCTTAATGAAAGCTTGGAAACTTAAAAGAGTATTACCGTTGCCGTGGTCTGTCAAATGACAATGTTTTTGTAATTGCTACTAGTCATTGATTGTTAATGTTTATGCGCATAAGTATATACGCAGTAATGAATTAAATAAAAATGTTATTCGTGGGAGAAAATGGCCAAGAAAACTTCCTAAAAGGCATTCGACTCATCTAAACGTAAGTGTAGTAGCGTCCCGCAATGTAGGTAATTATTTTGGCACAAAACAATCGTTTTGCTTGCTTACAAGTTTAAGTTGATAAAGCAAGTCCCAAACTTCATTATTCCATGATAAAAATCTTAAATAGTGCTAACATAAGCTAGATCTTTTAATTTTTTCTTATATTCAGTCCAATTTAATTTTCAAATTCCTGCCTCCTTATTTTTTTTTCGAAAAATAGCGCCCTCTAATCGGTTCGACCCTAGGACATTTAATAGAACTCTGTAGGTGAAATAGCCAAACCAGCACCTGACATCATAGGCAACCATTTCATCCTACTGTCGTGCGTTTCGGAGCATAACTTCGGACAAGATAATGATAAAAATATACCTATCTCTTTGATTAGAACATCTCCCCCACCTAAAAGGAGATCTTGAATTCATTGAGGTTATATTTAGGATGCGCTTATGCTATTACCAGGTCAAATTCGTTCTTTTTAAATTGCTTATTGAACTACCAACAACATTTACAACCACTCTCTTAATATTTTTATTGTTTATATTTCAATTCGGGTGTTTGATTTAGTTTCGCGGGTTTTGTAATTTAAAAAAAAGAAACATGGTTTCCACAACGTGGTAAGATGGACTAGTGTTTGTGGCTTTTTCTGTACAACTAATTATTTGAGTGTTGCTGGTTTTGTAATAATACCTACCATATAAATTTCTTGTGTGACACATTTGTTTTTGCTTCTATTTTAAGCGTTTTTGGATTTTTATTTATATTAGTGATTACTTGTTAATTGGAAATTATTTTTTAAACATGAATCATTGTGAACATTCGCAAAATTTTCTATAAATATCAGTATAAGTCATTTAAACACTAATTTTAAAATATTTTAAAGGTAACAAAAAAATTAAATACGCGGTTTTGAAAGCCTTCCTAGTGACTGCTAATTTAAATCTTTGCCGTGATTCAATCCTGTTTAGAAGATTAGATGTTGGCCCAATTTTCAATGATTATTAATTTCTCTTCAGCATCTTATTATTATTGATGTAGAAATTTAACTGAACCTTAACTAAAACGTGGATCTCCATCGTTGTGGGCAGAAAACTAACCATTTAATAATGAATACTGCATAATATACAATATATTTAGATATTTGTATGTACATATATTATAGATTAGGTTTTCTTTATATTGTGGCCCAGTGTGGCTAAGTGTAGAAAATCTCTTTTTTTTCTTTTAAATATGGAACTCTATTTCAGGGACATTGTACCCTAACATAAACGTTTGTTAAAATTTTTTATAATCAATTAAGTATCTACATTTGATATCGTAGTTTACCAACTCATATGTATATATTTCTGTAAAATCTAATACTGAACTTTAAGATTATGTGTGATTTTATTTCTGTAGTTCACAGAGGCGTAACAGAGGCCTCCGCAGCATAAAGCTTTGCGAGAGGGCTTCAATATATCTGGGGCTCCAGCTTGTCGTCTAATATAATGTAAAATTACGTTATTGTTTTTTTACACGCAACGTTTTTTAAGCTTCAAAATCTTCAAAAACTTCCCTCGATTTAGCAAAAACTCACTCTGTTCTCGTAACCCTAGGAGGTGTTCGTCATACAATACAATACATACCTGTAAGTTTAAATTTAAGAATGCAAATTTCTAAATAGGCATATTCGGCAAGTGCATCATCTTATATCTGGTCCTCCTATAAACAGGAACTTAATCCTTTCCGGTCTCCCGAAATTTTATGATGACGACTACAAACTATAATCTTGTAAATGTTGTACGTGGCAAACAACAAATTTTGCGAATTTTAAAACAGTATTTCTAGATCTAGAAATGCGTTTTCTGTTTACTATGCAAATATGTGAAATACTGCTTAGTAATTCGATACGATATTTGGCAGTAGTTTCTTATATCCTTACATTGTTTGGTTGTTTGCATTTTGTGTTATTTGTGTTGTTTTACAGTTATAGTTTCATCAATTTAGTACGCAATTATTTATCAGTTATTGACGAATTTTCTTGTGGAATCATCTTGCCAGATAAACGGTACGATAAGGAAATTATAACAGTTACGCTTAAATGAGTCCTAAGAGGGAATAAAAAAGTGGTTTAGAAAAGCGAAAGTTACTTGGTCAAAAAATCCCAACAAAAACAAAAATTACCAAAAATTTCTTTCTTTTTTGTGACAACTGGTGAATTAAAACAGTAGCCTAGTAAAGCTGGTGAAGCATTAATAGATCCAGTTTGTCTTAGTTAAAAATTAATAATCACTAATCCTACTCAAAATGAAAATGGCAACCCAGCAGTATGGTTGGATGTCGAGCAGATTAATTACATTTATTGTAGTTCCAAGTAACGTTTCATTTTTATTTGGTAGATAGACTAATTAAAAAAAATGCTTTTTAGTTCCCATGAAGTTTATCATTTTTCTAATAAGAGATTATATAGTGACAATATATTGAAGATTTTGCTGTAAACAAACAAATACTACAGCAGGAGGTATCTAAACCTCAAAGGCCATTCCCAAAAAACGTCAATAAGCGTTCTTTTTCCGAAAACTTTTTTTGTTTTAAACTTTAGAAGAAAAAAATCTTTTTGGAGAACAATTCTAATTAGGGTAGTAGATAGATTTTAAATTTAGCGCTTATGAATATACCATTTACAGGACATAAGTAGATAGTGATGCAAATACAAAAACCGAAATATCAAACAAGATATGTTAGGCCAAAAATTGGATACAACACAGGACCTTTCTAAAAAAGACAAATTATCAGTCATAGTTAGATACGTAGGTATCTATTGAAAGAGATCCAATTACTGATCTTCCTAGTAATATAAAAATTAATGAATCATTCTTAGCTTTTTGTGACATACATAGCTAAACTGAAGAAGATATTTCAAATTTAATTTTATCATTCTTAAAAGAACATAGTATATCAGTTGTAAAGTGTCGCGGACAGGGTTAAGACGGTGCAGAAATATGAGTGGGCATTATTCCGGAGAGCAAAAGAAATATAAAGTCGTCCAAGCCTATGCTGCATGCATCCACTGTGCATCTTATAATTTAAATTTGGTGTTGCACGACGCAAGCAGTAATATATTAGAAGTCCTCGATTACTACGATATCATACGAAGTATTTATTATTTTTTCGACAAAAGCATTCAGAGATGGGATCATTTGCTAACAATGCAGAAAACCGTCCAACCAAAATCGCTTACTCTAAAAACGTTATCGGTGACTAGGTGGTTATCCAGGTTTCAAACTGTACTTGGTGTAACGCAGAACTACAGCTAATAATAAAAAGTAACATGGAACAGCTTGAATTTGTCTTCCTAACTACTTTACAAAATAAAGTTTTGGAATCTATAAATCTAGCTGTGACTCTTTTGCTATGAAAAATACGGATCTCTCACGCGAAACAGTACTTTTATAACATAACTGTAAAGAATTTTTATCAAATCTTAGGCAAAAGTGTACGTCATTTTTATAAGAATCCAAAGGTTTTGCTACTAATTGTAGCGTACTTTTAAAATCAAAAGGTTTGGTAGAGTTAGGAAGCATTTTGATGAAATTCGAGCCAGATTTATAAGTATTTACAAAGTGAACGACGCTTTTTAAACTCTTAGATCCTAGAAGTGAACATCTTTTCAAATCGGATGCAGAACTTTTTGCAGAAGTCAGTAAATTAGTTGCTGCGTATCCGTCAAATTTAAGAAATGAGTTTTGAGCAACTGCAATTTGTTAGAAAATCATTAAAGACACCGTTGGAATCGGCGAACTCTATTTATGATTCAGGCAAAATTAATCTTATAGATTTTCATTGCACTAGTGGTTGCATACCAGAAATGTGTCATGCGTAGATCTTGTTTTTAACTTTACACATCACGACCGCTAGTTCAGAGAGATTTTTTTCCAAACTTGAATTAATAAAATCATACCTTCGTAGTAAAATGTCAGAAGAACGGTTATCTTCTCCAGAGCTTATGAGTATTGAAAATGAATTTGCCCATTATAGAGCTATAAGTAAAATTGTAGATATCTTCGCTAATATTAGTGCACAAGGAACAGGTGAAAAATGTAAGTTGTTATAAACAGTGCATGAATACACTAACACATATAAGTTTTTGTCACACAAGTCTCTCATTTAGTAATTTTTTAAACCCTTAACACCTTTTACAATTCTGTCGGAGGCCCCTTCTGTTTGTTACGTCATTGTACTCATCCTACATATTTTTATCCTACCGGTACTCTGGCTCATACAGTTTCTCGGAGAGAATAGCTTGTATATTATTTATTATCTTTAATGTGCATTAATCGCAATTTCGTGTAAGGTAATCTCAAAATATAAATTAAGCAAATTATTTTGTTTTGTACACCAATCCTTGTATCTATCAGTAAAAAATTTAGGTGCTTTTTATACATTTATTTCAAAACACAAACCCAAAGAATAACCAATACATGTTACAAAAACTATGTCTTATCTAATTACGACTTAAAAATACATTCGTCTAAGTAAAAATCATTATTTCTCGGCTAGATTATCTTACTTAAAATCAATCACATAAAATTCCAAATATTTATTATGAGAAACAAATAGACATTTCAAACAATGTTTGCTATGCTTATTTTTTGCTACCTTATTTGTGTCCACCTAGCGGAAAACGCGCGCACTACACTTTAAAAATCGGCTTCACTTATTGTCCTCCAGGTTATTATTACTACATCTATGCATTAAACAAACCGGTAAACATGAAAGTGTTTGACCTCTTGGTATAGGTAATCTGGATAGATAGAGAAGTGAGACAAAGGTGCTTGCTATTTCTGTTGTTAATTAAAATACATATCTTCGCATAAGCGGTGGAAGAATAAGCCATATTAGTTAACGGACTGCATTTAAATAACATTAGATATGCTGACGCCGCACTAGTTTTTGCAATCAGTTTAGAAGTTTATATACCATAATGCCACGCATATCAGATGTCAGTACCTAAACGCGATATAATAAATACACAGCTTTTGGTTAACCAATAGCCAATTATCAAGGTCTATAGCTAAACATAAATACCTTGGTACCAACATAAAAACAGCCAATGGCACCACTCTATCGAAATAACACAACGCATTTTTAAATTTTTTAAAAATACAATCTGTTACATACAAACAAGTAATATCGACAATGAAACTAAGCTTCTGTAGCTGGCTGTATACCATGTATCTCAAAAAATGTATTTAAAAATTTCTTTATAAAAGGTATATATAAAAACATCCTACCGGGCTACATTACAGATCGTTATATGACCACTTTAATTAAAGAAAACATGAAATTTAAAATTTGGGCCAAGATTAATATAAAAATGTGGTTAATACTTACTGGATGTACATGTTTTGAGCCACTTAATACTTGGGTAAAAACCCTTGAAATGTTGTTAAATTAAATTTTAGTTACATTATTTGATTTTATATACTAGCATGTTTAAGTTACAATAGGAATAGATAACATGGCAACGTAAGTCTCCACTGGAGGTTGCAACTAGTCGCCCGAGGACTTGTTGATAGCAACTGATTAAAATGAGAATAATGACATGTTAGAACGGAAGTCGGAACAAAGCAGTCAATGTAACTTGAGATTTGTCTAAATATAACAGTAGCCAGCAATACTTAAAAATTGAATAAGTTAAAATTATAATAATAATAACAGTAGCAACCATCAATTGTTGTAGTTTGAAGTATAAATTTATCCTAAATTTACGTTGTGAAATTTGAAAATTTCTTAATATTGTAGGTGAACTGAAGTTTGGTGAAAATTTATTTGTGGGTACTGGTAAGCAACCAACTATATAGATATCTGGATTCAGTGGTAGCGAACTAGATTTTTACAAAAGGCCCTTTATGTTTTTTCAACATTTGGTACCTGGAATATGGAAGGCAGATATGTGTAGGGAGTTGGGTTCTTTAAATTTTATTATTGCAGAGTGAAAAGTTATTTGATCTATTTGAGAGTGCTATTGAGACGGAGTGTAAATAGAATAAATTTTGTAATGTACTGTTTATATAGTACTTAACTTATAACTTAAGTAGAAAAGGCCCTATACCCTAAAAAGCAACATTTGGTACCTGAGAAATGTAAGAAGTATAAATTATAAGTTCATGAGCGTAAAGTGGATAGGTAAAGTGTTAACATTATATGTAAAAACAACAAAATTTGATGGACTATAGGTGGCTCTTTTTAGCTAAAATTATAATATGGGATGTTTTAATGTTAATGTATGAAGAGAAAAGACTCTACAAGAGGCTGAGATATCCAGAGATCCGAAACCATATCCTGAGGAAAGTATATGTGGATAAGTAAAATAGAGTGTGTTATAAAAAAAGATGAACAGGTGATGATCTAGCAGATGTGAAAAAGTGTGGGGATTACTGTTATATTGTGAATTATATGTATTCTTACTGAGTTAAATATTGATTGATGTGTGTAATTATGTGGATTGATGTAGGAAGTGGTCAAAATGATTGGTTGTTTTAAATACTGCTAGTATATTACTTAACTTATAACTTAAGTAAAAGTCTCTAAATGTTCAAATATTACATTTGGAACCTAATTTTTTTTTAATGTGTATATAAGCTAACCTAACCTAAGCTATAAGTAATATGTGGAAATGGCAAGAGTTGATAAATTTATTTTGTTGAGTTTGTTTTAACAGATTATTGAAGATTGACAAGATTGATATTCTCTGGTATAAGTTGAATCTATTTAGTTAGAGTTGTGATTTATGGTGTTTTATTGTTGTTGTGATAGGAAATTGACTGAACAAGACGTTACTAAAGAGTATAGTAGTACTAATTAATACGAATAGAAGAGTAGTACTAATTAATACGAGGAGATTCAGATCTGTGGCTAGACTTTAGATGGACCATGAAATTATCTGTGTATGTGAATATGGAGGGATGTATACGAGTGAGGGATTGAATTATTGTGTGATTGTGGTTGGTTTATAGAGGGGGAAGTAGAATAGTCTGATCTGAATTTAGTTATGTCATAAAGGAGCATGAAGAACATTAGGCATAGAGGTCAGACGTAAAGTTTAGAATCCCAGAAAGAAGTGGGGAATAATGGAACGGTTAGATACATTAAAAGAGAGGTTTGGAGTGGACTCAGAAAGATGAATAAATGGCAAGAGGAGAATGATTAATGTAAGTTTTAATATATAAATAGAAGTTAAGGATGTAGGTCATGAGAATATATGGCGAAGGAGGAGAAGGGAGTCTCGGTTGAATGAGACATGGTGATTAATACAATTTGGACTTCTCTGCTTTTCGTTGATAATTTCAAGATCTTCATATAAGTCTAGGTTAAGGAAGTTTTTTTGGGAAATATTGTGAATAAGTGATACATCTTCTGGGATATTGAGTTTGTGATTATGTTTTCCTATATATTGAGAGAAAGTGGAAGTGTTTTCTCTTTTTGTGTGCTCTAAAGAGCGTGAAGACAATGATCTACAAGTTCTTCCTATATAGGTGGCATCACAATCTGAACATTTTAGTCTATAAACACCATTACGATTCATAAAATTGATGGTATCTTTGTAGTTAGATATACACTGACCCACATTATTGGGTACTTTAAAAGAAACGTGGATGTTTTCAACTGAATGTTGAGTAAGTAATTAGCTTTAGTGGTAAGGTATCTAGGGAACGCAGTCTCCTGTAGGGTTTTAAGGCGTCTTCTATGGATGAGATTATTGATGATGTTTTGATCATATCCATTATTGAGTGCTATTTATCTGAGAATATTAAATTCTTTTTTATAGTTCAATTGAGAAAGTAGAATGGTTTCCACGCGATGGATGTAACTGTGTAAAGCTGCATATTTGTGTGAATTAGGGTAATTTAAAGAGAAGGGTATTACATGCTCGGTCTGTGTGGGTTTCCTATAGATACTAAAGTCGAAGTGGTTATTTAATCTGGTAATGGTGGGAACAAGAAAATTGATTGACTTGGATGATTCTAGTTCCATAATGAACTTAATATTGGGGTGGGTTTGGTTGATTTTATAAAGTAAAAGTTCAGCTAAGTTAGAGTTACCTGAAATGAAGACTAGACAGACGTAAACGTAGCGAAACCAATGGAGTATTTCTGGGTTTTTCGTGATCTGTGTGGATTCTGATGAAATGATCCATAAATACATCTGCTATCAACAAGTCCTCGTAGACACTTTGTATCAGGACTAGCAACATCCAGTAGATGTTATGGATGTCTTACGTTGCCATGTTATCTTTTTCTGTTGTAACTTAAACATCCTAGTATATAAAATCAAATAATGTAACTAAAATTCAATTTAACAACATTTAAAGGGTTTTTACCTAAGTATTTACAAAACATGTACATCCAGTAAGTATTAACCACATTTTTGTATTAACCTTGGTAAAAATTTTAAATTTCTTTCTTTCTTTCTTTCTTTCTCCCCTTCCTTTTACCCTATCAGGGTGTCGGATTTGGGCTAGCTATTTTAATTTCCATTTACTCACCTCTTCCATTCTTTTCTGTTTCCTGCCATTATTTTCAATTCCTCGAGTGATTTTTGTTTAAATTTTCCCACCTCTACTACTTGCTGTATCCATTTTTTTCTTGGTCTGCCTCTTTTTCTTTTTCCGATATTTTTTGCTTCATAAACTTTTTTTGTTATTCTATTGGATTGCATCCTCGTCAGATGCCCATACCAGTTCATTTGTCTCTTTGCTATTTTGTTCATTATCGGTTCCTGGTTGGCCATTCTCCTAATAGTCTCGTTGCTTAATCTATCCCATTTTGTCTTTCCAACTATCCTTCTTAGATGTCTCATCTCCATTGCGTTTATCCTGCTCTTATGTTTTTCCAGAATTGTCCAGTTTTCACTTGCATAGAGCACAGTCGGTATCACTATTGTGTTATATATTTTTATTCTTGTTTCTCGTGTAAGTTCTCTTTTTCCCATTATTGGGGCTAACGCATAGTATAACTTGTTTGATTTCTTTGCTCTATTTGTTATTTCCCAGTCTATTTTTCCATCATTAGTTATTATACTTCCCAGGTATTCGTAAGTTGATACTATTTCCAATTCTGAGTTTATACATTTTATCTTTATTTGATTATCTTCCTGATCTCCATTGCCGCTGATTATCATTATCTTACTTTTTTTCTCGTGTATCTCCATTTTTAGTTCTTCTATTTGTTCTACCCATATATCCATTAGTTTCTGAATTTTATTCTCGGAATCTGCTATTAGTACTATGTCGTCTGCATACATTAAGGACTCTATTGTTACCGGTTGTAATCTGTGGTAACCTATTATTGTCTGTAGTTGATTGGTTCTGATTCTAGTGTTTCTTAACAATTCGTTCATTACTATTATGAATAGTAAAGGGCTGAGACTATCTCCTTGTTTAATACCTCTCTTCCAATTAAATGCTTTGTAAGTATTTACAAAACATGTACATCCAGTAAGTATTAACCACATTTTTGTATTAACCTTGGTAAAAATTTTAAATTTCATGTTTTCTTTAATTAAAGTGGTTATATATTTTTAGGATAGCACTGATGATGGAATATTAATTCCGAAAACGTTCTGTAATGTAGCACAGTAGGGTGTTTTAATATATACTTTTTATAAAGGAATTTTTAAATACATTTTTTACAAACAGGTAACACTAAGCATTTTTGTTGAACGAACATAATAATTAAGCAAGAGTTTTAGTCCTTAGATTGAAATCGCTCTAGTACTGATATGTTGCTATCTGCTGCAGTTCCCCATACTTTAATTCCGTATGTCCAGATGAACCGGATAATTTTTTTATACACTAATATTTTGTTAGATAATGATAGACGAGATAGAAGGTGGAATTACGGCCGAGTAACTAGTAGTGTTTTTTGAATTTTATTCCTAATCGCTTCGTCTTCATCCAGATATGTGTCCTCCATATTAGCTTCTTGTCAAGGTCTAATCTAAGATATTTTACAGTATCATTTTTTGTATTTATTTTACAGTATCATTAAGTTAACTGATTTTGCTTCGTTGATCTTTATCTTCCATTTCTTAGCCCATATTTCAATTAAATGTATCTTCTTCTTTTACGGAACTACAGCTCAAACTGAACCTTGGTCTCCTTTATATTTGCCTCCACCCTTGTTTGTCTGTGGCCAATCTTCTCCATACATGGACTCCTAAAAGGGCTTGTGCGTCGATGTTTACTGTGTCTGCCCAGCGCTTTCTTGGCTTTCCAACCGGTTTCTTTCCCTGCATTCTAGCATTCAGTGCTCTTTTTGGTAGCCTATACTCTCCCATTTTTATCACATGTCCTTCAAATTGCAATCTTTGTATTCTAATGAAGTCTGACAGTGATGCTTCCTTATAAAGTTGATAAAGCTCGTTGTTGTATAGACTTCTGAATATTCCGTTTTCTCTCACAGGTCCTAGTATTCTCCTCAGTACTTTCCTTTCGAATGATTCTCATCCATCGGCATCTATTTCTACTCTCCGGTATGTAAACTTTCCAACCATTTTAATGTCATCTTGATGTATAATGTTTTGTGGGGCTATATTTCTTCTCGTCTGTATCATTATTTTTGGTTTTTTCTGTGTTAATTTCCAGAACTAGCCTTTTTGTTTGCGTTTTTAACTCTGCCTTGTTTCCTGTGCTCCTGTTGATGTTCTACTCATAATATTAATATCATCGGCATAAGCGGCCAGTTGAACCGTTTGATTGGTTAGTAGGTTTTCTTGTCCAGTTTGCATTTGCCTAACCGCATACTCCAGTGCTAGGTGAAATAAAGTTGGCGCCAGCCCATCTCCCTGCTTTATTCCCTGCAAAATTTTGAAAAAGTTTGTCCGGTGGTTTTGTATTCGTACACCTGCCTGAGTTTCATCCATTGTGGCTTTAATGAGTGCTTTTGCCATTAGCTTGTGTGGTATTGCAAATTCAACCAATATATTGTAAAGTTTGTTCCTTTTGACTGGGTCGTATCCCTGTTTGAAGTCTACAAACACGTTGTGAACATCAATGTCATGTTCTCATGATTTAATCAAGATCTGTTTGACTGGAAATGTTTGATCCAGTGTCGATCTTCCTCGTCGGAAGACCGTCTGATACTGTTCAATAATATTTTCTGCTAGTAGTTGGAGCTGCTGGTTTATAATATACGTGAGATTTTTATATGCTTTACATAGTAGAGAAATTCTACGGTAGTTTTTGCACTGGAGTTTATCTCCTTTTTTATAGATCGGGCATACTATACTTTTCTTCTAATCGTCGGGTATTTTCTCTTCTTGCTATAATTATGTCTTTGATGAGCGCATGGATGTGACTTGCTCGGTGGTCGCCACCTACCTTATACAATTCTGCAGGTATTTGGGCTTTGATAGCTTTGATAGCTTTGAGAACTTCATCTATGGTTGGAACTTCTACTCCATTCTCTACTTCATTTTCTTCTACGTAGTGCACACCCATTTCATCTTCCATGTCTACTTGTGCACCAAGTAGGGTCTGAAAATAATGTTTCCAGGTTTCTGTGACTTTCTGTTGGTCACTGATTATTTGATCACTTTCATCTTTACATAGACTTGTTTGGGGTTTATACCCACTTTTTATCTTTTTTGGGTATTCAGAATCCCCTCTAATTTCGTTGTTTTTGAAATTGTCTTCCATTTTTTCTGTTCGTCCATTTTCATAGGCTTTTTTTTATTTCTACATATCTTTGCGATCTGCAAAGATATGTAGAAAGCGTCTGCTTTCTGTTTTGCGATTTCAAATTATTTTCGTATTTCCCGAGTACTTCTTGTTATTACATTTTGTGTGCTTCATTGATTTCCTCTATTGCTTGTATGCACTAGTCATTGAACCATGCTCCTCTTCTCGTCTTTTTCCTGTTTCCCAGAGTTTGCGACTTCTTCTTCAAACTTCTCTTTACATTCCTGAATTTTCAGTTTTTCCAGATCTAGTTTGTTTATTCTTTGTTGTCTTTCGTTTCTTTCTATGTTAAGTCTGCATCTAAATTTGGTTTGGAGTAAAAAATGGTCTGATCCACAACATGCTCCTCGTCGTGTTCTCATATCTCAGGTACTACTGGCTGCCCTTTTGTCTATCAGCACATAGTCGATTTGATTGGTTATCGTTCCATGTGGAGAAATCCATGTCATTTTGTGTATGTCTTTATGAGGGAATCATGTTTTTATTGGTGACAAAATTTATCAAAAACTTCCCATTCTCGCTTGTTTCATTGTGCAGTGGGTGTTTTCCTATTATGTCATAGAACTGTGGCTCCTTGCCTATTTTATCATTCATGTCACCCATTATAATCTTGATTATAATGGGTCGTTTTTGGGCGCATTGTCATACACTATCTCCAGCTGTTGGTAGAAACTTTCCCTTGTATGCTGTTCTTGTTCCTCTGTTAGGCAGTAAATGTTTATCATTGTTAGGTTGAAGAAGTGGATGCAAATTCTTATTTTGTATATCCTTTCACTGACTACCTGGAACTCTATGATTTTTGACATAAAATCATTATCCACCACAAATGCAACTCCACATTCTTTGCTTCCTTATTTGTCCCCACTACATAGAATTGTGTGCGTTTTAGTGTCCCTGACACCTTTCTCTAGCCATCTTGTCCATCTCCTGGTTTATTTAGTGTCCTCACATTCCAATTTCCAAATATATAGTCCATGTTTCGTAGCTTGAGTCATTTTTGAAAATTCCGTCCTGTATTCCGAGGAAAATGTTCAGGTTTCGTAACAGTGTGTTTTTTCCGGGAGTGGGTTGTCAGCCCACTGCCCTACCCTCCTCCCTTAGCTTACTTAGAACCGGCAGTGAGGACTGCTGAGCTACTCGATCCACCCATTTGTCACCACAGGTGGAGTTACTTAAATGTATGGTTTGTTGAAACATTACAGCTTTCAGCTTGTATAGGATTTTGGTTTTGGACAATAATTGCAGTGTCAACTGCGAATGTTGCGATTGTGGATTCTTTTTCAGTTGGGAAATGTGTAGAAAATTGGTCCCAAGATACTGCCTTGCAGAACTCCTGCATTTATATTGTGGATGTTACAAACACTTTCTTCGTATCTTGCATACAATAGTCCTTCTTAATGGTATGATTTAAGTATCATATATAGCAACTTGACTGAAAACTTTTTCCTGGAAGGCTGATTGTTTTTTATCATCCTATGCACTTGTTTAGCTGTGTCGTGTTTTTGGCGAAACCGGACTAATGATTAGGTATAATATTGTTCTGTATTTCAATAATCAGTCTACTTGCAATGGCTTTCTCTGCAACTTTGGACATAACTGGTAATAGACTGATGGATCGGTAGGATGTAATCTCACCTGAAGGTTATCCTGGTTTTGGAATGGTAATGATTTCTGCTAACTTTCATTGTGCAGGAAAGTAGCCTATTCTTGGTATCGAGTTTATGATTTTTGTTACACTTTTTCTGGGTAGATAATTTAATATGTCGGCCGTTATCAGATCATGTCCAGGTGACTTCTTTTTATTGAGGTTGTTTATTAGACTTTTTACTTCCGTAGGAGTTGCCCATTTGAGTTGATGGTTCATTTGATTCGGACTGTCTCAATATTCATAGATGTCATTATCTTCATTTGTCCTGTTTGTTAGCGGTTGAAATACCTTTTCTAAGTGTTTTGGGAAATAGTCTGCTTTTTAGTGATCTATATTTACCAATTTTAAATCTTCTGTTCTGATAGGTGGAATTTGGTTTTGTGGCCGCTTCAGCTTATTTGTGACCTTCCATAATAAGTAATCACTATCTTAGATAGGTGTCACATTTTCTAGGTAATGTTGTAAATTGGCGTTGCTATGTTGCTTTAGTAGTTTTTTATTCATCTACACATTCTGTTCAATTTGGTTTTGTCTTGAGGCGAACGAGTTTGATGCCATTTTTACGAAATTTTCGTTTTTCTAATATTTTTGTTCTTATTATTATTGGACAATTCTTATGGAACCGTTTTCGTTCAAAGTTATATTTTGTAGATTTCCATGCAGCTGTGTGTATTTGTATTGTTAATGTTTCTATTGCTATTTCTATTTCTTGTGCTTGTTGTAGTGGGATTTTTAGGTCTATTTTTTTCTTATAGGATTCCTTTGAAAATACACATTCCAGTTTGTTGTTTTATTCGTTAGTTTTGGAGGTGAACATTTTTCTGATAGATTTATCATTATTGCTGCAATGATTGGTGAATGATCTGACGATAGGTCTTCATTAGATTCTATGTGGAGCTATTCTTTTGGTATTCCTTTACAAGTCAAGTACATCGGGCAGTCTATTTCGATAGGTTGGCCAGTAAGTGGGTTTGTAGGTAGATATTTCAGTTGCATTTATTTCACCACATCGTATAGTAATCTATATCTTTCCGGGGAGGGAAGGGGATTTAAATTTAAAAACTAACAAAATACAGATATTAAATGAGAAGTAAAAAATTAAGATGATATCTGTCAATAAAAGATTCGATTCGTAACTATTGTCAAAATCTAAAAGTCGTAAATGTCATCCAATAAATAAATAATAAAATTACTTTATTTAATTTTAAATATACTTATTTAAATTTTAAACATACAGAAAACATAGTATGAAGCTAGTCTTCTGTACCGCCTCATGTACCATTTTTTTTTAAATCTCGTTGTCCGTTTTCTAGTTAATCTGAGGTAGGTTTCTGGTATTTTTAAGTACGTTTAATATAACCTAATCAATTATCGAAAACAGGAATTTTACTTCGCAAGTTTATTGAGGCAGCAAGTTAAATTTAACGTTTAGGTAATATATCGTAGCTATCTAAAATGTTAATGCTTTGTAATTATCTCATCAACGGTTTATTTTTTAATAATACTAGCAGTATAATATCTTGATTGTAAAGCTTTAAATATAAATTTTATTAGTTGCAGTTAGTTTTTTAATAACCCAGTAAGTAAGCAGCTTTATTGGTTTTAAGATGACCGTCACATTTGTTGGTATATTTCTAAAAATTATGTTGAATCATATTAAATTTAATCAAGTAATATTTTCTTTTGCATATAAAGCTTTAGTGTATGTTTTTTCGTGACGTATATGTTATAACACTAATACTCCTCGTTCTTTCTTAACTATTTTCTTAGCTATTCTATTCACCTAGTTTCAGGTCAGCTCTTTTTCTGCTGTGTCGTCTTTGCTATTCAAATATTCTTGTTAGATATCTACACTAGAGATCAACACTTTTAAGATAACGAAACACTCACCAAATATCTTTTATTTAATGGAAGCTTGTATCAAATGATTGCAAATTAAATAAACTAATTTATATAAGAACAAAAACTTTAAGCTGTTCAATAAGTTATGCGATTAGATAAGAGAGGGCGTTGCTACCGGCCTAAATTTTTTTCGTTTTGTTGGTACAGTCTTCATGTGAACTTATGTGTTTCATTTCAATCTGTCAATTCATTCTCTGTTTACAAGCCACTGAGTATCGATGCTTTATAGTATTTTTTTTACAATGGAAAAATCGAACAGTCATTGATTTTTTAATTTTTGGTTTAAAAGTTCAAAAGCAAAGAGCATTTATGAACGAATGTTGAAAGTGTATAAGGATTCTTGGCCTTCAAATTCTCGTATAGTGAAATGAGGGATTGCTGAATTTTAAATATGGTCATGTCCGTTGCGGTTACGGCCTACACCGACGATAATGCCGAAAACTCTAACTAATGACATAAAATGGGGAAAAAATTCAACACTGGCCTTGTGTCAGTTGGAAAGAAACCTCACCACTAAAGAAAAAACAAAACTTGGATGAAGTAGAAATTCTTGACTCATGGACGAACGAAGAAAACGTAGGTAAGCACACACGGACTGAATAAAATCAAAGAACTCAGAGACACCTCTGAAAGAAAATTCGAGAGGCAAAGGGAGGTGGCTCTCGATCGCATTCAAGGAATAGAAGATCTCAGATAAAAGTAGATAGCTTTAATTAACACATACAAACAAGAATGAGGTTCTAGAAAGCTTACAAAAAGAAAATCTCAAAAATCGATAACGGGGATATTATTATAAAATGAGGAGAGCTTATGTCAACTGGCAATTACCTTCCACATATTCCTGATGAACATAGCAGGCAATGTCATTAGAAATCACGAGGATCCTGGACACCAATAGTAGAGAAGTGAAGTATCTAGGCCATCAAAAACACAAACAATGAGGGTAAAGCTTTACTGGACCCGATGAGGTGCCCATCGAAATATTAAAATCATCGATGAAGATGGATATTGCTGTAATGGTGAACTCTTTATTTAATTATTCAGACTGCACCACTCCCAGACAATGGCTCTGAAATACCTTAGTAGCACATCCAAAAAAACACACGCTTACCAACAATTGCTCGACCACACGAACACTAGCTTAAATGATGTAACACACTTACACCCAATTTTTGAACCCACTATAAGCCGACTTGTTAAACACTCTTGAATATGCAGATCGTGACCTAGACAATAGGCTTAGAAATGTATGAGTAAAGGTGCTTTGTTTGGTTAAATGTGTGCTCTAGCGGTGCGATGGACCTGAATCAGGATATGTATTCTGTTTTGTAGCTCTTTGAAAAGAATTGACTCGAAAGTTCAACATAACAAAAAGCCTTGAGAACTATTAAAAAAGCAAAATTATTGACGTCGTGATCTGAACTTATATTAATTTCTAATGAATCACACACCTGCCAAGGTCAAGTGTGACAGCCGTACACCGAAAAACATACAATACAGTGAGGAGTTCTCCGCCAGGTTGCGTGCTGTCCCACTACTTTCCATGTCTGACAGTGAAGGGTACTTTCCAAGACGCGCTCTCAGACTCAAGAGGAAGGTATATATATATATCATATTATTATATTATATATATATATATATATCATATATATAAATTTATCATGGAGGAGTTTGAATAACTTACGTTTGAGACGATACGCAGTAATAATTAGGATAACACAACAATGATTTAACGAACTAATGAAGCTTAATGCACGCTGTATGAGTATGGTACTGAAGATTAACATTACAAGAAAATAACTTGCATGATCATGACCTAAATCTGCTCATGCAAATAGACAATTGATATTTAAGATACTGCAGGTGAGAACTGTTTAATTCCTATTAAATCTTTTGGGACAAAGGATCCAATCCGTGTAGACCAAACCAAGACATTAAGACAGTATGAAATAGCCGTCTCATTTATCTAACTAAAAGTTTCTTGTTGTCGGGAATCTCCTGTTAGGCACGAGCGTCCTAACCCCGCTGTTCCGTGTTTCCTCCTATCTTTCTGGTCTGGAAGTAGGACACTAAACCCAAGTCATGACTAGTGGCCGCCTTTACATTTTGGTGTTACAGAAGAATCCTACGAATAAATTGTATACCCCAAATAATGTCAATCTGGAATAACTAGAGGATAGGAAGTGAGCGCATTATATTAACTATTAAAGACGAAAACTTGCGTACTTGGCACTGAGCTGAGAGGCACAAATACGATTATTACAATTATTATGAGGGCACAATGCGGACAATGCGAATGTGGATGACGAAGGAATAACTGGCTTAAGACTTCAAGGGAACTGTTTGAATGCTTGTGCGAATCTTTTAGAGCGGCAGTCAAAAACAGAGTCCGATAACCATTTTGCTTACAACCTTCAATAGCGATGGAACTTAAAGAAGAAGAAAGATTGAGGACGATCTACGTCAAGGACGTCCAAAATAGCAACAAAAATAGAAAATTTATAGAAACCTTACGTATCTCATTGGGCAGTGTAAGCAATATTTTGACTGAAGTATTGGATTTCAGAAAGCTGTGTTCACAACGTGTGCTGCATTCGCTAACAATGGAACAAAAACACATTCGAATGCAACCTTCTCAGCAACGTTCAGAGAGTTTTGAAATAATAAAGTGGATTTTGTGCATTGACTCATCATTATAGGTGAGGCTTGGGTCTATTACTATGATCCTGAGCCAAAATCCTGCGTTCTTCGGCGCCAAAACGAGTTCGTGTCCAGAAATCTGGTAAAAAGCCAGTTTTTTGGGATGCGTAAGGAATTTTGTTTGTGGATTACTTCCAAACTGGTAAAACAATAATCTGAATATTATTGTCACCTTTTCACCAGGACAATGCACCGTGTCTTATGAGCATTTTGACAATGGCTAATATCCATGAAATAATGTTCGAATTGTTGAAGCATACACTATATTTACCAGATTTGTCCCCTAGCGACTGTATCTGTTTCAGTGCCTAAAAAATTTATAGTGAAAGCATTTTACACAAAAAATGAGCTCATAACAAGCCTGTTAAGCGTATTTTAGCTCCTCTGATGCCTCACTACTGGGGTGGAATTCATTAATCGGGAATCTCATGGGAACATGTGTTTTCATTCCACGAGGAAATCTAAGTTTGTAGCTGGCGGATATACCATATATCAAAAAAAATTTTTAAAAATTCTTTATAAAAGGTATATAAATTGCCTCAAAACGGGCTATCCTGTGCAAACACATTGCAAAACGTTTTCGGATTAAACAATCCATCATCAGTTGCAACGGTTGTACTTGCTAGTAGCCACCAAAATATAAGGGTTAAAAAACCCCCTTAAAAGTTATTAATTTAACATTATTTTACTTATTTGTTTTTTATAGTTTGTGATGGTTAAGTTAACGTTGATAGGTAACATGCGCGGCGTAAGACTATACAATGAGTTGGAGGGACCATTTTACTCATGTAGAGTCATTACGGCCGCCATGTTACCTATCAACGGTAACTTAAACCATCACAAAACTATATAAACTAATAATGTAAAATTAATGTTAATTTATAACTTTTAAGGGGTTTTTACCCATATATTTTGGTGGCTCCTAGCATGTACATACCGTTTGCACTATGATGGATTGTTTAATCGGAACAACGTTTTGCAATGTGTTTGTGATAGCCGGTTCTGGAGGCTATTTTATATACCTTTTATAAAGGATTTTACAAATTTTTATGTGTATTCATGTTCAGGAAGACTATACTAATCAAACCTAAAACTGTTTTTGTCCTGGGGTAAATCTAGATATTTTAGTATCTGTCAAGTAACATCCAATCTTGATCTGAATTGGTAAGCTATAATTCGGTTTCACAATATGCTGCGACAAATAGGAGCAATGTTATTGTAGCCATCTTGGTTACTTCGGATTATTCTTCATAATCTTCTGGTTATTGATAATTCTTTTTAATCCAGGATAGTTAACATGGCAGGTTGACTTCCGATAATAAATGGATTTTGTACCCATTCAATATCAATATTACTATCTGGGCCATAATCTGAGAAGTTTAGGCGTTGTATAAAAATATTAGGTTAGATAAGATAAGATACTTGTGCAGGTCTATGCACCTACAGCAGATAAAAATGATGAAGAAGTAGAATGCTTTGATGAAGAAATCAAGGACATATTAACACAAAAAAAACCCAAAGATGCTATAATTGTAATTGAAAATTTGAATGCAAAAGTGGGTCAAGGTAAAGTAGTAAACTGTAAAATAAGAAAGGCATCTCAAATACGTTTTTTAAACTTTCAAAACGAAGACTTTATAGTATACCTTAAAAATAACAAAGATAAAATCCTAAACAAGCAAATCGATATGGACATAACCTGGAGCATATGCAGCATAAAGTCACAATCCCATTATTGCTAAGATAAAAATAAAATTGAAGAAATAAGAAAAGAACTAGACCTCAGAGAAAATAGATGTAAAGAATTTAAACAACGCGATAAAAGAAAATTAATAGCAGAGATAATGGCTCTCTCTCATATGACTGATCTTATACTCTAATTACTACTAATGAAACAGCAGGTCACTCGTTTTTAAAAAGTCATTAGAGGATACTTAGCAAAACCTATGGCAAAAAAGCAAAACAACTCTTCATGAAATCCAACCAGTTATTGGTCATCTATCTCTGGACTTTCTAACTAGAAGAGAAGCGATTATTAGAAAACTTCGAATCAACTACATCAAACTTACCCATGGTTTCTTATTGTCTTAATGTTTACCTGACTGTAAAACATATCCTCACTGACTGCAAAAAATTCACCAACCTGGATAAAGCACTAGACTTGAAACCTACTCTTAAGGAAATGCTCAACAACCCTTCAGAGATCACAAAAACTATACAGTTTCTAAAAACCGCTCAACTCTACCACAATATTTAACCTAATAGACATTAGTTAAAGTGATATAATTATTGTTTGTTTTCATGATTTATTATCCCAGATTTAACCATACGGCTCACACTCCCTCCAAGATACCTACCAGTGTGAATTTTCCAAGAGGAAAATTCACTCATTCCAGATACCTACGGTATCAAAAGGATTGAGCTCTGGTGGGACTCTTTCCATGTTATCGAGTTCTAGGTGACTTTGTACGTCGGTGTATCTCCCAAAAATTTTCGCACGCATCTGGACGTTAAAAGTAGCACAGCTTTCTGCATAATCTTATATAGATTTTCATTTAGACCCAGCTGTTTTATGTTTCTAGGTGGTTTTTCGGGATGACTCCAGTGGTAGAAAGAATAATAGGTATCGTCTGGGTACTTTCCATTCTCCATTGTGTCCTTATTTGTATTTCCGGATCTCTGTACTTAATGCTTTTTAATTGTACTTAACCCGCAGATTATTGTTGTTAGGTATCGCCACATCGATTAGTATTATTTGTCTCGTTAGTTTATTAACTAGAACGAGATCTGGTCTATGTGCTAGTTTGGTCTGTGAGCACAGTGCGATCCCAGTATAGCTGGTAGTTGTCATTCTCAAGCATACTCTTAGGGACGTATTCATATTATGGGAGATGGTTTGTTTGTAGAAGTCCCAGTTTAAAAGCTATCTCTTGATGGAGGATCTTCCCTACTGAGTCATGCCTTTCCTTATATTCAGTTGCAACAAATACCTGGCAGCCCCCGGTAAGATGTTCGATAGTTTCTTGGGCTTGACATCCAGATTGGCATTTGTCGTTTTGGACCTTAGGGTCTATGACAATATATTTCAGGTAATTTTTGGTTGGCATAACCTGATATTGAATAGAAAGTAATGAACCTTCTGTTTCAGGATACATCTTTCCTAATGTCAACCAATAGTTCGACACCATATTGTCGACGTAGTCTTGGCTGACCTCATTCGGATATCGCCCGTGCAAAGGTTTACCCATCCAGATGCGCCTTTTTTCGCTCTTAATAAGATGGTTTATGCACATTTCTTGTTCCTTCAGTTTGATCGGTGTTGTGTCATCTACTGCACAAATCCCGCGATGAAGAGTAGATGTCTCCTCCTGCATCTGAAAATACGTTCTTAAATTAGTAATTTCTTTTTCTAATTGTTCGCTTATATCCATAAGTCCTTGGCCTCTAAATACCGCGGTCATTCTTTCTACTGCACTTCGAGGATGGTGTATTTGTGCCTTTGTGAGGTGTGTTCGTACTTTTCGCTGAAGTGTTTCTATATCCGTTTTAGTCCACTTAATAATCCCAAATGCTATTCCGCTAAGCGCGGAAAATACGTAGGTGTTTAATACCTCAAACAAATTTTTACTTTTAAGATGTGAGCGGCGTAGCTGTTTTACCCTTCGTATGAACTCTGATGTTAATTAGATTTTGATTTGTCCACACTTGCTTTACTTTTAGATATTTATACATGTCATTTTCATCCTCCATCCTCCCACATCCTCCCTTTGTAGTCGCAATACAAGTAGAAACTTCAAATAAACAATCGTGGACACAAAGTAATAAAAATACAGAGTTTTATGCAAACCAAGATAGAGGATTTAATGAAAAATGATAAATCCAAGTAAACGAAACTGTATGTCAAATATTCATGTATTTAGATAGGAAGTTAAATTAAAAAGCGCATATTATAATAAATGTGTGCTTTTTAAACAAAAACAAGTTTATTTACGAATAAAAAACTATATTTACTACTAGGTTGATTATCAAATCTATCTCTTGGTCGTTGAATAACTCTCACACGTCTATCTGAGCTATATAAGCAATACCCCGATTCATGAGTGAACAACACATGCTCACTGCTCCCAGTCATTAACACTCCAGACAATGTGCTCTCCGGCAAATTGTAATCTACTTCTACGATAATTTAGGTTTAAAGGCCCGTAAATTCTATACAATAAAACGTGGCGTGTAAACAGCAAAACGTACGTCTTGTCGAATCGAAATACATAGTGTGTATACACTGGACAAAACGTACGTTTTGTCGTACGTTTTATATGACCTACAAAACGTACAATAAGACGTAGCGTGAAAAAGGGCCTTTAAGCTGGTGCTCTGACTGATATCCTTATATGCAGATCTTGATCAGCGACACGCCTTGTATAGTGTTTCTACTAATTTAAATATATTGAACATTTGCCACTTGTATCTCATTCTGAGAAAACGTTCTCTTATAGCACGAAGCCTGATAAACTGATCTTGTCGTGGTGTTGTTGTGAGTCTTCCTCTTCCTTGTCCACGCCGTCTCGTATGGTCGATTGTTTCTCGAAAATGTTGAATGACTCGTGATATTGTAGTATGAGATACTCTTAACATTAAGCCTAGTTTACGATAACTTAACTATCAGCTAAAGTAATTGCCTGAAAACATTCATCTTGGCTCAGATTTCTTTAAATACGGTCCATGTCAACTAACTAACATACGCAAGTAGCAAAACAATTTTTTAAAATGTTGACAATATTGACAGTCTAAAACTTTACTGTTAACGTTTTCATAGCTAACTAACTGCTTCCATACATGTGTATTACAATTATTCGATAAAATCACGTTATGCTTTGAACGTACTCATTTTTTTTATAATAAGGATATCGATGATTCGATAAGGATATCGAAATAAGACGAAAAATCAAATTTCTTTTTACACCCCGTATATGGGTAAAACGTTGACATTTCCCAGAAAACATTAATACAGTAATTACTTAGAAATAGGTCTGCAGTGCGAAAAAAAATTATCTAAATCAAATAAGGATTCAAAAGAAAAATAGCTTAAAAATTATGGTATGGTTAAATGAGTTGAGGTAGTGCGTTAATTTTGGGGAGTAGAAAATCACGTAATGCTTTAAACATACTTTTCTTTTTTAATAATAGAGATATCGAAATGATTTTTTCACTAAAATGTGGAGAAAGAATGGGGCGATCTTGAAATATTAATAACCTGTAGCGTTTGTTTTTAATACATTCCACAGGACGTTGCAAAATTAGATGAAAAAACATAACTTTATTTTTACATCCCGTACATAGGTAAAACGTGGCGATTTTTTAAAAAATATTAATATAGTAATTAATTAGAAATATACTTATAATATGAAAAATAAATCATCGAAATTAAATTAAGGGTTCGAAAGAAATTTAGTTTTAAAATCATGGTCCATTTTAGTGATTTTAGTTATGAACGTACTGATCTTACAGTGGGATCTTAGAGTATTATGGATTGCTATATGCAGACAGGAGACAGCCTAAACACAACAGAATTTTAGTTCGAGTAAATATGAAAGTAATAAGTAATAAGTAATTTACTCAGCATAATCAAAGAGAGAGAAATATAATACTTGGGTCATGTGTTGAGAGGTGAAAGATATGAATTACTCCAAATCATATTGAAAGGTAAAGTGCATCTCAAAAATCAGTTGGAAGATGCCAGAACTCGTGGCTGAAAGACATGAGGAGATGGTTTTACCGCTCATTCACAAAAATCTTTCGTGCAACAATTTCCAAAGCTACAATTGCCATTTGTATCGCCAAGCTTCGAAAGGAGACGACGCAATAAGAAGAAGAAATAAAAATATAAATGTAAGTTCACGTCATTTATTAACAAGAACAGGATTAAGTCATTGATCTATTATTTAAATCCTAAAATCAGAAACTTACCCGTATCAGTACGATACGTTCTGCTAACTTATTCTAAACAAACATAATCTTAATAGATAATGTATTCACAATATTATGTTCATCGCTGAAGCAACCTTCTGCGTCCAAAGTTGAACAAAGATCTAATTTCTTCCAGTTATGTCTGTCTTGAGTTTCCTGCAGCCAATTCCCAGCGATTCTATTGACGTCGTCTATCCATCGTGTAGTTAATCTACCTTTGCTTCTTCTATCTGCACGTGGTCTCCTCATGGTAATTTTTTAGGTCCACTGCCCGTCATTAAGTAAATCATAACTGGAAACGTACTTTGCTCGAACGTCTTCTTTTGGGGGCTCTATTGGAGGTGGTCGTTAGTGACAAAGTTTTTAAATCTAATTTTGTTTCCATATTTATTATTGTTCTTATGAATGTAGAGGTGATAACTGGCTTATGGGTCGGTAATTCCCGAGGTCTGTCATTTTTGTGTAATAAAATGGTAAGTGCACTGTGCTATCTTGTAGGTATTTTACTTTGGTGCAGACATAAGTTAAACAATTCCTTTATATTCTCTAAAAGTCTGACATCTCCGATCTTTGCTGCTTCTATAACGATATTATCATCTCCCAAAGCTTTATTTCTGTTTATTTTCTTCATTCTGTTCCTTATTTCGTCCGTAGCAGTCTGTAGCAGTGTAGTATGTATTTAGCAGGCATCACTTCCGATCCGTGGTTGACTAATCTTTTTCCTGATTCTCTAACTTTTCCGTTAGTTGCTTATCATGTTTTTTGACTACTAATATATAATTCTGTATAGAAATCTTCTACTACCCTTAGTAAATAATTTCTGTTGGTGATGATATTTCCAACTTTTTAATTGCATTATTTATTCTTTGCCATTTGTCAAGTTTCTCTTTAGACCTTTGATACTTTTGTTATTTTTAACTGGTTAATTTCACTGTTAATGATAATTCTAGTTTAAATGTTACTGATGTAAAAAGACAAATGAGGTTTACGCAGAATGGAGCTCTACTTCAGTGGCGCACCCATAATTTGTTTGAGGGGGGGTTTGACATTTTTTTATGCTACCTTCATTTTGAGTCCCTAAAATTTCGATATTAGTTAAATTTAAAGTACTAAAGATAGCAGTGCCAAAGTTTCAGGTATCTATTATCCTTCCTACCAACTAAATCCACCGTCTCTTACTTGTGCGCAGTTGACTGTCTCACGTACCGTACTCCGAAAGTGGGGTGGCCGCTGTAAGGCTGACGACATTTTTGGAACACTCCCTTCTCTTATGTAGATCTTATTTATTGTTTTGAAGCTAGTTTCTTGTGGCATTTTAAAGTACTTACTTTTTTAATGGGAATAAGTCACAATTGAAGGTTAAAATAATTTTATTGACATTTGAGATTAGTCCCACTTGTAAATACAACACATTTTGGAGACGGCTATCGCCGTATTTCCGTTCTCCTCCGCCAATCCTCCCGGTCCAAGGCATGCTCCTCTACTGAACCTCTCGATTCTATCGCTCTTCTAATTCCTTCATTCCATGAGCGTCGAGGTCTACCTCTTTTTCTTCTTCCAGGGGGCTTTCATTTATGAAGTTTTTGGGACCAACGTTCGTCAGGCATTCTCAATACGTGTCCAAACCATTTGAACCTCTTCTTTCCATTCTGTTAATGACATGTAGCATTCATGTTATTTCTTATAGAATCGTGGTTCTTCCTTTCCTGCACTTCTTTTCAAATAATCCATTTCAACTGCCAATAATTGTCCATACTTCAGAGCCGTAACAAAGAACTGATTCAACCATGGTTTGCTCTGTTCTTTTTTTGTTCTTTTTGGAAATGTTGCGATCTCATCATAAGGAGTTCAGATATCCTACAATTTCACGTCCCTGATTAATTCGGTGTTTAATTTCGGTTTCTCTCAAGCCGTTCTTAGCAATGACTGCACCTAAATATTTAAAAATTTCCACTTGTTTAAATTCCACGTCCTCGTCTATCAACACTTCAAACCTTGCACCTGAATTGATAACTAAATATTCTGTTTTTTTCATGCTGACTTGTAACCTCCATTTTACATATTCTGTGTATAGACGATTTTTCATAAATTCTAGATTATAAAAATCTTGAGCTAGGACGACTTGGTCATCCGAAAAGTTCAGGGAGAACCGTACGTCATTTTCTATGGGGATTCCCATTCCCTGGCAGTGGTTTTTCCAATTTCGGAGGGCTGCCTCAATTTATAAATTAAACAGTAAGGGTGATATACTGCATCCTTGTTTTAGTCTTTTAGTTACTTTTATTGGCTTTGATAGTCTATTTCCGATTTTTATATAAGTAATGTTATCCCTGTATACCTCTGTGATTATTCCTAAAAGGTATGGACTAATGTCGAGTTGTTGTTAAGCTTGCCACAATTTAAGTGTTAAAACTGTATCATAGTACATAAACAAGTTATCAGTGCAAGATCAAAGATTCAAACGTCAATAAATTTATTTTAACCCATAAATTGCGGCTTATTCCTATTAAAATAGTAATTAGATCTTATTTCTGTCGTTGTCCCGGTTGGTGTTTCTCTTATTCATCTTTCTTTTTAATGATTGCTCGGATGCAATTGTGAACACTATTCCATTCCATTCTGTTTCTCTCCACTGTACATCTATTACATTCCAGCATTGTGTGAGTAACAATGTCGGAATATTCGCATTATAGGCATTTATTTGTATCTATCTTTATATTATATCTATAACAGACAATCTATCCAGTCCCTTAGGCTCGGAATCAGCGTCTTGGTCCACTGGACAACACCTTGCTTGTTGTTCCACTCTTTTTGTCATCTTTCCATTGATCTTTCCTTTCTTCTTTTTTTTTATAGATGTTGTCAAATGCTCTCTTCTCTCATAAAGATGTCTCTTTTCTACTGCTAACACATGCAGAGAAACACAACCCGTGATAGTCCACAAGTTCGCCGCAGATACAGTTCTGTAGGCGCATGCTACTCGGAACAGACTCATTCTGTCTACTTTTGTCATAAGCCTAATATTAGGTATCTATATCTAAATATTCATTATTATGTATTTATGTATTGTGTATTCATTATTATGTATTTATACACTCATAGAAAGTCATAGAAAACGGGCCACTCCAAATATTTAAAATATTTTCGAAATTATTATTTATTGCTACAAAATTAAGCATTTATTTTTTCGTATATTGAATCAATAACTCGTTTAGTATAAAATTTCATCATTATCGTAAAACATCAATCGAAAATAAAAAATTTAAGAAAAATAGGAAATTTATTGAAAAAATCAAGTTACAGTTTTTAAAACAACAATAAACTGTATGTTAAAAATAAAGCTGGTAGCCATTTTCAGTAATGGGTATTGCCATCTCGATTCTAGATGACACTCCTCATTCGATTTGGCATGGAATTTATAACGTTTTTGATATCTCTTTGGGGAAAAGTGGCCCATTCCTCAATGAGTGCCATCTGGAGCTCTCCAGGTGTTGTTGGAGCAGGTATGCGACGCCTAACGCGACTTTTTAGCAGGCTCCATATATACTCAATAGGATTTAAATCGGAGCTTGGAGCAGGCCAGTCTATTTTTTGAATACCAACCTCGTCAAGGTACTCCGTTACTATCCTTGCCGTGTGTGGTTTCGCATTAACCTGCATTAGCAGGAATTCGTTGCCAATAAATCCAGCATAGGGCATCACATGATGTTGTAAGATTTCCGTTATGTACCTTACTGCTGTTAACGCACCTCTGACAATAACGACGAGATCCGTATGAGCAGCAGAAGAAATCCCTGCCCAAAACATTACTGAACCACCACTAAAAGCAACGCGTGTTACCCGAGTGCAACCAGCGAAACGTTCTCCAGCTCGTCTGTACACCTTACTTCCGTCGGTATGAACCGCTATTCCGAGATTTATGGTAAAGACGTCCGTCTTTACTATAAATAGAAATTCTACACTCATCCGTAAACAATACTTTTTTCCAATCGTCTGCTGTCCAATTGATGTGCTGACGGGCAAAATCTAGTCTTCGACTTTTGTGAGCTGGGGAAAGTAAGGGTCCCTTTGCTGTCAAGCTGTCACACTTTGCAAGCTATCACACCTTGCTCCCTTAATCTTCGCCGAATAGTAGAAAGGCTGATTGCTGGTCTTTGAGTTTGCTGTAAATGACCTTGAAGCATTCTAGCTGTTTAGGTCCGATTCCTTAATGCAGTAAGAAGGACGACGCGATCTTCTCTAGCGGTTGTTTTCCTTTTTGGACCCGTACCAGGTCGTCGTTGGTGAGATCCTGTGACAATAAATCGTTGCTGGGTCCTTTGTACAGTCGAACGACTAACATTCAATTGTCTTGCAACTTGTATTTGACTTAATCCACTTCCCAGTAACGTTACAATTTCAACCGATTTTTGAAAATTCTCCATCGTTATTAACTGAAGACCACTTCACACTAAGTCGGCTACTGTAATACTGAGATGCGTTTAAAACTCATTAGAACCATTTACAATATCAAACAATCGCTTCCTCGAAAATTGATCAAGTTGTAAACAACTTTTTCTCAAAATTGTTTTGTTTTATAGGTTCTACGAATATCCTCAATCCAGTTACAGGGTCGGTTTGCTTTCGCAACAACCCATTTAACTTAAATAACCCAAGACACATTAAAAATAAAATAATGTTAATTCAATATACAACAAAATAAATGCTTAATTTTGTAGCAATAAATAATAATTTCGAAAATATTTTAAATGCTTGGGGTGGCCCGATTTCTATGACGTGGAGTGTATAACAATTATTGTGTTCCACACATTTAAAGTGGTAATTTAATTATTCAATTAGCGTTTTGGATTTTTTGTATTGTATGTGAAAGACAAGTTACATTTTCCTACTATTCTTTTTTATATATATTTTACTTTATGTGCCCTGGGGGGGGGGGGGGAGGGGTTAAACCCACAAACCCCCCTCCCACAGCTCTCTGCGCCGCAGCTACTTCATTTTTCATTAATTATTTGAAATCATTTTAATGTTCCTTCCAGAATGAATATGTTGGCAGAGCGTAATAAGAGTAAAAACATTACGTAAAAATAATATTTACGTCATGTTTCCTAATTAAAATCACTAAGATATTTAGTTGAAGATATTTTCGACTCATCTTCAACATTAATAATTCAAGAGACTTTCCTTATATAAAAAAAATGTAAAATAATAAATAAAATAATAATTGTTCACATTTATGTCATTGTGCGGATTTTAATAAATATACCATTAAATTATTAGTCACAAACAAAAAAGATTTCATATTCAATACACTGTATCTTTTTCAGAAACAACAATTATATTAATTAGTTAATACATTTTTCGTAATTTCTAAATATTCACCACGCGATTGGGCAAGTACGGTCCTCGATTATGCGGTGCGGCAAATTTTTGAGAGTCACGTTAGGGTATATTCGTAGGGTAGGCGGTCCTGATTCTGTGTCCATATCCCAAAAGTAAAGCTTGATTTCTGTAAAGAACAATTCCTGATCCTTCCACTGGATGGCGTGTCGCCCCAGACAGTGAGACGTCGCGTCGAGACGGAATCAGGCACCAGCTTATGGTTTTGTTAGCGCGTAATGTCAACCAAAGGGGTGAGGCAACAGAAATATAAACGGCAATCAAAATGTTCTAGTCGTTAGAACTCGGGTGTCGGTGTGTTTACGAAAAGTTGTAATGTTAGTGAAAAAATGGAGGGACCGCTTAAAATTTTCGTTCACATGAAAGTAACCTCATTACATTGTTATGGATCCAGCAATCTACTGTCCCGGTAAGAATATAATAACAACAACCCTACTTATTGATAGTGATCAGAGTGCAACGTCTTTTAGAGAAAGATTTTTTATTTTTGATAAGTGTTGTTTATTTCGTACTACCCGCCCGTTTTTCTAATTTACCGGTGCTTTACGTCATATCCCTTTTCAAATCGACTGCGCTCAAAACACAAACCCCGCAAGAGCTGTACGCAAAATAAACAAAATAATAAAATACGCTTGCATCAAGACGGAATGATGTCATTGGCAGTGAACATATGATTGATCAGGATATTCTGAACAAAATGCAAACATTAGGACACGCCCAACTAGAGACCGATCAATATTTTGGCCACACAGGTTACTAGACCATTGATAATAGCGATAAAGGATCATTCAACCGTGTACACACGTCATTAAGTGATAAAGAGAAACCAACTGATGTATCTTAATTATTCACAAAGTTATTGCATAAGGGTTCTCTTCCCGTTTCCCCTTTTCCCAATTTTCATCGGAAATTATTCAGCCAAGTTAAACTCCCATCTTAAAGCAAATATCTATTCTAGCGTAGATATTTATCCCTGGTATAATTTTATCTGATCAATTTACGTTAATTCCAAGAATACAAGGAGCTCTCTAAAAATTATAAATCTAATAAATAATAAATATAACAAAATAGTTAATTTTTTCAATTTCCATTCATGGACATCTCTGTTCCGATTTTCGCGGGAAAAATTGTCTCTGCTTTCTGTTCGTCTTTATCACAGAATATTGAATGATTTCGCGAAAATTGTAATTTGTAATTGTTAATTGTAATTTTCGCGCAAACTATTGCTTACTATTTCTATCTTTTTTCTCCAGTTAATAATGTTTAGCCTTTCCCCTAACCTAGTCTTGTTATTCCCTTTGGTACTTTCCCAAGGCCTCGAAGTTGATGTTCACCACTTTATTATATTGGCTATGGGTTCAACTTCTTCTCTTCTTTGGATATGGCCGAACCATTTCAGTCTTTTGTGCCTTTTATGCTAGGGAAATTAGCAAATAAAAAGCATTTTTCGTAACACTCTTTGATATAAGTATCTAACAGCTGCTTTTGATAAATTTGGTGAGATGAATACGTAATAAACAAAATATGCAAAATATTAAACGTCATTGTTTGATTATAAATAATATATAAACAATGTAAATCTCTATTTGAGTTTAAATACTAAAAGTGAAGACCAGTAAATTATATGCAAAAGTAACACAATTTTATTAAAAAAGCATAGAAAAGCCTTTTAAATTAGAGTTTGCAAACTTATTTTTGTTGATTTGTTGCTTAATTATTGCAAAAATATCTTCAAATGTCGATTTTAAAAAAAATTAATATCTTTTCTAAAAATGCACAAACAATTTTAATTACTCGTGATAACAAATCAAAAACTGAACTCGTAACTTCAAATTTACAAAAATCGCAATATTTCCGTCTAATCAACGAAAATTGATGTTTTTTTAAATTTGGGGCACCTCACTGTATAAATTATAAATATTCAATTAAGTGAATTGTTTATTTAATCGAGCAATTTATTTAATCAAATTATTAATAGAAAAGGTTATGAAATGATAGCGAATTTTAATATTTATTTATAATCATTATAACTTCTTCTTCTTTTTCTACTTCTTGGAGATCTTTCGATCTGTTTAATTCTGAAGCTGCCTATGGTTAATTTCCTGTGATGTAGAGTGCCAACTATCCCTCCATCTTTTAGGTGGTCTTCCGGGAGGTCTTGAACCGGGCGGGTTGTTTTCTAGGGCAATTTTTGGGAGTCTATTCTCATCCATTCGTCTTACATGATTGTACCACATTCTCTTATCCTGCCTTCCCCATCTTACAATATCTTGAATTTAGCACTGCTCTCTAACGTTTGTATTTCTCACCCTGTCTCTTCTTGTTTTGCTCATTATTTTTCGTAGGATTTTCATTTCGGCAACCCTTCGCATCTGTTTCGTTTCGTTGATATCTTTGCGGACTTCTATGCCATATGTCATGATTGGTCGTATGCAAGTCTTGTAGATTCTAATTTTACTATCTGTGCACATATAAGGATTTGACCAGATTCTCCCGTAGACATCCTGACAATGGATCTTGATTACTTTGTTAATCTGACTCTTTAGGTCCTTTACTGGGTCGTGTGTGCTTGATATATCTATGCCCAGATATCTGAATTGCATCACCTGTTCTATGGGGTTGTTGTCAACCACTATCTTACATCCGAGCGGATCTTTTGCCATTGTCATAAATTTAGTTTTTTTGGTAGAAATGGTCATATTTAGTTGGCGGTTTATTTAAAAAAATGAAAGAGCTGCCTCTGAAAATCATCTTCTGATTCGTCAATAATTGCTGCATCATCTGCGTAACACACCACACAAATTCTTTTGTTGCCCATTCTGTATCCAAGATTGAGATAATGTTACTTTGTTTATAATTTTGCCCATGAGTAGGTTAAACAAGAAGTGGTTTAAATTGTCGCCTTGTCTAATTCCTCCCCGTGTTGGAATATTTTCAGTGAATTGGTCTCCTTCTCTAACTTTTGATTACATTGTTGTTATTTAGGTTATGGACTATCTTTGTAATGTTGGTCGGTGTTTTATTTTCTATTAATATATTTAGAATGTCTTCCAGGCGAACCCTGTCAAACGCCGTCGTCAGATCAATGAAGCAAATATGCGCTGGCATGCCAAACTCTATAAAAATAATTCTTATGCCATTCCTTTGGTGTTTCTGTGTCGTTTACGATTTTGTTAAATAGTTGTGACAGTTTACTTGCAAGTTCAGGACCTCCATATTTTAAGAGTTCATTGGGTATACCATCTGTTCCAGGTGATTTTCTGTTTTTTAGATTCTTGATCTTTGCTTCTACCTCTTCGCTATTGATTGTAGCACTTATATCTGCTTCGTAATCGTTTATATTCAGCGTTTATTCAGCATCATATAGCTCTTAAGAATACTGTTGTCATGTCTCTATAGGTACTTCCTTGGTCTGCACGAACTCGTTAACTGGTTTTTTCCTGTTATGAAGCATTTTCCATACTTTCTTTTGAGCACCATGTAGGTTGTAGTCCATGTCGCTGGTGAATTTGGCTCAATGTTCTCTTTTAATTGATTTTATTCTTCCGTTTACTTCGTTTATTACTTGGACATATTCTGCGAGAGCTTCTTCAGCTTGTGTGCTTTTATATCTCAGGTAGCATTTGCGTTTTAATTTTGAGAGTTCTTTTACTTATTAATAAACCCACGGTTTGGTGTGGTTTAACGCCCTCGTGTTAATTTTCCGCTTTCCAATTGCTTCTTCGGCTGCTTGGTTGATGCATTTCCTAATTTTTTGCCAAGTATCTTCTACTCCCCATTGTGGTTGTAACTCGATCTCTTTTAGTTTGCTGGTAATCCTATTCTCATAAAGGAGTTTTGTTCTCTCTGTTCTCATAAAGTACTTGTGAAGGTGCTATCACTCGATTTGTTATCACTCAATTATTGTTAAAAGTGTATTTATGTTGGTCTTTATGAGGAAAGTATGTGTTGTTGAATCTCTTTATATTTCTAGCGCAAAAGTCTATTAGTGCTTCGCCGTTTTCATTGATTATTTCTTCGTTGTACTTTTGTTTTATACCTGGTATGACATCGTTTCCGATCCGTACATTAATATCCCCGAATACGATAATTTTGTGTTTAGCATTTATGTTATCTAGATGTTTTGTAGTTGCTGACAGAAATTTTCAGTTTCTGGTGTCACACAATTTTTCTGTAACTTAAACTAATTTATCAAAACGTTTCAAAATAGGTTTCGCAGCATCATGATTGGCTCTGCATCTAGTGTCAGATGGCTGTTTTACAGATACACCTATAACTTCCATTAAAATCCCCCATCTATGTGGAGAGGACGAGAAGAAATTACATACACTTTATAACGTTGCAAAAATTATTACACAGCTAGGGTTGATGGCAAATGCATACATTCCACACAAATTGAGAAAATGATTTGCACAAGGCACCAACATGATTTTGTTGTACTAGCTTTTGATTTTGCGTAATATAGTCCAGCAGGCAAGTAGCAGTTACTTGGTCCCTTCTGAGCGAAGTGTTCTGCATGCACATACATATTGGCTTTTTCTGTCGTTAAGCAACATATTCCCAAATTATGAATACACAAATGACGCAAATAGTATTCGTCCGTAATATTCGTTCCAGGAACAAACAATTTTTATTGATAATGTGAGCAAATTGATGGGACAGAGCGATTATTAGCTTTTAATTCTAATGAAATTTTCTTTTGAAACATTTCAGCTTTTCCCAGGTGCAGCTCTCTTGCTCAGGGCCGCTGAGAGGAATAATGGGGCCCCGGTAAAAAGTGTAGAGTGTGCCCCCTTCACTTACGTAAAAAGTAAGACCAAAAAATTTTCATAGAAAAAAAATTATCAATATTAAATAATAATTAACGTTTAAGGCACAATTTGCACTGCATATTTTTAAGTTAGTGAGTTAGGTACTTTTTGCATTAAAAACAAGTGAGACCCCATCAGAGAAAATGTAAAATAAGGTACAGATTTCTGCAATTTTAAAACTAACGTCTGAAAACTTATAAAAAATACCACTAGATGGCGGTACTAACCGAATTCCGCAAAAAAGTGATTTAGGAACTTTTTGCATTGACCTTGCGGGTAAAGAAGCTGAATCCTGATAAAATGATGATTCAATATATACTTACTCATTATTACTCATTGGTAACAAGATAATTTCTGCGTAATTACCCATTAGGTATTATTATAAATAAGTATAATACACGATGTGAGCTCCTAGCCGATTGCATTAGAAATGAGAAATCCCTTCCACTTTTCAATTTGTTCTACGCGTCATCCGCCAGCACTCACTTGTCGGGTTATAATTTTAACGACCAATCGGAATCTTCTATTAAGTTTTCCAAAATATGCATATTAATCCAGTTAAAAATATTTTGTGATAAAAATATGCAACAGACATAGCTCTTCTTTTCATTTTTTTTAATATAAAAGGAGAAAAATAACAAGCTACTTAGCGAACGCGAATTCTAACAAACTTTCTACAACGTTTTTGAAATAGTATTTTGTTAAAAATACGATTTTAATGATAGCTTAGTTAATTTGAACTGAAGGCAGTATGACATCAATACCGATGTCCGCAAGTGAAACATATCTGATTTAACGATTTTTCATCAATAATTAATAATAGCGAGTGTCTTAGTTTGTGGGTTTTATATTAGTACAGACATATTTTTAAAGCAAACTTTACTACAGCGTTATTTTTATCTTCTTCTTGGGTAATTATACAACCATGTATATATAATAAATTTACTCAATTTTATAAACATTTGTTCCGCAAAAATGATTGCTTATTTATTTGCATTTCCAGTAAGGTATATACTTCTTATAACACAATTTAAATCATCTCGTTTTTGATAGAAGATATTACTAATAACCGTGTATCATCTCCATGTGATTAAACAGATTATGAAAATTACATATAACACACCTACCATGTACAAACAAATAGATAATAAATTTGTGCCTGTTTAAATATAAATATATATATATATATATATATATATATATATATATATATATATATATATATATATATATATATATATATATATAGCAAAACTGGTAAGATTATCGACCGAAACGTAAATAACAATTTATTGTGTTGGAGTACCGGGTGTGCGGTCTGTTATTTTAAAAAACTCTTTTTTTTTTATTTTAATGCTCTATATTTCGCTGATTTTTTGTCAGCTTCATGAGGAGACAAAGATTAAAAGTTAACAATATTTAAAAAAGTTTTTGTATATAATATGTTCAAAACAGTACTCATGTTTTGAACATATTATGTACAAAAACTTTTTTAAATATTTTTAACTCTTAATCTTGGTCTCCTGATGAAGCTGACAAAAAATCAGCGAAATATAGGGCATTAAAAGAAAAAAGAGTTTTTTTAAAATAACAGACCGCACACAATAAATTGTTAACAAGTAATAAAAAAAAAATAAAGTGTTTGGCGGCCCCGTAGCTGAATATACTCCTGTATTCGTCTAGGCATTGACAAAATGAGATGTTCGATGCCTGCTTGTGGCACCTCGTTCCAAGCAACTAAATTTCATGTATTAACTGTGCTAGAGTCTGCGAAGGATGGTGCTAAATATACAGTCTTCTTTCTATCATATCCCATACATGTTCGATAGGATTTAAATCCGGAGCACGAGGCGGCCGCCGCAAAACATTAACGCCAGCTTCTTGGAGAAAGTCCATAGTTTGACGAGCAATATGGAGACGCGCGTTGTCTTGCTGAAAAAGGATGTCTCGACGGCCGTCGAGATAAGGCAGTAAAATGTTTTGTAAGATGTCTTCAACATCTCATCAACATCGTCAACAACAGCTGTCATATTGCCTCGAATAGACACAAATGGTGATCGGCTACCCTAGGCAATAACCCCTCCCCTCAAATTAGGCATTACTCCAACTGTCCTGTGTACATGCCTCTCAACATCAAACCCGATATCTGGTCGGTCTCCACGGCGGCTTCTTACCATTATGCATTCCTAAACAGTTCATGCTGCCGTTCTCTGCACCAATTCAAACGTTGATGTCAGTGATCCCTATCTAAGGAAGCACAAGGCGTGGGCAGAATGAAACCAGTTCAAAGGCTCGAATGCGACGGTATGGTGTGCGCATATTAACAGGTCTACCTACTACTCCAAACCATTGGTACGCAATTTGACACGTAGTAGCAAAACGGTCTCACAGAGCCAGTAATCTAAAGCGCCTATCTTGATGGTCTGTGGTTGACCAGTTGGTCTTTTTTGTGTTCCTCTACCTTCATTTGTCCACACACGACAGACACGCATAACCGTCATTGCCGTACAATTAACACGACGGCCAATTTCGCGCTACGACAAACCCATATCTCTATACGCACTAATTCTACCCCTGTCAAAATCGCTAACATTTCTATACGAATCGGTTTTCACAAATCGGTCTCTTCACAAAAAAATTGAAAGATAAAACTTTATTTTTAAAAAATTATAAGAGATAAAACATTGGTATTGTTATCTTAGCATGTTTTAAATATAGTAATTTTGTTGCCAAAAAATTAAGTTCAAGAAATTAATCCTTCTGGATGTAACACTTTTAATGTCACTGAGTATATAATGCAAATTTTTCAGGCAATAAAATTCGTCAATGAAAATAACATTGTTAGTAGCCTAATAATTATTACTGATTGAACTCATTATCCTCATTCAATAAACTTTTTACTAAACACCCTATTTTAAGTTTAATTAAGTCGGAACTCATGATATGCCAAATCAATCATCGAGCTGTTCAGCTTTTTTGGACACCTTCACATTGTTTAATAAAAGAAAATGAAAAATGACAGAGTCGACAACGTTGCAAAACAAGCAATTTAGAAACCAATTTCAATGACAATGCCTACTTGTCACCACCTTGAGGTCAAACAATATTTTAAAAAGAAAATAAAGAACAAATGGCAGGAAACATGGGATGTCGCAAATTCTAACATTAGATCCATAAAACAAACTGTTCTACCATGGGGGCTACCTATGAGAAGAAGAGATCAAGTTATCATCTCCAGACTACGATTAGAACACACCAAGATCACACATGATTTCCTACTACAGAAGCAACCCAAACCTTTGTGTTACGCGTGTGATAGTGATCTAACAGTACATCACTTATTAGTGGAGTGTCCGTTGTACGCATTTGAAAGACAACATGAACAGTTACCTACAACAATAAAAGATATTTTAAGTGAACATATTGACCACAATCGTACCATACTTTTTTTGGTTTCCTCGGGACTAATCAACAAAATCTAATTGTATTATTTTTTTTTTATATTAATGTTATCTTTAAATTCGACCATTACTAATAACCTTTGTGGTTTAAGCAGTTTCAAATAAAAAAAATATACCAATTTTAAGATGTTCATCTATTTGCATAAAATACATTTAACAAAGTCTACTTAACTTAACACTTTAATAAAGAAAAAGAAAGTTGTAAATGGTTATATCAAACACTATTAAGTTGTCAGCTTTTCGTAAACTTTGCAGAATATGTTGAAAATTATTTCCGCTTGTACTCGCTTTCTTGACGCTTTTCTGATAAATCATCTTGTAAATTTAACATAGTTCAGATACGCTTTCCGCTCTTGTATGTATATTTTACATCAAAGTCCAACTCTAAGACGTTTTTCTGTAAGTTACATCACAAAATGGATATATACTATACCTTTCCGTTCATGTAGATATGAAAATAAGATTTACCTTTTACATATTTGATATAAAATTGGAAGAGAGATATGATTGTATATTCGATCATTATAAATAGGGATTTTTAAATTACGCTAACATATTTAGTTAGTTAGTGACTATGTTAGAACTTATGTGTGTGCAGAAGAAAGGAGTGGCCTTAGACGTAGTTTATTGGGCACATGATAAATTATTATAAAAATAATATACAATGTGGAAACCACTTATGGAATAAAATTGTTTGTGTCTTTATTATAGAAAATAATAAAAAACTCTGGGACACGTTAACTTTTAAATTTAAATGTGCTCGTTTTAAACATAAATATAAATGTACAGGGTGATCCACGCAAGTCTGGCAAAGTCCATAATCTTTATTTTTAATGAAACACACTCTACATTTTTATGTTTTTAAAAGATTCTTAACAGCCTGATTTCAACGAAAAATGTAGGGTCTATAATAAATAATACAAGGTGAAATTTTGAAATTAATAATTTATCAAGTATTAAAAGTTCAAGTTAAAAAGAAAACCGAACTTCATTGAAGATAAGGTAAAAGTGGATATTTTGTTAAGTGTCGCAGATAATCCAACGTCAATCACTTCAAATTGCACGTCAAAATAATGTGAGTCACACAACTGTCCTAAGGTGTCTCCATGAAGAAAACCTTCATCCATATAAATTGACTTTTGTGCAGGAGCTAACACAAGACGATCCAGATCGTAGAATGGATTTCTGCGAAAGAATGATGGATAAAATTAACACAAATGAAATAGCTCTTGGCACAATTATTTTTTCTGATGAATCAACATTTACATTGAACAGACAGGTAAACCGACAAAACTGTAGATATTGATCAGCGGATTATCCTCATTAGATGCGTGATACACATACTCAGTATCCTCAAAAGTTCAATGTTTGGTCAGGTATTATAGGAGGTCATATTATTGATCCCATATTTGTAGATGGTAATTTGAAAGCGGAAAAATATTTAAGCATGCTAAGAGACGATGTTCTTGCTCAGTTGGCTAACTTATATCCCAATCCAATAGATCCGACCCTATCGTATGAAACTCTCTGGTTCCAGCAGGACGGTGCAACACCCCATTATGCTTTAATGGTGAAAAATTACTTGAATGAAATCTTCTTCGATAAATGGATTGGACGAAGGGGAACTATTGAGTGGCTAGCTAGGTCGCCAGATCTTACGCCTTTGAATTTTTTTCTGTGGCGTTATCTCAAGAACAAAGTATACAGGGTGGTGAATCGTCAAACGGGCCATAGGAAATTCAATGGGAAATTCTGAATTGTTGAATTCCTGCTTCCCTAATTATTTTACATCAAAAGCCATAAGAAACTATTTGTAGAGGACTGAAATATGTATTAAAAACAAATGTTAAAATTGTTCTACGAATTAAATGTATTCCAAATTTTGTAAAAATATAATACATTTTTCAGGCCACTCCTTAAATTCAGGCTACGCGAGGTACAAGAATGTGTATGAGATGTTGCGTTTAGTCATATTTATGTTTCTGATATTTGACAATATTTGAATTTCCAAAATTTTAATTTTGTGATTTATTGTTTAAAAAACAATATAGGTAGTTGATTAAAAAATGTATTTAGTTGAGGAGAAACTAGCAATAAAATGTTTTATTTTTATTTAGGCAATAGTGCGCGAATTGTCAGTTATTTATTTAGCGTAAGATATTCCAATAGACCAATTCAAAGTCATTCAACAATTCAAAGGATTTTACAAAATTGTGAAAATAATGGGACCGTCATTTCTAATTGTACCTGTACAAACAATATTGCTGAAGTACCAGTAAATTTAGAAAAACAAAATGAAATAAATGTATTAACAGCAGTTGTTGAAAATCCTAAAATAAGTTCTCGGACCATTGCAAGCCAGTTTAATATTCATATTTCTACGGCCCTAAAAGTTTTGAAAAGGATTAAATTTCGTTCATATGAACTGAATATATTTCATCAATTTTATTGCTTTGTAAACAACACTGTACAAATTTGCGTATTTTAGTATTTGTGTATAATTTAATCACAAAATAAAAATATTGGCAATTCAAATATTGTCCAATATCAGAATCATCAATATGACCAAACGCAACATGTCATACACATTCTTGTACCTCGTGTGGACTGACTTTAAGGGGTGGCCTGAAAAATGTATTATATTTTTACAAAATTTTGGAATACATTTAATTCGTAGAACAATTTTAACATTTGTTTTTAATACATATTTCAGCCCTCTACAAATAGTTTTTTATGACTTTTGATGTAAAATAATTAGGGAAGCAGGAATTCAACAATTCAGAATTTCCCATTGAATTTCCTATGGCCCGTTTGGCGATTCACCACCCGGTATGTAACACAACCAACTAGCATTAAAGACCTCAACGAAAGGATAACTACAGAAATACGGAATATTTCACCTCAAACGTTACACAAAGTTCAGGACTTGCCAACAATAAGGTGGAGAACATTTTTAGCATTTATTTTAATGTAATCCAATCAATTACTTCGAGCATTCTATGAATTAATTGTCTTGTTGAAGAAAATTATACTTATTTTCAAAATTTCAACCTGTATTATTCATAATAGACCCTACATGATATAGTTCGTTGAGATCAGGTTGTTAAGGAGCTTTTAAAAACATAAAAATATACAGGGTGTTTTTATTTAAAACGCAGATTATGGACTATGCCAGACTTGCGTGGATCACCCTGTACATTCAAATTTATGTTGAAAAAGCGCACATTTAAATTTAAATTTTATTTTATTATTTTATTATTAAAAAAAAATAAATAAATAAAAAAAAAATCCAACACTACTTCCATATATAGATCCTTATCTTACTTAGGAACAATTCCAGAAAAAAATTCAAGAGTACTTGTTAATAAAATCAGTGACTTAAACATCTCCTTTAAAACCAAATATAACATCAAGTCCATCTTCAGCAAGACCAAAGACAAAGTTGACAAACTAAACAGAAGTGGTATTTCCAAGCTGTCCTGTGGTGACTGTAATATGACTTATGTAGGTAGAACAATGAGAACTCTGAATCAAAGAACACCTCAATAACTCAGAAAAATCAAACTTTGGATATCACATTCAATTTAATAATCATTCCTTTTCTCCTTCTGAAAACAGTAAAATTTTACACAACATTCCCAATAAAAACTTTAGACTCATGAACCTCTTGGAAGATCTTGAGATATCCAAAGAAATGAAACTAAACCCTGATTGTTGCTTAAACACACAAATCAACCTCAATTGCAATTATAAACCTGTTTTTAAATTATTATGGGAGACTTTAGAGGAAGAAGGGTGACCTCATGCAATCTTATTATATTTTTTCATAATTTTATAATTTTAAACAAAATTTTAAACTTTATTAGAAATTTACAACATTTTGTAATTCATTTGACAGTTATTCTTAATTGAAACATGAAAATATATTCTTTAAAAATTTTTTATGCAAATTTCTTACAAATTTCCATCAAGAGATACAATTCTCAATACACTTAAGTATCAGATAATGTAACATTAATACCATGTTTCTTCTTTATATTATTGTTGAACAATTTGAGCCCTTGTTTCTTAAGGATGACTGTCAGATTGTACATACATTGACCTTGAGCAATGACTTGAGTGAATTTACAAACTAATGTCATTCTGTATGATGTGATGAACACATAAGATTTAATTTAAAAAATTAAAAACTTAATTTTTAGAAAGTCTTTGATGACTATTAGTAATTCCAAACTATTAAATAATTTTGTAAGAATTTAAAAACAATCTCTATTTCCTATATATGACATTTGTCAACTGTCACTTTTGAAAAATCGTTTAAAAGGACCGACATTTGATTTCATTAGTTCTATTCTGTCTACCTCCTCACAGCAATCAATGGTCGGGTTCTTACACCCGTACCATGACAAAAAATTTTTCAATTTTTTAATGTGTCTGTGAAGTCCAGTGTCGGTTTTTTATATGTTTTTTATATGTTTTTTAAGAATTTTAACAACTAAAAAAATCAATATTTCTACATATAAGGAAATGAGATCTCTCCATTGTAGTGGTATTTATAAATTGACGTAAGTTAAAAAATTAAAATCTTCACCAATTAATACTTATAAGAACATTTTATTGTAGCATAGCTCCGACGATGGCTTTGTAAAGCCGAAAGCGCTCAGCTAGGAATTATTTAAAATATACACACTTCAAAAATACTTTTTTACCTTTTCTTTTGACTTAAATTTAAATGTTATCTCAACATTTTTTATTATTTTCTAAAATAAGGACACAAACAATTTTATTCCATTAGTGGTTTCCACACTGTATATTATTTTAACTGTAGAGTCCTGGTCTTAAAATATTAAGGTTTATCAAAATCAGTTTTTTATTTAAAAATTTAAAAACAATTTCTACCAAGTACTGTAAAACTATTTGACATATTCTTGTCATACTTGGCAGGAAGTGTAGGTACTGTACATGTTAATAAATTATGTTGAATAAACGTTTCTGGTCATTACCAGAGGTGTACGTCAGAGGAAAGCGCATGATTGATTCTTCCCAAATTCAAATTCAGGCGAATGAGGCAAAATATCTAGGAGGAATTCTAGATAAACAGCTTACATGAAACTCCTATTTGGTAAGAATATCCAAAAAAACAAAGCTTTCACTTTGGACATGTCGAAGGATATGTGGGAAATATGGGACATGGAACCCAAACAGATGTACTAGGGCTATATATGACTGAAGACAGCCTTATGATTACGTATGGAGCACTTGTATGGTTGCCTAAATGCCAACAAAAGACCATCAGAGAAGTTGAATAAGTTTCAGCAATAAGCACGCTTAAACATAACAGGAGCGATGTTGACTACCCTAACTGCCCCCATAAAGGTCCTACTTGACTTCCTTCTCTATTATGTAGAGGGGAAGATAGGATACAAAACATTTGTTATTTTAACGGAATATAGAACCTGGTCTGGAATAGTTTGTTTACATTCTATTTTGTCTGTAACAAGGTGATAGCAGCGGAAGTGACGGAAGTAACGTTTTATCGATTACTAGTACTACTTATTCTGCATCATCGTCAGTTCCATAGTTTTTGGATAACGGATGCTATTCGATTCTTATTCTTTACTTACTTTGTGTATTTCTGTTATATTCTTGTCACAAAATAAGTTACGGAATGGATGACCGGCAGGGTCCCGCATGTCAGAGTAGATAAATGAAACTGGATGATGCCTGATACCCGAAATCTGCATAGTAGACAACTGATTTTCCCTGTAAATCTCATCCAATTGGCCGGTCTACCACGGTAAACCTCCTCATCGGGCAAATGTGTCTCGTTAGCTACCGATTAATGTGTACTGACCACTTACCAATCACATCAGATGAAGTGGAAAGCAATATCACACCTAAAAGATAGTTAAGTTTCTGGACCTAGCAATGCATGCGCCGAACTCATAAAAGTACTTAATTCCGACGGTACTTAACGCCAAACAAAAATATGTAATGACATATTAAAGCGAAGTAATACCAAGAACATGGCTGACGTCGACGTTTATTGCTTTATCAAAAAAAAAACACAATCCGTATCCTGCATTGATTTTCGGACCATCAGCTTAATGAGACATCTTTTAAAGTTATTCCTAAAAATTATACATCAAAAGTTATATAGATTGCGAAGAAAAGATCAGCTGTACACAGTTTGGTTTTCGGAACGCAGTGGTTACGAGAGAGGCTCTCTTTTGTATGCAAGTGCTATTTTAAAGATGTAGGAACTTGAATTTCAATGTTTATGCTTGTTTCATTGATTATCATATCGCGTTCGATAGAGTAAAGTACGACTAACTGATGGAAATATTACAAAAATATTGGAATAAATACCTGTAAGAATTACTAGCAATCTTTACTGCACTCAAACCTCACCTCTGGAGAACGATCTTTTAAGAAGCAATAGATGATGCTGAAGCGGAATGCGAATTAAAGAAGAATGTATCAATAACATTAGAGATGTGGACGACACGGCGGTATTCGCTGACAGTAATGAAGCCTTCCATGAGTTATTGCATAGAAATACAGAAGTAATTCAGAGATGTAACTTGTCTAAGTCTAAGAAAACAAAGAAGACTAATAATTGAACTTCATTAACAAAACAACAAAGAGGTTCTGAGAAGGATGAATAAAGAAATGAAAATTTTAAATACAATTAAAACAAGAAAATTAGAATATCTCGGACATATTACACGTGGACAGAAATACACCTTGCTCCAACTGATTATACAGGGAAAGATCCAAGAAAAGAGAAGCATAGGGAGGTGTAGAATGTCATGGCTGTGCAACCTGAGAGAGTGGTATGGATGTACATCAAAATAACTTTTCAGAGCAGCCGTCTCAAAAGTTCGAATAGCTATGATGATTGCCGACCTCCGCAGCGAAGATGGCACTTGAAGAAGAAAAAAAAAAAACAAAATGTATAATGATCTCTAAGAATAAACAGCAATTTGGACGAATTAGTGTGAACGGTCAACGAATAGAAAGAGTTAAAATATACACCTACATTGGTACAAACGTTAATGAAAATTGGAACCATATCCTAGAAATCAAATGTACGAATCTGCATTTCAAAAATGACTTGGCTATTCAAGTGTCATGATTGATCAATACCCATAAAAATAAGGTTACTAGGGTGCTATATATTTCCTATACTATTTTACATAGTTGAGTTGTGGACTCTCACAGACGCTACCGGCAAGAAAATTGAGGGTTTTAAAATGTTGCTTTATCGTAGAATTCGTAAAGATATCTTAAACCGACCACGTTACTAATCAGTGCGTTTTATTAAGAATACAAGAAGAAAAAGAGCTGTTAACGACAATAAAAACAACCAAATATCATCTCTACTACTGCTCTGAAGAGTTCTATAGAACTGCATTTAAACCAGTCCCTTAATTCTTCAACCATGACACTCTCATTTTTCCTATACTCCTTCCTCCTTTTATCTTTTTCTGTATTATCAGCCTTCTGAATTTCGCATTCTTTGCCCATTTCTCGCAATACTTCTGCGTTACTTTTCTTCTGTGCCCATGCTATTCTAAGCATCCTCCTGTAACACCGCATTTCAAAGGACTGTAACTTATTTATGTGTTCTTGCTTCAATGTCCAGCTTTAAGTCCATATTGCAGTATCGAAAACACGTAGCATCCCAGTACTCTTACTCTCAATTCTAATCTAAGGTCTTTGTTGCAGAGAATTGTTTTCATTTTGACAAACGCATTTCTTGCTATTATTTCGGTTGTTTGATCATTATTGTGTGAAATCCAGGTTCCTAGGTATTTGTATTTATCAACTCTTTCTATCGGTACATTTCCCATATGTATGTTTGTTGGTTTTGTTATTTGTTTTCTTTGTTATTATCATGTATTTGGTCTTTTTTATATTAATTTTTAGCCCATATTTTTCACAGAAACTGTTTGTTTTGTTTATCAGTAATTGGATTTATTCCTTCACTTTGAGATAGTAATGCTTCTTCAAAACTGGCTTCACTATATACAATAAATAGTAATGGTGACATAATACATCGTTCGTTATCTATTACGATTTGTGCTCTTTGATTTCATTAGAGGTTTGTTATTATTCGTAAGTCCCTATGGTTTATGTTTTTGTCTTTAGAATTTGGACTAATTTTTCATGTCTTACTTTGTCAAATGCTTTTTCAAAATCAACGAATAACAAACAACGAATAACAAATAACAAACATGCACATTAACATTCATGTTCATGCATCTTTAAGCTAACACATTAAAAGCAAATAACGCTTCTCTGGTTTCTAGTCCGTTTCTGAACCCAAACTGACTATTATCTATTTCTTCTTCCAGTTTTTTTATTTATACGACCATTTATAAACTTACAACTTTATAAATTAATATTATAGTATAATGTTTTGGACAAAACCCTGATGAATAAGGTAAAAATTTCAGGCACTTTCTTCAAAAATTTTAGTTCATAACCTATGGTACTTTTTGTTAAACCTTAGCCATACTGCATGTCACGAACATTCCCATGAAAAAGCTATTATTTTAGACTTCTTCTTCTTGTAGTGCCTATCCGTTTCGGATGTTGGCGACCATCATGGCAATCTACACTTTGCACACTGCTGCTCTAAAAAGATTTGTGGTTGTTGTGTTGAACCACGTTCGTAGATTTTTCAGCCAGGAAATACTTCGCCTTCCTGGTCCCCGTTTTCCTTCTACTTTTCCCTGCAAGATTAGTTGCAGCAGTCCATATCTTTCGCTGTTCCTCATGATGTGACCGAGGTATTCGATTTTGGCTGTTTTTATTGCGGTTAATAGCTCTATTTCTTTTTTTATTCTCAACAGAACGCTCTCATTAGTAACGTGGTCGGTATACGATATCTTCAGGATGCGACGATAAAGCCATATTTCAAAAGTCTCAATTTTCTTGCAGGTGGCGTCTGTGAGAGTCCATGACTCAACTCCGTACAACAGTATAGGAAAAATGTAACATTGTAGTAACCTGATTTTTATGGGCATTGATAAATCATGACATTTGAATAACTTAGCCATTTTTTTTAAATGCAGATCTGCATTATTTTGGACACCTCTTCTAAATATTAAATTGAAATTTCATTTAAATATTAATTCCATTCAATTTATAAACTGTGTAGATGTTTTTTCACGAGCAATGTAAAAGTCTGAGTTTCAATTAAATATTTCTAATACAGTTTCCGCAAACTAATTTGCTGCAAAATGTTTGTATACTCGTGATTTTGAATAAAGTTCAGCGTTATCGAAAATATTTCCTCCTATTCAAGCATTATTCCTATCTAACAATGAGTGACTTATCTATTCTAAATTCTCTGTACTCTATTTTAATGCAAAGCTCGGCATTGAGTGCTCGAACTGCTCCGTAAACGGAAAAACATTAGCATAAAGAAGGGAAACAATACCTTTCTCATATTATAGCCAACAATAAGCTCACATACTTTTCAGCTCTAACAATATGTTTTATACGATATGAATTCATATTAATCAGCTCCAAGCAAAACGTCAAGTAATTATCGATTTATCGATTAAATATTAAGTAACTACAAAATATTTGACAAGATTGAGGATAATCTCCTATTGTATACGTTCGTGAAGTACCTCGTAATAATGCCGCAAAACATTGTTTTTGAAATTTGAGAGCACACTCTTTGGATCATTTTTTTTTTATTCTTTAGTACTCAAAACTAAAGAAAAAAAATAGTGCCTCCAGCCGGAACGAAGGTAAACGTAATCGTGCCTTTTTTGTGAGATTTCAAAAATTGAATCAGTGAAATAATAGTGATTTTGTTGTGCAAAAATACTTTGACTTAAAATCACTGTAGAATCTGCCACAAAAGCACCCGCAAACCTGTTAAAAAAACAAAAATGAAGGCCTTTTTTATACTTTTAAAATAATGCTTTTGCCTATCTTTTCATTCGCAATCTATACGGTAAGTTTTAGATATGGAACGACTCAATTATCTTGAAAACGGCTTTCACGATTTTTATAGATTTTGGTGTAAAAGAAAGAGTCTTGTGAATAAAACTGAAGAAAAAATTGTGCCTTGTGATAAAGGTATCTTTTATACTTTCTTAATAAAAAAATGCTGTTTTCTTTTATTCCCAATCTACAGAGGAGTTTTAAATATTGAACACCTTAATTATCTCGGTAACTCCTTGCACGATTATTAAAGATTTTAGTTTGTAAGGCCTTGTGATGCTGCCAATATTATGATGGTATTTACATTGTTGTCAGATCTTCCGTATTTCTGGAAATCTAATTAACTTACTTATTTCAAATGGATTACCCTCTATAGTTTTTACCTTTTGAAGTCCTCAAGAAGTAGTAATTCTTTTTTATATTATAATAAATATACAAAATATATAGGATGATCCATTTGAAATAAGAAACTTTATTATATTTCCAGAAAAACTGAAGAAATGACAACACTGTTAATACCACCATAATATCGACCGCATCGCAAGACCTCTAGGCTCCAAAATCTATAAAAAGTTGTTTTCGAGATAATTAAGATGTTCCATACTTAAAACTCACCCTGTAGATTGAAAATGAACAGAAATTCAAAACCATGATTTTAAATGTATAAAAAAGACCTTCATGTTTGTTTTTTAACAAGGTTTGTAGGTGCTTTTGAACAGATTCTAGTGATTTTAAGTCGCGACATCTTTACACTCCAAAATCACTATTATTTCGTTCACACTCATATTATTACGCTCACAAAAATCATAATTGGGTATTATGTTTTGAGTAGTAGTGCTATTTTTTCCTTCAAAGTAACGATACTTTGATTTTAATACTGTGGTAACGAGCAGAACAGAATTAACTTGGTATGCAATGCGTATTGCATGGGTTAGTGGGATGGTGGTTCATAAAGCATAATAAATATGTATATGCTATTTTCACAAGCCATTATAAATAAATAAATAGTTTCTTGTATTGAATTGACCCCAAATTACCATTTTATTATTTGTACCCGTTCTTCTCTTGTATAAACAGTCGGCATATCAAACTTTTATCTTCACACTTACACGATTACCTCCAAAGAGAAATACATAGCGTAGCCACAGTATAGTGTTTTAAAGCACTATACTGTGGCATAGCGTAAAACTTGTCTCATATGCAGTTTACCGTTGAAGCGAACGAACGAACGTCGAGGTTGCCAAAATTATCTTGTTTTATTAGTAATTAGTTCACAATTTCGTCAAATAAAAATGCGAATCTGTAAATTTTTCACGGATTTAAGAAATTTTGTACCAGTATTTGTGTCAATTAGTGTTTCATTTTTAATATAATCATTCAATTTTGAATGGCAATATAATCGCGCCACTGATCGCCAATTTTTTAATCAATTCAATGTTTTAATTCAAATATGTAATAAGGATCTGTCAAAACATATCCAGGAGCACAGAGTTACCAGCTGTAGTCCGTTTGAAGAGGTTTACTCTTCGGACACTGAAACTCAAACCATGGGTATATGTTACCTGAAGCCAAATTTAATTTAAACATCACATATTTTTAATAACATTATGTACAATCTTTTGTAAATAAACAGAAATTTTAAAGGGTTTTTACCCTCATATTTTGGTGGTTCAGGCATGTGAAGCTTGTACTTTTTAAACCTGATGATGGAATTGTTATTCCGAAAACGTTTGTTTGTATTATTCAATGTAGCCCTTTTAATGGTTTTTTTAAATATACCCACATACAAAGATATAAATTCTTTTTTGTGATACGTGGTATACAGCCAGCTACAGGAATTTTTTCCTTGTGGATTTTAAAGAAAAAGAAGCTGTAGAGAAACGTAAAGAAATAGAAAACTACAAGCCAAGCATGACAATTTTAATGCACAGAAAAAGGTAAAAGAAATAACGGGTACTTTTAAAAAGCGAACACAAATGAAACTCATAGACACCAATGGAAAATTAATCATTGACACCCCAAGAGATGAAAGACAAATGGAGAATATATTTGGAGACACTTTTTCAAGATCAAAGAACGGATTATAGGCATCCATTTTCAGAAACGATGACGGGCCCGGACATACTTAAATCCGAGGTAGAAGAAGCAATAAAACGGATGAAAAGCAGGAAAGCTGTAGGGCCTGATAATATCGAAGCTGAATTTTTAAAACTCTTGGAGGAAGAAGGAATAAATTGGATCACGGCTGTCTTCAATAAAATATACAATACAGGAATCATCCCTGATAAATGGCTAGAATCAGAATTCATAGCGATACCTAAAATACAGGGTGCTGAAAAGTGGGAAGAATATCGAACAGTCAGCCTAATGAGCCACATGTTGAAACTGTTTCTTAGAGTCATCCTTGGAAGAATTTATAAGAAGTGCGAGGAACAAATATCGGACAGACAGTTCGGCTTCATTAACGCAGTGGGTACCAGAGAGGCACTTTTCGGAGTACAGGTACTGATTCAAAGATGCAGGGACGTTAACTGCGACGTATACGCGTGCTTGATCGACTATGAAAAGGCATTTGACAGAGTCAAATCAACATCAAAAGATGATTAACATTTTAAAAGAGGCAGACCTGGATGACAAAGACCTCAGAATAATTTCAGAACTCTACTGTAATCAGACCGCATATATGAAAATTAACGGAGAAGAAACAGATCACATAAAAATACTACGTGGAGTTAGACAAGGATGTATCCTATCGCCGTTGATATTTAATATGTACTCAGAGAAAATTTTTAACAAGGCTTTTTACGGAATAGACGAAGGCATCCTTCTAAATGGTAAAAGAGTAAACAATGTTAGATATGCCGACGACACCATGGTGATAGCAGATAGTTTAGAGGGACTTCAGAGGCTAATGGACAGAATAAACGAGTACAGTCAATAGTACGGACTAAACATTAATACCCACAAAACGAAACAAATGATTATCAGCAAGGAGAATATAAACGGGGCTCATCTATACATTATTGGGATGCAGATAGAGCGAGTAAAACAGTATTGCTACCTGGGAACTATTATAAACGAACAGTGAAGCAATGTACAGGAAATAAAGTGCGGAATAGGAAAGGCAAGAACGGTCTTTAACAAAATGAGCGCCATCTTCAAAAGTCACAACATACCCCTAGATACAAAAATGAGACATTTGAGATGCTATGTTTTCTCTGTGTTGTTGTACGGGGCGGAGGCATGGACGCTTACAGACACCACTATTAAAAAACTTGAAGCATTTGAGATGTGGCTTTATAGAAGAACCCTGAGAATATCATGTACAGCAAGGATCACGAACAAGGAAGTTCTAGGAAAAATGAAGAAGGAACCAGAGATTGTGTTTACGATCAAACGCATAAAATTGCAATATCTGGGACACGTTATGAGAAATCAGCACCGTTACTCCCTGCTGCAGTCTATATTGCAAGGTAAAGTCAAAGGTAAGCGAAGACCCGCTACAAGGAGAATATCATGGCTGCGGAGTTTAAGAACAAGGTTTAACAAAACCTCAACGGAGCTGTTTCGAGCCGCAGCGAGCAAGGTTATGATTGCCAATATGATTTCCAACATCCGAAACCGAAACGGATAGGAACCAGAAGAAGAAGAAGAATGTAATAAGGCAACCCTGCCGCTGTTTCTTACGTATAAGCTGGATCGGAAATAATCGTCAGGCATTCATTAATGAGCGTGCATGAGAAATGTGGAGGGGAGACCAAGGGGAAATATGATTGTTATCTTTGTCTATTCGCTGAAATATGATTTTATATCTGTGTTAGATATCTATAAATATATGTAGACATAAACAGAAAACCAATTATAATTTAAATAATAATTATAACATAATTATATTTAAAACATAATTATATTTTAAATTACTACAGTATACTAACTTTAATATTAGATTGGATGTTTCCACTTGAGACCTCGTGAACAGAATAAACATAAATATGAAAATCACGATTCACTTCTGTACTTTTAATGTAGTTATTTAGTTTTTATGGATTTTCTGCATTTTGACATTGCTGCATTTTTTTGCCACTTAAAAAGATTAATAGCTCGTGGACCTTATTAAGAAATGGACTTTTTTTTTAAATTTTAAATTTTTTTAATTTAATTTAATAATGGGCTACAGCATGCAAGTCATGATGCTGAGAGAAAATTTATTGAGGCATCAAAAGTCCAAAATCTTTTCTGGTCATGATAATGAAAAAACTTTCTCCAAGTAATTAAAATTGTACTGAAATGATAGTATTTTCTCGATTGAAATTTTCCGGAAGCAAAATGAGTCTTCATTTGGATTTCCGGATAAAGACTATTTCTGGGAGAACACATTACACATGAGAAAAATAAGGATAGTATCTTAGAAGTCTTACACATAACTGTATGGAGTAATTTGGACAATTTGGAGAGTACAGATTGCTGGCTGAATTCAAGAGACTAGGTGGAAAGTATAAAAGGCGAAAGAACTAGGTGAAGAATACAAATTGTGTAAAAGTTCTTCCTTAGTGATATTCGTGCCGTCACATGCAGTAATATTGTGTGAGGCATTCCTATTATCTTCAATAAAGTTTTCAATATAGGTTTTAAATTATTGCAGTTGTTTTTCTGTGCTACAAAGAATTTGCTATTGTTCATTCATAAAATACTATTGTTTTTGTATACTGATTTGTAAGATTTACTTATACATATTACAGCTACCGAAACGAGCCAGTGGGATAAATCGTGTCTGTATAATTATTTTATTTAACTTAAGAAAAAACAAATAATAATTTAGAGTTAATGGATCATCTGGAAGAAAATATGAATACAACCACCTAAGAAATTAGCCAGAACCAAAATCATTATCTCCTTTTTCAGTTTCGGTACTAGAATCTTGACTTAAATTATAATAAGACTTTCGGTGACGTCGTCAATGAAAGGTTCTGCTTTCAAACATTTGTCTCCCTACTTTTTTACATGATCACAGCGTTTTTTCCAATCTGCAGAAATAAATTCGTCAAATAAAGTTTCGCACAATTGTTGAATATTGTCAATATGAAAAGACAAATTACTTTGTCCCATGTATTACTTCTGTGATACCCAAACTAATTCGATGGATTCAAATGCCACTGTGGCAATGTTCAGTTAAAACTGTATCTATCTCGAACGTTTAAAATTTTGACTTATGAAGTTTAATAATGTACAAATCGTCACAAATGTCACCGGAATGATTAGAATGAGTGGGGTTTGGCTGCAGAATTTGGTTGAAATGTGGTTTATTATGTTGTGAGTGTTTAAATCTTAGTTATTTGAATCGGGTATCCATCTATAGTAATGGACACTCGGTACAAACGGGATGAGCGTGTGCATACCGACTGATTATCAACTTCCTGCTCAACGACTGTAAATATTTGTATGGGCTCTATACCGAGATGAGGGTTTTGTAACATAAAGTTGTTTATGTATTGTGTCATTTTAGGCAACCGGTACTGTTTTCTCTTTTATTGAGGCAATTCGTTTTCAATCTCTACAGATTTTCAGATAATTCTTGGTTTATAGAATTTCAAAGGATCAAACTATGATGGAATAAGACTCTTACAAGGCAGCTAAAAAGGAACTAGAGGAAAGAAAATCTGCTGGCGATGAAAATGTATGCATAAGATACCGCAGTGGTGTTACTACAGTTTGTGAAGTTAAAGTACAAAAAAACTAGTATCCTTCCCATTAACAGTTTTTTATTAAAATGTTGGAAGCATTTGTACACAGATTTCCAAAATCCTGAAACGAGAGTAACTTGAATAATAAAATAACAACTGATTGTGAAATTAAATGTGATGGTTTTAGTACCTACTGATGTGATAGATCCCAGAGAACCAGTGCAAAGTTGAGTGGCGGTGATGTACTAGTGTTTGTTAACAACAAGCTAAAATCACACACCATTAGTATTAGTGAAGATCGGGTTGAGCAAATATATATCTTATGTCAGCGTCTATAATGAAGTCAAGTCAATCACCTCGCGAAGTATACAACTGGCATTGTCAAACTATGGATAATGTTGCTCTGCAATACTCAGCAGAGGACATTTATGTTTTTGGCGATTACAATCTTTCCAATGCGTCCTGGGAGAATGATGGGTTTGATGTAATGGAGCATTGCCCTGCAGATGATCCAGTTGTGAATATTGCTCAAGCCATTGGTTTTTTAAAACTGTATTAACATAATAATATTCATAATAATCTTAATATATGTTTGGATTTAGTTTTTTCTAATGTTAGGGGCTAAATATCTTAAAAGTAAGTAGTCCCCTTGTAGATCCTAGCATCCATCATGACATCCATCATGTGGGTTATAAATGTTGCTTACACCTCGATGTAAAAGAAACAAATAGAAATAACTTGGTTTATGAGAAGTTGTTTCATGATTTTCAGAATGGCGATTACATTGCGCTCATCAACTTCCTTGCTTCCATAGACTGGCAAATATGTATGTTTAATGATATTGATGTTGCTACAAAATTATTCTATGAAATTCTCTTTATAGAAATTGCTTTTAACACCGTAAAAAAGCGCAGAAAAGACGTAGCATTGCGGCATTCTCACTTTTGTATCAAGAGAGAGGTTGTGACTCTTGAAGAAGGCTCCAATCCAATTGAAGGTGGATCTAGCTTTTTAGATGCCTGCTCTAATCTCCTGGTTGTTGATCCATTCTTCATTCATTATGGTGCAGATGTAGTTTTAGACTCACTCTTTCTACAGAGGATTGGTTGACATAGAGTTGACCTTCTGTTATCCTTATTATATATCTCATTATACTTATGTTAATAATTGTTCTGCTGATGACTGTATTAGATTTTCCCACCTAAGAGCTGAATGTAAACAACTGTCTGAAATTTGCTTTAGCTACTATATAAAAGGTATAGATACTGGCCTAAGAAATGATCCAAAATAATTTTGGAAGTACATCAATAATAAGCGATCTAGTCATAACCTACTTAACTCCTTATTTTATCAAGTTCAATTTGCAATGAATGGTCAAGATATAGCTAATTTATTTATAAACTTATTCCAAACTGTGTATTCACCAAATAATAACAACCTTTATATACCTATCCATTCATTAAATAGCAACTTTAGTGCAAATATTTGTCCTTCTAAGATTACTATGACTGATATTTGTAATGGCATAAATGAGCTGCCCAATAAGCTTACTGCTGGTCCAGATGGTGTGCCTAATTTTTTATTAAAAAAGTGTGTCTGTCTTCGTGTAATGCCATTTGTTATATTGTTAAATATATCTTTAGAAACCTCTATTTTTCTTTGTTTATGGAAAGAAAGTTATGTTGTTTCTATATTTAAAAATGGTCAGACAGACAATATTGAAAATTATCGTAGCATTTGTATAAAATCTGCAATCCCTAAGCTTTTCGACTGTCTTATAGCAAAACAACTTTCTTGGTTATGTAAAGGCTTAATATCTTAATCACAATATGGTTTTCATAGCAAAAAATACACTGCAACGAACTTGGTTTTCTATCAATCTAATATATTCTCATATGGAAGACCGTAAAGAGGTAGATGCAATATACACAGATTTTTCCAAAACATTTAATCGTGTAGATCACTAAATACTTTTGGGCAAATAAATTAATGTACGCTTTCATGTCAGGTTTGTTTAATGGATTAAAAACTCTACATCTGGGAGAAGTCAAAGAGTCAAGATAGATTGTCATCTGTTTGACAGTATCTCACTAACATTTGGAGTTCCTCAAGGAGGCCACACTTTTCCACTGCTTTTTAATACCTTCGTTAATGACATCACTTTCTGTTTCCTAAATAGCAAATGTTTAATGTTGGCAGATGTCTTAAAATTTTGGAAAGTTATAGATAGCTTAAAAGATCAAGCCTTGCTATAAGATGACTTAGACCGACTACAAAATTGGTGCAATCAGAATAAACTCCACTTAAATGTAAAAAAAATGTTGTTTTATAAGTTTTTCCCGTAAAGTCAATAGAATTGGAAGAACCTATACTATTAATAATCAGCTACTGAATTATGTTTCTTCTATTCGGGATTTGGGTGTTATTTTCGATGAGAAGCTTACTTTCTGTGACCACATAAACTTCAAAAAAGGCATTTAAACTTTTTGGTTTCGTTACTAGTAATTGCAAGTATTTCTACATTGATTCAATAATATTGGTGTATTGTAGCCTAATTAGAACTATTCTGGAATACTGTTCAGTGTTTGGTCACCCCATTTTCAGAACAATATTGATACCATAGAAAGAGTCCAGCATACATTTGTGCTTTTATTGTCCACACTACTATTGAATATCATGATTATTCCTGTATTGACTAATAGTTATCTTTAAAAGAACCTTAAAGAACCGTCGTGATATCTCAAGAGCTATATTTATATATAAGATCATACATGGATTTATTGATTGTCCAAACCTGTTAAACGAGATTAACTTTAATGTTCCCCATCAAGCTCTAGGTTACCACGTTTTGAATATTCCTTTCCACAGAATAACCTATCGTATGTTCATTGTACCATGGGTTATAATAAAACAAATGGCGCTAACTTCACCTACATCGAAGGATGTCCATTCCAAAGGTAGCTATGTGTTACTAGCTACATATGGAATTGCAAACGACGTTTATTGTTTACATAAATACTAATGGTTCTATATATTCTGGCGCCAATTTTTAAATTAATGCAATTCGCCACATTTAGAACAAAACTTAAAATAATTATGCGGTTTACTGTGTAAATAGCTCAAAAATGAAAAAATTGTAGTTAGCTATATTTGGAACCAAGCCATCGATATATACAAATTCTTGAAGTTAAAGATTCAGTTAAAAAGCTAGCCAGAAACACATCACCCGAAATAGATAGTCTCCCAAATGAACTATATAAACAAGGTGGCCATGATACCATAATGGCATTACAGCAGCTTATAAAAGAAATATGGACAGAGAAACTACTTTCCGCTGATTGGAATATTGGAATACTTTGCACCATACACAAAAAGGAGATATCTTTGAATACTATAACCACAGAGGAATTACGCTTGTAAATGCAGTGTATAAAATATTTTCTACAGTACTATTCACCGTATGGCACCATATGCAGGACGGATAGTAGGAAAATACCAGGCTGAAACAAATTTTGGAAATAACACTGGAATATGGCATGGCATTGATACTTATCACATATTTGTAGATTACAAAGCAGCCTACGACTCTGTGAATATAAGAGAAATGTTCAAAGCAATAAAAAAGCTAGGATACCAAATCAATTGGTAAATTTAACAAAACTAACTCTTGAAAAAGTTGAATGTAGAGTACGAATTTAGGGGAAACTGTCTGAACCTTTTAAAACAAATAACGGACTGCGCCAGGAATACCCTCTCTCCTGTATACTGTTCAATGTGGCTCTGGAAAAAGTAATACGTATGTCACAAATCACAACCACTGGTTCAATATATAATAAATCAGTGCAAATCCTGGCCTATCCTGATAATATCAATATTGTTGGGAGGACGGAAAATGTTGTACAAGTGGCGTATGCAGCATTAAAAGAATTAGCTACAAAAATGGATTTAATAATAAACACCAACAAAACGAAGTATATGAAAATAAGCTCGCAACCACGAATCCTACGACCACTTGTTATAGAAAACGACGTCATCGAAGCAGTGAACGAATTTGTATACCTGGGAGCGCTCCTTAACGCTAAAAATGATACTACCGGAGAGATCAACCGTAGAATTTGCACGGTCAACAGATGCTATTATGGGCTCAGATCATTCCTAACATATGGTTCAGAGACTTGGACTTTAATAAAAAATAATGAAAACATGTTAGGATGTTTCGAAACAAAAGTACTAAGGCGAATCTATGGAGCAGGCGAATCTACAGGAAACCTGATATCGTAAAATATATTAAGATAGGATGTCTGAGGTAGATAGGACCTGTAATGCGGATGGAACAAAATGACCCAACTAAAAAAACGCTCCTTGATACACCCATTGGTCAAAGAAGAAGAAAAAGAATCAGAACAAGGTTCATCGATAACATAGATGAAGACATGAGAAATATGGGAATACGTGCTTGGCGGAAAAAGGCGATGGATAGAGATGACTGGAGAGCAATTCTTGAGAAGGCTAGGACCCACGTAAGCTTGTAAAGTAAGAATGATCATAATGATAGTATATATAACAAAACTACAATTATTATACAAAATAAATGTAAAAGTTATGTTAAAGTTAAATGTTCCAAATGAAGGTTAAAATTTCCCTTTCGCTGCACAAGATTCAATAGAGTTCAGCACAGAAATCAGGAATTTGCTGCAACTAAACGTATTTAAATATAGCAGCAATCGATGTAGCAGCAACATATTTCGGCAATAAATAGTATAAGTGGTTGACTTTACCCCAATGGAAATTGGCATCACCAGCTACCGAAAACAATGTCTTTTTTGACAGACAGAAACTACAAAAGAGTCGGCACTAGCGCAGACGGCCGCTACTCCTTAACTAAAATACGACTGTCTTATTTGCATATGGAACTCGTGTTTCTGAGATAGGTAATTGATTTAAGAGTTGTGTTTTACAAGTTGAGCCAACGCGTCGGTGTATAATTACATAAGGGATTTGCAACTTTACCGAACTACACTAATTTTGTATGCATCTTTGTTAACAATAATGCATGCATGAACACTCTTTTGTTTGCAACATTGTATATCAACCATTTATTGTTTGATACTGCTTGCCTTTTTGAAAGCGACATCCACGCTAACTATATGGGGAGAATCAAAACTAACAAATAATCAGTTAATATTTTAGCAATGTTTGTATACAGTTTCGAAACTGTAACATATCCATTTTTTCAACTCTAGTACGTGAGAATCGAATTTTCATATTAGATAGGAGTGCTGATAACAATCATTATGATGTATTCACAGGAAAATAAACAGATAGGAACGTGTACTCGAAATTGCACTCATGGGTACAAAGCACTCACAATTCTTGATAATTCACGCGATATATGGATAAAACTCTTTCAAGTGGCTCATGTTTGCTTAAAATAAATATTTAGTGGTCCCGGAAACATTTTAGATAGGAATGCGGTGTTTTTTATCTTTTGATAAAACAATGAATCGATCAATATTAAAAAGCGTATATTACAATTACTATCATGAACTATATAAGATTACACATAAAATAATAGAACTTTGTTTAGAAAATAACAAACTGTTACGGGAAAATAAAAAACGATACTTCAAGGTTAAATAAAATTACATTCAAATCGATACATCATTCATATCTATCTCCCTACAGCCAATTATTATTTATTCAGATTATGAATATATGTTAATTATGCTAATCAAATATGACTCAATTGTCTTCATTGATCTCTGTCCGTTTACCTTTTCATATTGGATTTTTATTTCGCTTTATTTCATTTGCGTTGGATCTCTAGTGGTGTATGATATTTTTCATCAAAAAAATATATTTGTTCCATATTACATCTTTATATCCTTTAAGTCCATCTCCATTTTAATTTTAAGGCACGTTTAATTTTATGGCGTCTGTTGTTTTGGTTTTGCTTCTTACTCAATTATTTTCTTTTTGTTCCGCAATTATATTCTCTCTCATCGAGAAAATGCAAAATGAGGAAATCCGAGAAAATTACAAACAAGAAATTAAACAGCATCTAAATACAGTAGACCAGAGCAATAATGTCAAAAGGCTGTGGCAACAAATGGAAAAATCAATTACGGAGTCAGCAGAACTAATAATAGGAAAAAGCAAGAAGAGAACAAGGAAATGGTTTGATAGAGAATATCAAGAAAAACTACACGACAGACAGATAAAACGAAACATTATGTTTAAACAAGGAACAGCAGAAAGTTAAGAAAACTATGCAACTTCATGCCGAGAAACAACAAAATTAATAAGAGAGAAAAAAAGGAAGTAGGAACAACAGAAATATGAAGAAATGGAAAGAAATAGGCAGCAGTGAATTAGTCAAGTATTTTACAAATTAGTGTCAAACGAAAAGAAAGGCTTCAGACCTAGATGCGTGTCTGTACTCAGAAAAAATGATGAATTAATAATAAATAGAAAAGAACTGCTCTAAACATGGCAAAAATATTTCAAGACTTTACTAAACATACATCAAAAGGAAGAATATGGAGAAAAAATATATATTTTGGGGTGGACCTACCGGTAGAGGACCCTAAAATAGATGAAACATTGCAAGCAAATAACAAATTGAAGAACGGAAAAGCTCCACGCTCTGACAATATACTGGTTGAATTCCTTAAGTACGGAGGAGAAACTCTACATAGACAAATACGCAAACTAATAAAACTTATATGGAACGAATAGAAAATACCGACAAAATGTCACGAAACTGTAATAATTCCCATCCATAAAAAGGAAGCAAATGCTCTAATTATAGAGGCATCTCCCTACTTAATACGGCATATAAAATCTTATTGAACATCTTATTAAGTAGGCTGGCACCGTTTGTAGAAAATTTTATGGGGGAATACCAAGCCGGCTTCAGAAAACATAAATCGATCATAGATCAGATCTTTACTCTAAGATAGCTGCTTGAGAAAGGATGAGAATTCAATAGAACTATCCATAATCTCTTCATAGATTTCCGGCAAGCGTACGACAGCATTAAAAGGGATCGGATGTGGAGTGCAATGGCAGAACTTTCAGTTAAAAAAACTTATCCAGCTTGTTAAGTTATGTGTGAATCCAGCTGTAGGTCCAGAGTATGGTTAGGTAACAAACTCTCAGAATCTTTCGAAACAAGCAGTGGCCTGAAACAAGGAGATGCGCTTTCACCTCTTCTTTTTAATATCATCATTGAGAAAGTAGTAAGAGCAGCACAAATTAAAACAGAATTAGAGACAGTAAATGGACAAAAATTACTACTAGCATACGCAGATGACATTAACATTGTGGGAAACACAGTCACCTATGTGAAGGAGACTTTTAATAAATTGGAGGTAGTGGCAAAGAAAACTGGTTTAAGGGTAAGCGAAGAGAAGAAAATCAAATACATGTGCATCAACAGAGAAAAAGGACGAGATAGAATAGGGCGCAATGTTACAATAGACCCATGTAACTTTAAAAGAGTGGAGAGTTTTAAATATCTTGAAGCAACAATCACTGCAGATAACGATATCGCGGAAGAGATTAAAGGAAGAATTCAGGCAGCAAACAAATGTATGTACAGCCTCCACAATACTATTAAATCTAAAAACCTAACACGAACATCAAAAATTAGAATATATAAAACGGTGATTAGACCGGTGCTCATGTATGGGTGTGAGACGTGGACCCTGACCAAAGAAACTGAAAGAAAACTTAGATGTTTTGAGAGGAAAATCCTCTTTGGACCAAAGAATCTTTGGACCTTATTACAACATTAATAGCAACCCATACGGAATGAGAACAAATTCTGAGGTCAAGCAGATGTATAGAGCGAGCGACATAGTCCAAGAGATTAAATCCCAACGTCTAAGATGGCTGGCCATGTCCATAGACTCCCTAATAATCGCCTTGCCAAGTTAATATGGGAGGAACCCCCCACAGAAGAAGATTTAGGACGTCCACGAAAGCGATGAAGAGACAATATATGGTCAGATGGGCAAAGAACAATGGGCTATCAACTGACCCAAATATTATGAACGACCATTCAAGATAGAAGCAAGTTGTGCAGTCAGCCAAGACCCAATCTGGTTTGTAGGCTACGAGAAGAAGAAGAAGAATTATATGCTCTGCATATTTGTCTTTTCATTACTCTTAGAGTTTTCCTTATAGTCTAAGTTGTTGGTACGTGTATATTTCTCGCTTCCCTAGGTTAGTACGAGACATGCGTTGAATACCTTGTTGGTAATGTCAAAGGTGCTATTTGGTTTTTAATGGTATAATAATTTTCTCTTCATTTCTCTAGTTTGGATACTTTTGTCTATCCTATAAGCAATATATTCTTGATCCTGTTTTATACATGTTTTTTATTATTTCCGACATGACTACTACATTAGCCATAATTTTTTTCCTTTAGGTTCATTGTATATTTTTTATCCATATTAGAATTAGGATGGATAATACCGTTTTATTTGCTTTTTCTCTTATATATTTCAACATCTCTGGACCAATTTCATCGCTCCCAGCAGCTTTCCCAGTCTTTATCTTTCCTATCTACTTTTCGCGTACTTTACGAATATGTAATTCCTTTGTTAATAATTTATTTGTTTAACCATACAATTTGTTTAAAACTTTTTTCCAACAAATTCTATTTTTTTGTTCTTTGTTGTCACGTAATTACTACCACATGTTAAACGTCTATCAAATAACGATTTACTATTATTGTAACGACATTTAAATGGTATATATACATAAAATTTCAAAAAATTTAATTTTACTGTGTGATACTTACCTTTTTTTATATTATTTAAGTACATTTTATTTAGCTTCATCCAGAAATGATTTAAACTAAAGATTATTATTATTATATAATTGAAATTAAAATGCTATAAATATCAACATACAGTAAACATCAGCATACAGCACTTTTGTACATTTTTAGATAATAATTTATTGAATTATCGACAATATTAAAAAAAAATACGTACATTTAATATTATTGAGTTCATACATCACGCTCTTTTTTATAGCAATATTTTAATTTTAGTAGTTTCTAATATTAAATGTGTTTAATATATAAGTATATTGTATATTAAATATATATAAATGTTACAGATAAAAAAATTAATTACGAAATTATCGATTCTAGTCTTACAATATAGAAAAACTTATACTTAATATTATTGTATTTATACGTAATTTTTTATATAGAACAAAACAATTGCTGCTTCATTTCACAAAAAATCTTCAACCAAACTAAAATATTTTAACGGATTTTATTATATTCGTCATGTTTTCGAAGGCACGTCTACAATATTAAAATCTAATTCATCTATTAATACATCTAAACCTTCAGAATCATCTTCAATAGTTTCTTGCTTGGTTTCTGCACACAAGTTAGTACAATATAACCCCACTTTTCTGTATCTGCAAGTTAACCTTTTAATCCCGTATTGGTTTCAAAAGCGTCTCAGGAATGAGTTGATCCAATGACCTCACTATGAGTAACCCACCCTTGGACAACTTCCAAACCCAATCAGTTCAGTTCAATTCTGTAGTAAGTGCGATGTACACTGTACACTCAAAATGTCGCAATAGTGATTGCAGTTCGAAGTATGTCTTACGTCTTACAGAATATATCTATTATATTTATATAAATATATATATATATATATATATATATATATATATATATATTATATATATATTATATATATATATATATATATATATATATATATATAATATTATTTTAAACTTCTGTTGGACGTTGGCAAAATATATTTAAAGCATAACTTTTTTTACATTTAAAAAAAATTGTACGGTTCAAAAAAAATCTTCAAAAAATTGAAGATTTTGTATTATTTTTGGAACGCACGAATAAAATACTTACCTCTCTACCCTCCAAGGGGTCAGCGTTTTTACTTCATTTTTGAAGCTTTACTGACGACTCTCTTGAATTACAAATTGAATCAACATTTTTTATATAAACTCTGAAAATTTAAAATTAAAATGACGTAAATTACATTTCTGAATTGTTACAAACAAATAAGCAGTGAATTTAAAAAAAAGGTGGCTAACTTTGATTCTAATTGACATAGGTAAAATTTTTCATTTTTAAATTCATGAAAAAATATACGCTTCTCATATAAAATAATAAGAGTAGCTCTACAACCTATGTCAATTTACCCCGTGATTGGGTCAATTTGTCATAGCCTTTGCAGGGTAGGCTGGCATATAAATAGAAAACATACAGTCCCTGCTCAATTTATTAGACTCACATAGAAAATTCAAGTTTTCTGTTTTTTATAATCAATTATAATTATAACTATGTTAGCTATAAGTAAGAAACATGACACAAATGATAGTAGTAACCTTTTTGCATATTTATTGAACAAAAATAAAGTAAATTATTACAATATTGTACTATAACATTAATATTTTGATAAGCCACCTTTGGCATTAATAAGTACAGCCACTCCCCTAGGCATGCTGTTTATGCATTTTTCTGCGATTTCTTTTAAATTTTCGGTACGATTCCAATGGAAAATGATTATTTCTATCAACTGAATCTTGTTGGTAATTATTTCCTTGACTAATTCTCTTTTTAGGCACTCCCAGACATTTTCAATGGGGTTCATGTCTGGTGAGTTGTCGGGCCATGGTAAGAGCGGAATTTCTTGTTCTAATAACAATTTTTTAATACTTTTAGCCGTATGGCAAGGTGCTTCATCCTGCATAAATATCTTATGGCTGTTACCAAACCATTCGTTCACTTGTGGAACCAATCTTGTCTGCAAAACCCTTTTATATTGGTCTTGTCGCTTGGTTCCTTCTACAACATACAAACGTTCCATACCTTTGCCACTAATCACTGACCATATCACTACTGAGGTGGGATGTTTAATTGTATTAATTACACACCCCTTTTCATATTTTTACCCTGGACATCTTCGGACAAACTGGGCCTTGTCATCCATTATTTTAAACGTGACTTCATCGCTGAAGCAAACCCGGAAATGTGAATAAAATTATAAAGAACGAAAATAAAATGATTTGTAATAATTTACCTTACGCCAATCATCAATAGACCAGTCTTTATAGATCTTGGCCCAAGCTAAGCGTTTTTTGAGCATTTGTGGTGTTAGTTTTGGCTTCTTAACAGGCCTGTGACATTTGAAGCCCATGCTATACAAATTTCGGCATACAGTGGCCACCGATAGTGAGCACCCTGCTTCTTCCAACTTATTTCTTAAATCTCTATGGGTGGCACTTCTGTGTGTTACAGCTAATTTTTTTTTAAATTGGTTGCGCCCTGGGGGTGACTGAAGGTTTTTTGCCACATCAGCCCTTCCAAACTGACGTCACAGGTCGCTTCTCTTTGAGTTTTTGACTTAATCTTCTCACTGACAACTGGGATACACCACATTTTCGTGCTATCTCTCTCTGACTAAGTGCTGTATTTTGTAGTAGAGCAGTAATGGAAGAGATTTACTCAATACAAAGATCTTTAGATTTACCCATCTGAAAAATTCCAATCCTAGATTAATCGTTTTGTATTATAACTAAGAATTAACCAATATTATGTAATAATGTAATATTAATAATAGTAACACTATTATGTAATAATGTCAATACTTACTGATACAAATTTTAAATAAACTGATCACAAATCTATATTTTAAGTAAAAAAAAATCAAAATGTAAATAATTAGTTGCTTCACACTTTGAGCACATTCTACTATCATCTGTAAATTTTTGACAATTCTAAGAAAAGTATACCATTTTCTACTTAAATATGTCCCCAATAGTTATAAAACCCATTCAGCATCTCAGTATCCAAGTGAACATACTTTCAATGCGATTAAAATTGAAAAAACTGAAATTTTTATGGTGAGTCTAATAAATTGAGCAGGGACTGTAACTACACTTAAAAATAGCAAAGGAACAGTAATCAATTAATAGGTAGGTATCTATATAAAATAATAGAAGCCGAAAAAATATAGGTAAATAAAATATATTTAAAATAAGGTACGAATTCAAACAACTTTAATTTTTTTAATTAATAAATAATTAGAAATCTGTATTTACAAATACTGTTAGTATTTATCACAATTGCAGTTTTGACATCTATATGGCACAATATTGCCAACAGTGCATTTAATGTTCTTCAGGGCGACTATTGGAATGTGGCTCGATGCAAACTAAACAGAAAGCATTATCCTGGTCTGAGGCTTCATTTAAAGAGACTGTTAATGGACGCTTCTTCTTTATTTTTCTCTTGAATAAATCTTTTTTGGCATTATCAACTGTCGTTTTAGTTTAAGTGGAAGCAGAGGATTTAACTGCTGCCTTATTCTCCTTTGCTGCCTTGTTTCCTCTTCTAAAGCTTTTTTGATTGGTGTGTCTGTGAGAATTGCATCTGGAACGTCCTGTTCTTCCTCCTTTGGTATTTGTTTTTTTGTCGCCAGCTTTAGGAAATGGTCTTAAGTTTGTGAATAAATTGTTGCTGGAAGTTGATGGAAGGGCAGAGGCACCATCAGAAAATTATTTAGCCGATGTATCGCTAACATATGATATAGGCGTAGTTGCTGATACTGAACAAATCCCGGAAGAGTGGTGTATTGGGATTGTTTGCCCGCTACACAAAAAGGGTGATCAATTGGAATGTAGAAACTATAGGGGAATAACCCTCCTTAATACAGCATACAAAATATTTTCGAGTATTTTATATAGTCGCCTGAGTGCATATTCAGAGGAGCTTCTTGGCGAATATCAAAGTGGTTTTAGGACTGGTCGATCAACAACAGACCAGATCTTTGTGCTAAGGCAAATACTGGAAAAAAGCAATGAATTCAATATCGACACATACCATCTGTTCGTAGATTTTAAATCGGCCTCTGATAGTGTCCTAAGAAATAAATTGTATGAAGCCATGAATGAATTCCACATCCCCGACAAACTGATAAGATTGGTTAAGGCTACAATGTGTCAAGTTCTTTGCAAACTCGAAATACAGGGCGAACAATCACAGTCAATTGAAACGCATGTTGGGCTGCGACAGGGAGATGCGCTAGCGTGTCTCCTTTTCAACATAGCTCTGGAAAAGGCGGTCAGGGATGCCCAAATAGACAAGAGAGGAAACATTTTTAATAAATCATCCCAAATTTTGGCATATGCAGATGATGTTGACCTAGTTGCCGCACAATACGCAAACTAGAAGAAATGTATACCACCTTGTCAAATGCCTAAAAAAATATGGGCCTGCAAGTAAATGAGGAGAAAACTAAGATAATGGCATTAACACCCAACAATAGAGCCAGAAAAATCAGCTACCAATTCACTGTTGATAACTCTACCTTTGAAGTATTGGACAAATTTACATACTTAGGCTTCCTGATTACCAAGGAGAACGTCATGACGGAAGAAATCAAGCGAAGAATAGTCTTAGCAAACAAATGCTATTTTGGATTGAGTAGACATATAAGAAGAAGAAACTTAAGCCAAAAAACAAAAATAACCATATACAAAACCCTTATACAACCAGTGTTAACATATGGATAGGAGACATGGACCATTTCCAAGGCAGATGAAAACCTCATGCTTATATTTGAACAAAGGAACCTGAGAAGAATATTCGGTGGCATCTGTGAAAATGGTGTTTGGAGAATGAGGTACAACTACGAGATATATCACAGATATAAATATAAATTTGGTGGTAAAGACGTAGTATCTCTTATAAAAATACGAAGACTAAGATGGGCAGGACATCTGGCAAGATCACAGCAAAACAACCCTCCTAGAAGAATCCTTATGTCACAACTTGTGGGAAGTAGAAGTAGGGGTAGGTCAAAACTCAGATGGAGTGATGGTGTAGATGAGGATGGTAGAAAAATAGGCGCAGCAAACTCGCAACAGTTGGCAATGGATAGAACTGACTGGCGTAATAGACTTAGGAATGTCTAGGCTCTTTTATAGGGCTGTAGCACCAATGATGATGATGTACGACAACGAAAAATGACTCACCAAATATAAAATCACAATTCAGCACTATATTCAGTGGATAACGTAACAACTTCGACTAAAAGTATAGTAATACAAGCGCCAACGGTTTGTGCATACACAGGTCGACGCGCTATGTTTTGCTATGAACGGCGCGTAATTTAAATGCACAATGACAATCAACCCCGGTCTCCCCTACATTTTTTTCATATTAATTTGTCTATAAATAAAAATTATTAATAAATCTCTTGCAGAAAATGGGTAGAATATGTATTATACCTAAAAAAAAACCATTCAGTGACTTGGCTTTTTGAGTGTCACCAATAGGGTATATTTTTGCCTTATTACCCTGGCTTAATAGACCAAACTTTGCCATACTGGTCTCCTACCTCCATAGAAAGGGTACATAGGAAGAGACTTTTTGAAGATCTATTCAGTTAGTCTTAGTATTTGGAATTCACAGAAGTGTGGCTCTGAAGTTGTGTTATTTAAATTAGAATACGCAATTTTTAATAAAATAATATAATCTCGCAGAGCATGGACTAAATTTGTTGTCGGTTTGAATGTTTATGTTTGACAAGATCACGAAATAATATAGTAGCATGACAGATTTGTGAAATAAAAAAAAATATTGTCAAGTGTAATAAAGAACGCGTTTTTCACTAAATATAGATCAATAAAGTTTTGGTTTTTTCAACAACCAGGTTTTTAAAACTTTATTTGCACCACAAACCATTGTAATTTTTAGAAAAACCAATTTTCTCATCGTCCAGATTAGCTCTTAACTAGAACAAACAAAGTGAAAGAACATTTAATAATGGAAAAATACATTTATACATAAAACCTGTTAACAAACAAAACTTTGGAGTAAGTCATTACAGTGTCGCAGTGTAAAGAAATAATTTAATTTAAAACATCAAAGTTTTACGAATAAGTTTTCTAGAAATATGTGATTATGGAAAGAAACCATTCGAAGCTTAAAATCGGCTAGCCAAACAAGAAACAAAAAGACAAACACAAACAAAATACAAATAGCAGAACAAATTCGCTAAATTAACGATTTCAGCCAAAGGAAGTTCTTAACTTTGAATCTTATATAAACGAATACAAATAAGAATAAAGAGAGCGGGAATTGTGTTTCTGGCGAAAAATCGTTTTCAGGTATCATCGTCCTCTACAAAAACCGAATGAAATCTTCTCTTTATTTTCGTAGACTGGGGAACTGGATGGAATTGAGTGTGTACACAAGGACTGTATTTTATTAATTGTTATAAGCTCAGAAAACCTTACAGATTAATAATCTGGATGTTCTGAGAAACTTTATTTGTCCATTTATTATACAGGGTCTTTCTTTGGGAAAGTAACATACGTTAACTGTAAAAGGGGACACTAAAGCGATAAAAACATCCTATACTTAATGGTTCTGTCTTCATCAATAACAAAGATACTGGGTGTTTTATCTATGTATTTTGTTTTATCTTCTTCTTATTTGTTTTATCACTTTTTAACCACAATTTATATTTTCTTTATATTTGGCTCGAGAATATTCTTTAAGGTTTCCAATCGATAATTTATGTATAATTACTTATTAATTAAATACAATTAGACTAAAATGGCGCCGACTGGTGAGTAGTGTTTAAATGTGCTCTCTCTAGTTAGTGCCGAAAATTTTCTAGAGAAACAATTTAAGTGTTGTCAAAGTAAAACTACTAAAATCTTAGTTTTGTGTACAGTGTGGAAATAATTTTTATTTGTCATGTGCAACCAGAAGTAAGCTTCAGTGCATCAAAATTTGTGACACACGAATAATTTGCTGTGAAACAAACGAGAAATCTAATGACGTTGAGGAGAATTTCCAAGGTAAATCCGATCTATACAAAGAAAATTAGCTACTTAAGAATATAGTAAAAGAAACAGAGGAAAGATTTAACTTATTACTAGAAAATAATTATCTTTTAAAACAAAACAATCGTTATCTATAAAAAAAGATAAGCCAAATGGAAGCAAAAACTGAACCTGTTATACAACCAGTTTTAAATGAGTCAAACAAAAAACACCTTGATCATATCAAACAATTAACTCCAAATTATAAAATTACAAATAAATTTCAAACACCGGTGTTGTCAACTGTTGCTGAAATTAGTAGAAGCCCTGATAATAATTCAACATCTGCAGAACTTAGTAATGCACAGCTAAATAAAATGCAAACTTTAGTAAATATAAATGAATATATGGGACAAGAAAATGATGGTTTTACGTTAGTCCACTCAAAGAAGAAAACTAGACAAACAAAAATGAACTACGGTGAAAATAATAAAACTACCAACTTAGGAGTTCAAAGAAAGGTTTGGCTTTACCTTTCTAGAGTTAAACGAAGTGTCACAACTGAAACTATCTTCGATTATCTAAAAGATCAGGAAGTGTTTAAAGAGGCTGATATTATAATTAGAGAACTACCAACTAACGAAAACCAAAACAAATGGTTTATGTGTGGTGTCAACTTCGAATTAAAAGACGAAATCTATAAAACGTCGACTTGGCCAAGATGTGTCGCTTACAAGCGTTTCGATTTCCGGAAATACCAACAATAAAATCGTTGCTCTGAGGATTTTTAAATAATTTGTTCGTTAGGGACTCTCAAACCCAAATTAAATGTCAAACTTCCATAGTTCTCCAAAATATCCGAAGTCGAAGTATTTATGCAAGTAAACCGACACACTTATATTTCCCTATTTTACACTGCAGTATACAGGGAGGACTTGCACGTAAATCTTACAATATAAATTTAATACTTCAAGTAATAATGTGAATGTTTTATGCCTTAGGGAACACTGGTTGAAAAAAGATAAACTTAAAGTAACCAATATTGAAAACTAATTTAGTGTCTTATTTCGCAAGAAATGATATCTAAAGAAAGTGGAGGTGTATGCATATTTGTAAATAATAAGTGTACAGCTAAATTTACGTCAATGGTGTATTGAATGCAAAGTTGAAATATATGGAGTAAATTTGAAATAAGTTACGAAATTAAGGTTGCAAAAAATTCAAAATAGTTGTTGCAGATTTGTCTTTGGCATAAGAAAATATGATCGTGTATCATGCAAAATAAAAGAACTTCAATGGTTAACCATAGATAATTTGTACAAATATCACCTCGCCTCATGGATATATTGAATTATTTCGTCGTCAAATCCTATTTTGACTAGCCATTTTCCAGCGATCGTTTACTTACAATGCTGTTTTAGTGTTTAATAGTTTAACAATAAATTTAATAGGTAAATCTCTTGATTTCATGAAGCGGCATTATAAGAAATTTTTTACTACAATCGCAGTAACGTTATTATTATATAGTTGTCGTTATTGTTACAATTATATATTTTTGTTTTTATTTATCATTTATCACATCACAAATTATTTTCTTTATATTATTTTTCTAGTAGCCACATGACTTTTTTTATCATTTCAATATTATATTATTATTTATGTCAAATTATAAATCACTATTTTCATTTTCTAATTATTTCAAACTAACTTTGTAATCTTGAGGTTAAGTGGAGTAGCTCTAGCTAGACTTCGCCTCATGTATCTCGTGTTTGTAAATCATGTATCTCGTGTTTGTAAATTTTTACACACTAAACAAAGGCAATTTATTATTATTACTAAAATTTAAAGTTCATGGCAGTAAAAAATATTTATTTACTGTCACTATATACAGATATCCTTATAGTGTGAATTTTAATACTTTTATTATGAAGTTAAAACGATTGTTGCAGAGTATTTATAACAATAATGATTTTTACGTTATATGTGGAGATTTTAATATTAATTTTTTAGAAAATAGCAATCAGAAACATATTTTAATAACTTATTTTTGAAATACATTAAATTTCACATAAATGTACCTACTAGAATTACTAAAAATTCTTCAACGTGCATTGACAACTTTTGTTCCAATTTAGATGTTAAAAGGTGAGTGTATGTGACACATGTCTATCAGATCATACTTATCAATTATGTGCTTTTGATATGAAAGTTACTGGAAAAAATGCTCAAATTGTTTTTCCCAGAAACTTATGCGATTCCAACTTAATAACGTTTCAAAATATTTTAGCTAATATTGATTGGAGTGATCTATATGTGGCTAGTGTTTTAAAGAAAAATTTTCAATATTTTATGATACTTTCTTATATTATTATAATACTACTTTCTTAAAACGTAGAGTAACTACCAGACCAAAACAAAAACGTGGATTGCACCTCAAATTAAGGGTTTGCATGATCAATTGTATCAGATGAATGGATTAAGAAAACAACTCAATAACTCACAGTATTCGGAACGATGCAAGAAATTTAAACAAGAATATCAAAGAAATTGTTAACAAACATAAAAAGGCACAATATGATAATCAATTTAGAAATATCAATATTGTAATGAAAAAAAGTTGGAAAATAAATAATAACAATAGAGGTAAAAACTGTCAATCAAATCAAAATTTAATATCTTTTAGTAACAACGAGGACTTACAAAATTATCATAAAACTGATCAAATCAACAATTATTATTTTATTAATGCTGTAAAAAAAATGAACTATCAGTTGTTAACCGTACCATACAAATTGACCAATTCAATTCAAGTTTCTTTTTATCACCAACCACTGAAAAAGAAGTTATATCTATTGTATTAAAAACTGCTTCTAAAACAGCTGCAGGGGTAGACGAAATTGATGGAAAAGCTTTGAAACATGTTGCCACTTATATAGCTTTACCACTATCTTATCTCATAAATGAATCATTTACATGCAGAATATTTCCAGATATAAAGGAATCGAAAGGAAACCCTATTTTTAAAAATAAAGGATCTTCGATGGATATTGCAAACTATAGGCTGATTTGTGTGTCAAGTCAGTTCTCTAAAATATTTGAAGCAGCCTATCTTGAAGAAATCTACAAATACTGCTATTTCTGACTATCTTCAATTTATTTATAATGGGTCTTTATGGGAATGGGAATTTATGTTGGGTCTTTTTTATGACAGTCGTGAATTTGATACGGTTGATCGTGAACTCTTATTAAAACAATTGCAGGCTATTGAAGTGCGTGGTATATCGTACAATTGGGCCCTATCTTATCTAAGTAATAGAACTCAAGTAGTCATAGTAGAAAATGTAACGTCGTGACCACTTCAATGTACGATGGGTGTACCTCAAGGCTCAATAATAGGGCCTTTATTTTTCATTATATTTGTAAGTGACCTAAACACGTTTTGTTCAATGCCAGATAAAATTGTTCAGTATGCTGATGATACCAATATTCTCATGTCTCACAGTGAACCCATACAACTGGTGAAAAATACCAATGTTGCGTCTGCTGAATTTAGCACATATTGTAAAAACTTACCTCCAAATTCTGACTTTTATTTACATGTGGATAGCAAATCAGTAGAAAGTTATACTACAACGAAATTTTTGGGGGTAACCCTAGATCATAAATTTACATGGGAAACTCACGCAAATCATGTATCAGCAAAGTTATGTACATGTAGCTATATAATGCCTAATTGCAGAGAAACTGTATCATTTGATATATTGCAAATAATTTACTTTAGTTTAGTCCAGTCTGTACTTTAGTATGGCTAAATATTTTGCAGTTACTCATCTCATTTTGAACGGGCATTTATGGCTCAAAAGAAAGTTTTAAGAAGTATATATGGCGTATCATTTTCAAATAGTTGCAAGCCACTATTTAAGAAGTCTAATATTTTAACATTACCTAGCCTTTTAATTTTCCAATTAATATTGCACATTGAGGCAAAAGAGCTCAAGTTTGACAGAAATGAGGACATTCACTTTCATGATACTAAAGGTAAATCAAGTTTTCGACAACCTTTCACTAGATTAGGTGTATCTCACCTAAATATATTGGAATAAAATGTTACAATAAAATATTCAATATATTAACTCTCAGTAATTATTCACATAAAGGTTTTCGTCAAACTGTGTATTCATTTTTAATAGACAACACATTCTAGAGTGTTGATGGATTTTTAAATTTTTAGCATTTCTGCAACAATAGTTCTAAATTTGTATTTGTAACTTTTATTTCTTATTTATTTTATTGTAATCACTGCTTTATTTTAATCATGTGTACTTTTACTATATATTGTACTCTTTTGTACTAAAATTTTGACCAGTCCGATAAGATTTATACATTTTTTTGTTGTAAGAATTGTGTAAACTTTGTGGGTGAATAAATTCTATCTATCTATTTATTTTAAGAAATCCAGGTACGGATTAAGAAATATTGGAAACATTTTCCGACTCAAAAACAACACTCTGTACATAAGATTTTTAAAAATGAATTCTACACTCAAAAAGAAGATGAAAAATTAAATTTAGTGGTATACTTTAAATTTTCGACAAAAAGTTTTTTCTGGTAAAATTTCAATTTGAATTCTAAAATTATGTTAATTGCGAGAGCTCAAAGGGTTCACCAAAAATATATAACTTTTATCAACGAAATATCTTAAAAATAAAAAAAATCAGCGAAAATTTGCAGAAAAATTACTATTATCAAAACTAAAGTAATTGTTTAAAATAACCGCCACCTTGTTAAACGCAAAGTCTTGCTCGTTTTGTATATATGACTGACTTCTTAATCTGGTTTGGATTATTTTTCATTTCTTGAAAGTAGTCTTGAATCTGTTTAAGAAGTTCTTCCCTACTATTTATTTCATCGTTATAAATATTGGATTTCTCTAAACATAACAATCGATACAATTAAAATCACATGATTGTAAAGGCCAAACATGAGGAGTACCTCTTCTAATCCATCTATTGAAAAAATTGTGCTATAAAAAATCTCTAACCATGCACCCCTAATGTGGTGAAATTTGAAAAGTATATTCCACCTGTATTGATACTTTCATTATCTAGCAGTACTGGTAGAATATTTTCTTTGCCTTGTGGCAAATAGATTAAGAGTTCCTAATATTGTATACCCCATCTCTCTCTTTTCATCCATCTTTATTGTAACTTTGGATTTATATGTGGTTTCAAGCGTCTTCTTTTCATCCATCTCTTTCTGGGTCTACCTTCCGCTCTCTTCCCGTTTACTTCTTTTCTAAGTATTTTTGTTATATTTCTCTTATCATCCATCCTTTTTACGTGTCCCAACTACCTCAATCGTTTACTTTGTATTTCTTTTGTAATAGTCGATCTATTAAATATTCTATTTACTTTGTGGTTAATGTTTATACGCCATTCCACATTCTCCTGTAGTACAGGTCCATATATTTTCCTTAAAATATTTTGTTCCCATTTAAGAAGTTTTTTGCGTAAACTATGACTTGGTTGATCTTTGTAAATATTGTACCTCCTCTATCTATAGGAGTTTTCCTAATAACTTGTTTCAACGCATGGTTAAAAAGTGTTGTGGGATAGCGCATCTTCTTGTGTTAGACCTTCGTTGATATTAAATTCATTGGGGAGTTGATATTGAATTCTTACTTTTGTTTTGGTGTTGGTTAGGCATAGTTTTGCTAGTTCAGTATTCTGCTCGTAAAATTTTTCCAGCGTTTGCTTTATTGTATATATTTGGTCTATTGTTGATCTAACTTTTCTGAATTCTCTTTCATAATCCCCTGTTGTTTGTTCCATTATATTGTCTAGCCTTCTTTGTAATACTTTGCTAAATATTTTGTATCCAACGTTAAGTAGTAATATTTCCAGTCTAATTAGTGATTATTGAGTCTAACTTATCTTCCTCCTAATGTATGGACATATTACTGAAATTTTCCATTGTTCCGGCATTATTTCTGTATTCCATATATCAAGTACTAACTTTTATATTTCACGCTGTAATCTATGCCCTTCATAGTGTAACATTTCAACAGTTATTGTATCGCATCCTGAGGCCTTGCTATTTTTTTATTACATCTTTAATGCTTCTTCAGTTGGTACATATAGGCCTGCATCAGCCTCTCTTCTAATTCGTAACGTTGGTTTTGTTTATTTAACAGTTCTTCGAAATATTTTCTCCACCGTTTTAGCACTGCTTTTTCGTCTGCTATTAGATCACGATTTTTGTCTTTGCATAATTTTTTTCTTGGTTGGAAATGATTGGAAACGCCGTTTTACAAATCTCTCACATAGGACACAGCATAACAAATCGGTAATTACCTCAACAAAAACTGCCAAAAAGTACTAACTGCTACTATATTTCACTATTTTTCTATGACAAAAAACGAATAACGAATAACCATAACGAATTTTAACAAAATTCGGACCCAAAACAATGAAAGCGACTGATTTTGGCAGCGGCTTCACCGAGAGTGACAATGTTCTTTTTCACGCATTAAATTCTCACCAACATAAGTGGATCAAACGCAAAATACCAATCTGTATTTTATAAACAAGACTAAAAATGTTTACATTATCCATCTCAGCGACGCAAAAAGATTGAGAATAAATGCGTTTAAATTTGCTAAAATTATTTTAACGCTATAATTGTTTATTTTTGACAGTGCTTGGTCTAATCTGGCATAAAATTTTTCCTTTTTTCTGCTTCTTTGTCCTCTGTAGGTGAATGTACATAAATGAGAATTATACTAAAGAACGTTCCTTTAATTTTCAGAATAGCTATCCTTTCGTTAATGTTAGTAAAACTTTTTACCACGTGTCTCTATCTTTCACTTATTATGAAAACCATCCCCCTTGTCCACCTCGTGAATTGCTCTGACATTTGGGTATTTTCCATACTCCCAGATGCCTTCGTTCTTCTATCTCATTTCTTGCAACGCTAAAATATCTATTTTTTAGATTTTTACTTGTTTAATACGGTTTTGTAGTTATCCTGTTTCCCCTAATATTTTTATATTCCATGTTCCAATCAGGATTTTTCCACTTTTCTTATTTTTCTTCTTCCTGTTGTACTTATTCATATTCTTATTTTTTTTATCGTGTTTACTAGTTTCTGCAGTACATTCACCCTTTCTATTTTAGCGTTATTTGTTGTACTTTGCTTTCTAGCGTTAATTTGACTAAAGTTTGAAAAATTCTCCGCTGTGCCTTTAGCGGTCAACTGATGGTGAAGGTCATATTCAAAACTCTTAGCTCTCGTATTGCCCTGATTTTTGCTAACATTACAATTATAAGGACTTGCATTGGTTTATTATTGCATTTTGATTCTTTTTCTGACCTACCGTTATAACTTTATTTCTCTTAACACAACTATAACTATTTTCATGTATAATCTTTATTCATTTAATAGATACGGTAGTTCGTCATATCGAAATGTTCGGTTTACATCTAAATGTTTCCAAAACTAAAATTATAGTATTTTTAAAGATATCAAAAAACGTACATTTGTATGCCAAGGCACAAATAATAGAACAGGTAACTTCCATAAAATATTTGGGAGCAAATATACACAGCCAGTGTAATCCAAAAAAAGAAATCCTATCAAGAATCGAACAAGCGAGGAAAACACTCAAAAACATAAAAATTTTTTTACAAGATCAGACCTTAGTCCAGAGCTCAGAATTCGAATGATCAGATGTTTCGTTTTCTCTGTTTTGCTATATGGCTGTGAAAGTTCCACAATGGACTATAAAACAGAAAAAAGAATAGATGCCTTTTAAATGTATATAGACAAACGGATGCTGAGAATTCCATGGATACAAAAAGTTACCAATGGTGAGGTACTTCGGCGCATAAGAAAACAAAAAGAATTACTCAGCATAATTAAAGAGAGAAAAATACAATACTTGGGTCATGTGTTGAGAGGTAAAAGATATGAATTACTCCAAGTCATATTGGAATGTAAAGTTTAGGCCAAGAGATCAGTTGAAAGACGTCAGAACTCGTGGCTGAAAGACCTGAGGAGATGGTTTGACAGCTCATCCACATAAATAGCCGTAATTAATTTCCGTATATTTTCTTAACTGAAACATTTTGTCGGACATCAAGTGTCCCTTTTATTTTTGACATGATTTTGTAAATGTTTATGTTCTCAAAAAACCTCAAAGATTACCTTAAAAACGATATGCACGCAACTGATAAATGTCTTACTGTCGGAATCCTTTAAGTCCTGCTGGAAGGACAAATCATATAAATCGTTGAGTTCTTCTGACAGAACAAACCACTGCACGTTCTATAATTAAACGTTCAGTCTAATTAGATTTTCTTTCAAAAGAAATATATTAACATCAGTAGTATCGCATCATTGTATTTTAATTGCGATGTAGATGACCGCCAATAAATTCAGACAAACAACGTACGGATCTAAAAAATATTCAGTTTACGTTTATTTTTTATTTGACTTAACTTGGGAGATTAGATGACTTGAAAAGATCTCTTGCTTCTAGCTGTTAGTAACGGAAATATTATTTTATTTAAAAACTTTTCTTCACTAGAAACGACTACACTCGGTTCACAATTTGTTGATAGCTCACTACAAGTTTAATCCTAATTAGAGAACTGAAATACAGAGAGGATAGGTAATATGATATAATAGTAAAAACCAACCTGAAACTGACGATTTAAGATGTTTTCGACTAACCCACCTTGTATCTGTCGGAATACAATACAGCCACATACAGCGGTCAAGCTTATAATCCGATTAGGAACGTATTTTGGCCGACCAGTGTCATAGAGTATATGATTGAAACATTTATTTGAACTAAATAAATATATTTTTTAAATTGTATTTTTGTTTTAATAAAACTTATAATAAAATAAAATATTTTATTCAAAAATAAAGTTTTTTGCCATTTGTAAAAGATACATTTATTTAATTAAGGGGAAAAGCACCAAATGTGTTTTAAATGTATCCATTATTTTCAAATTCGGAGAAAACTAATAAATATTTTTGAAAAATTTAAAAGCAGAATGAAAGATTACATTATTACTGAGGGTATTATATATGTGTATACTGATGTATATTACAGAAACTCCCTGAAAACTTATACAATGTTTATTTTATTATGTTATGCAACAGGGGTGAAAATAAAAGAGAGAATATAGTATAATTTTTAATTGAAAATATTGCATGCAAAAGAAACTTTTTATTTATTCTAATAAATATATTATTTCTCCCCTTAAATTTTTTCCAAAAAGGCTTTTTAGTTTTCTCAGGATTTGAAAAAAAAATCGATACATTTAAAACACATTGAACATTTTTACAGGCGACGTTTTGCGCCTTTCCTCTTTAATACCTTACAATTACAACTACTATCACTTACCTTATATAATTACGATTAGAAAACTATTCAAATTCAAAATAAATAGGATCAACTTCGGAATCCGAATCGTCTTGAGGGTTAATAATTAGCGGTTGTGTCTCTACGGTCGCATCAATTATGTTATCAAGATCCCACATTTTTTGTTCTTCTTCTATTACATGTCTTACTGCATCTTTCCAGTTTTGTTCTGTAATGTGTTGTAAAGACTCGTATAACAATTCACGTACAGCTTGTATTTTATATGACGTATTTTTTCTAGCCACATAACTTTTCATTTGTGCCCAAATGAGTTCAATTGGATTTATTTCGCAGTGGTAGGGTGGAAGTCTAAGGACTGTGATGTTTCTCCTTTCCGCCATTTTGTCAACTACGTATTTCTTGAACTTAGATTTGTGTTGCCGGGCAATTTTTAAAAGTTCTGCTTTTACCATTCCATCTTCGTAAGGCAGGTACTTATTCCGCAGCCAGTCAAGAATATCCTGTTTTTTTCCACGCAGTCATTGGAAGTCTTTCTACTAGTCGTGAATGATAAGGTTTATTATCTAATACTATAATTGAATTTTGTGGTATGTGTTCAATCATCTGCACAAAATACTCTTCGAAAACATCAGCTGTCATCTCCTCGTGATAGTCTTTTGTGCTTTTGGACTGAAATTCCAACAAACCATGCTTAACAAATCCTTTTTCACTGCCAATGTGAGAAATTATTAATCTACTGCCTTTACCAGAAGGTGGGGAGATACCAGTAGACCAACCTTCCATAAAGGCTTGTCTGGAGCTTAATATATTTTTATTTGACCAAACTTTTTTTAGAGTATGACCTGAGTTTACCCACGATCCATCCTGGTAGAAGATTGGCCTTCCTTCACCCCGGAATTTTCGTATGTATCTTAGATAATTTCTTCTCCAACATATTATCTCCTCCCGGTCAATCAAAAGTGATTTTCGGTCTGATTTCTCCCACCGGAAATTTAATTCTTTTAAAACTTGCCACAATTTAGTTCGTCCGATATGAGGCAAATCCTGGTGAATAGACAGACTTACTGACTGTACGCAACAGTACCGGTGTAAAACTTGATGATGTTGATGATGAAGCCATCACAAACAATCCAACAAAACGAGCACGAGCGAAAGGTACGTATATGTTCGTACGTATATGGAATAAAAAATCACTCACGCACTGCATATAATTCGCAAAAGAAATATTCGAGACGCTAATTACTGCCGTAGAAGCGGAAACAACGACGAGCCGTAAATTACATGCGATCAAAAACGTACTAAACAAACAAATTGTTTTCGTTCGTAATAACTTCACCCTTTTAAGTTAAGTTTCGAATATAAACTAAACAGACGAGGTACGTGGCCAAATCCGGCATCTATACCCATTATATTATTAAAAATCTGGGGAATTCCATCCTAATTATCTTGCAACCGATAGTACCTTCGGCTATAAATACCAGGATTTCTAGTAAAGTGATTAAACGCGAAGATTCGTATTGAAATATCCAAAGAGATAAGGTATTCTTATTTACAAAATTGTTAATGGTTAAATTATTATTTTTATTAATATAATATAATAACCAACATTAGCCGTGAAAGTTTTAATTGTTTTTTACTAAATATATCAGTATTAAAACATTATTAATATTAATATTAATTTTAATGAATAAACACCTCAGGAACGCCTATGATGATACAAATTTTACGACCGTTTGATGATTTTGAGGCATATTTCGTGCTATCAACAATTTGTGAACAGAGAATAATAAGCCAAATATGATACTAGGTACTTGCGTGAGCAATAGTTCAGCGCTCCAGATTTCGTAATGTTTATTTTGGCAAAGGCCATTTGCTGTATGCTAGTTGACTTATTTTATTAAACGAAATAAATATATTGAAATGAATTTTTTGCTGGCAATGAATGTAATATTTTCTATATAAAATTCAGAGCGAACTGAGAATAAGGAACGCCACTGTACACTTTCCTAGATAAATGTAGGTTTTCTTTATGCTCTAAAACTAATTACTGCGGGATATCATTTAACAGATAACGAAATGTTGACGGAGAAATAGAAACTGAGGGACACTCTTAAAGAAGCCAATAAATCTATTTGCTAGAAAAACACGGGAAAAGAAACCATTTTAAAAATTTAACCGTTTTATTGCAAATAGCATAGGCTTTTAAGTGGTAAACGTTGTTGAAAATTTTGAAAAGGATATAAAACGTGTTCTTTTATCCCATCCGTTTTACATTTGGGTTGAAGTTTTATTGGTTTTTGCTGACAAAGTATGCTCCAGATTGACGATTTGAATACTGACGTAATCTACTTTAAATGGAAAATGACACGTTGACGACAAAATACGGGACGATCCATAACATCTGTTACAATTAAAAGTAACAATCTTAAGACATTAAGAAGTGTAGGCTTTCATCGCTGGTATTTTGTAATCGTACGGTTTTATAGATAGATAGATAGATAGATCTTTATTTAAATAGAAAAACCTAATATACATACAATATAAAGAAAGTTTACTATAAATTTTTGATATATTTTTTAAGTAACATTTTGAAATTATTGAGACTAGTACATTTTTTACAGATGTTGGTACTGATTAAATTTACGGAAGCTTTTAAAAAAGAGCGAACTCATCGTACTTTTATACATAGGTCTAGGTACATAATATGGCATCTAAACCTCGGGTATTATAAGAATGAATACTTTTGTTGAAAGAAATGAATTCTTCAAAATATTCAGGTGATAAGCCATTTACTATTTTGAAGACCAAAATCATGGTGAAATAAAACAGTCTATTTTCAACAGACAACCAATTTAGAGTATTTAACATCGTCCCAATTGGGGTACGGCGATTTGTTTTAAGAATTATTCTCATTCCACGGTTCTGTAATTTTTGTAGCATGTTAAGTTTGTTAAGGTTAACTAAATATAAGATTGAAGAGCAATAGTCGAAATGAGGTTGAATAATAGTGTTATATACTGTTATTTTTGACTCCGGTGATCAATTTTGAGATATTCTACTCAGAAAGTAAAGTTTTTTTGATATGTTTTTATGAACATAGTCGAAGTGACTGTCAAAATTCAAGAATATTGTCAAGCTTGACAAGAATATTGTCAAGCTTGACAAGAATATTGTCAAGCTGGAATCCCAAATATTTAACTGTTGTCACAATTTCAATTTTTTCATTATTAATATTTACATTTATGATTTCAGAATCAAGCAAGCTATATTTATATTTGGTAGTGAAAACCATTGCCTTTGTTTTTAGTACATTAAACTTCTTAATATAGTGTTCATTTTTTGAATAGCTACATCAAAATTTTCATCACTACAGCAGATTAGAGTATCATCGGCAAAAATTCGGCAAAAATTAATAAATTCACAAATTAAAAAATATCGATATCGTTAATGTACAGAATAAATAAAATGGGGCCTAATCCCGCTACCTTGAAGAATCCCTGTATTAATATCCTTTTAAGATGACAATTGGTCTTTAAATCGAACTTTCTGTTTGCGATCTTGTAAATAATTTTCTAACTACGCAATTACTGTACCACCTATAGTCTATACCAGTGGTTCCCAACCTTTTTTCCATGATCGCCCCCTTATACAGGTTTCACCAGTTATGAATACTACAATCGGCCCCCACCCACCCAATTAAATTGAAACAAATAAATAATCTATACAAAAGGTAAGTATCCATATTTATTTATTTTTATATTTCGTAAAATGATAAATGGTTATATGTCTGTAAAAGAATTGTTAATGGTTTCTTGGGCTTCTTTTATCCGCGACCAAAATCTTTCATATCCAGACTCCCGAAACAAACTTTCAATTTCAACATCATGTTTCAAATCAATCAAGTTTTCTTGAAGAGAAGGACATACCGTTGAAAATTCTACGCTGAAAGGATTGATAAACCAAGTTGGCACTTTCAGACTAGTCAAATATTGGAATCGGGACAGCAGATCTTCTTTCAGTGTTTGGAGGTGGAGGCAATATGTTTGAAGATCCTCAGAATCACCACAAGAAGATTTCGAGTTGGGGAATTTGGTCAGATCTCTTCTCTGCATATTTTCTTCAAAAATAGATAGTTTGTTAATGAATGCTCCGACTACTCTCTTCGCTTTATCGATATTTATGTTCTTCCCCTGTAGTTGCAGGTTCATTTGATTTAATTTAAAAAAAAATATCTGATAAGAAAGCGATGTCATTTCGCTTCTCTTGTAGTTCTGTACTCAGTGTGGGGTCAGTAGTATTAAGAAATTCAATAACAGTATCCATGAGACTCAAGAACCGCCGTAAGCAATTGCCTTTAGAAAGCCAGCAGACTTTTGTATGTAGTAGCAATGTATTAAATATCTTATAATTTTCTTTACAGAGTGTACGAAATATTCGATCATTCTATGGTTTTGCTTTAATTTTATTTACCGCATCTATGACAAGTCAAAGAGAATCGTACAACCTTCAACTCAAATTTTTGTCAGCCAAATGCTCTCTGTGAATGACGCAGTAAACTCACAATGCACGATGCAGCAGCAATGACAGGTGTCCTTGATCCATGTTGTCCTGTATCCAATGAAAAATAATATCACAAGAATTATAAAGAAAATAAATCCAACATATTTATGAATCTTCCCTCACTGAACAAAGCCACTACGATTTATCTCAATAGTCCAATTAAATTCATTCTTCAATGGCTATTATAGCCACATTGAAAACATTAAAATGATAATCAATGAACTGTCACCACTAATAATACGTCTACAAGAAACTCGTCTTTCCATCAAGCAAAACTAAAAAATTATGTGCCCTATACAAAAAATCGAGCAGTACAGCAAATATCCAGTGGTGGAGTCGGAATTTTTGTACATTCAACCATCCAATCCAACGAAATTCCGTTAAATACAAATCTGGAAGCAGTAGCAGTTTCAGTAATACATCATTTTAAAATCAATATATGCAACGTATATTTACGCAAAATGCAAAATGTAATTAAACAAATTCCATCTCCCAAATTAATTTTGGGTGACACAAACTGTCACAACATCGCATGGGGATCCTAAAAAACAGATAAAAATGGACGAATATTATTAGAAGCAATTAATAACATAAAACTAGTTTTGTTAAATACAGGAACACCTACTAGATTCAATGCACATAATGGCACATTTTTCTCCATAGACGTATCTATCAGTGATTCAACTTTAGCTCCATTTTTACAGTGGAATACATTGGACCACCTATACGACAGTGATCATTTTCCAATAATAATTACTCATGACACAGATGAAAGAATCTGTACAACACCATATGAAACGTGGAAATTAAATTCAGCTGATTGGGAAAAATACTCGAACTTAGTAAGCATACGTATACCAAATCTCATTAAGTATATCAGATAATAAATCTCTATCATCTTTCAACGGTATAATTTTGGACGAAGTCAGAGATTCTATAGGAAAAACCAAAAATATCACAAAAGCTCCTCTTCCTTGGTGGAACACTGAAATCTCATCAGCTTTAAAGCAAACAAAACATGCTTTTAATATATACAAGAAGTATAACACACCTAATAACTTGAACAATTTTAGATCTTTAAGGGCCAGATCTAGATTTTTAATAAAGCAAGCAAAAAAGAGAGCTGGACCAATTACGTGTCGTCAATTGACTTGTGTACGCCCATAAGGGATATATGGCAAAAAATAAGGAAAATAAAGGGTTCAAAAATATTTATCCAGATTGACACAATAACTACAAATGATCTTCAGACAAACACGAAATCTCAGAAATTTTAGTAGAACACTAAGCAATCAGCAGTACCACCTAAATTTCTTAGAACGTAAAGAAAGAACAGAAGCATCAAAAATTATTATAGAAGATACTGCTGGTCGACTAAATAGTTCCATAACACTTGATGAATTAAATGAAACTCTTAATAACCTCAAAAATACCTCACCTGGACCTGATGACATAATACCAATTTTCATGTAAAAACTACCTATTAGCGCGAAGGTTACTTTAGTAGAGATCTTCAACAAAATGTATTCGACCCATAAATTGCCATCTTTATGGCACGAAGCAATTATAATACCATTTTTAAAAGAAAATAAACCAAAAAACTTATCTTCTTCGTATCGACGAATATCTCTTACCTTTAGCATCTGCAAACTAATGGAAAAGATTCTAAGCAAAAGATTAAAATGGCACTTAGAAAAGAAAAATCTCCTTACATTCATCCAAAGTGGGTACCGAATAGAACGGTCTACAATAGATAATATTATAGCATTAGAATCTGAAATACACAAAGCTTTTATACATAAACAAAAATTAATAGCAGTTTTCTTTGACATCACAGAAGCATTTGACACCACGTGGACATATCACATCTTAAAAACAATGAAAAGTTGGAAAATTGATGGCAAATTCTTAGCCTTCACCAAAAACTTCCTGAAGAACAGAAGTATAAAAGTTAAAACAAACGGTGTCATGTCAACTAAGAAATCACTGGAAAATGGTATCCCTCAAGGATCTGTATTAAACCCCCTGCTATTTTTAATAGCAATCAACAACGTATCTAACCATTTTATGCTTCCAGTAAAAGCAAACCTTTACGCCGATGATCTTGTAATATATATGAGAAGTAAAAACCTAAAATCAGCGGCATCAATATTACAAAATACGCAGAGCAGAGCGTTTCGCAGAGCAAAACAAAACAAACAAAAACCATGATAGCCTTGATGATCGCCAACATCCGGACCGGATAAGGCACTTAAGAAGAAGAAGAGACAGTTTACTATGTTTATTTTGTTGTTGCTGGTCTCGGATGTCTTTGGTACTATCAAGGATGACTTGAAGTAACTGAGAGCTAATTTTCTTTTGGTAGTGATCTGAGTTTTCTTTTATATTGTTAATATTTATACCGGTTATTGCTGAATTTGTGATTAATTTTATTCTTTCTAGTTTTAGATCTAGAACACTTTTTGCATTGATTAATCTATGGTCGCTGCCTGTTTAAAATTTATTTATTACACTGACATCTTTTACTATATCAATCTTGTTGGTTAGAATAAAGTCCATTTCGTTCTTAGTGGTTCCATTTGGTGCTACCAAGTCCATTTTCGGTTCGATTTTTTGTTAAAGAATGTATTTGCAATAGGCATGTTTTGGTAGAGTGTAAACTGAACCAGTCGTTCTCGCCTTTCATTTCTCTCAACAACTCCATACTTTCCTATAACTTGTTTTCGTGCCGTTTCTCTTTCCCACTTTGGCATTAAAGTCACCAATTAAATACTTGAAGTTACTTTTATTGTTATTTAATGCTTCAGTTATGTTACTGTAGAGTTCCTCTATTTTTTTTCAGTGTGAGTAATGGTTTGGGCGTATATTTGTATATTGTGTCTCTTTGATAGTTGTAAGGTTAAGCTAGCTACTCTATCCGAGATACTAGTTATTTCTACTACGCTTCGTTTCCATTTCTTGTTGATTAGGAATCCAATACCGTCTGTTCGGCCTTTTGGTGTTCATCGGTAGTAGAATGTATTTGCTAACGCTAATTCCAATAGCTCTTTATCTTTCTGTCTTATTTCGCTGATTCCTATGACGTCCCATTTTACATTTTCAATTTATTTTTCTAGTTATGCAAGTTTCGATTGATTTGATAGCGAGCAGCAGTTATATGTCCCTATATAAAGCGTTGTTGTTTTATTTGGGTAGCGGTTTAGACTCCACAGATTCTTAGCATCATCTGCCCTCCTAGCTTGATTCCGAAAGCTACCCAGTTCAGGGCCATTTGGGACTACAGAGAATGAGGGCCATAATTTGAGTGTGTCTTTCGTGTTAGGGATTATAAGGCCTCAGGGTAAGGTAAGGTAAGGGTTCACTGGTATGTTCCGATTATAAGTTCACCCCCCTCCTAGTGCTATATAAAGTACTTATGGCTTTGTGGACGTAGGATTACTTACCGGAGATTTTAATGGTTAATTTATGATATGTTCAAGTATTTTAAAGTTTTATACAGTTCCGATTTCTTTATTAAGGTCAGATGTATTATTAATAAAACTATTTCTATTCTATATTATTGAAAAAATCTCAGGTGGTTCTTTTATGTACTGAAAATAAATACAAGCAGACTATCTAAAGAATTACCGACATAAAGATTGCAGAGAGAGCTACAAAATTTATAGATTAACTTGAGAAACTAATTATATTCTCAAAATGGACGTAATTAAAATGAAAATAATTACCAACAAATAAATAAAAAAAATTATTGATTAAAAGTATAATAAATATTGCATTAACATATAAATGTGACCCTATAAGTGAGTTAATTTTGTCTAGAGTTTATAGCCATATCCTTCAATTTTTGATGGGCAGGAGAAGTGAGGTTTAATAGTCAATAAACAACCATATGAGGTTAATCTTATACGAGCAATAATTTTTACTCTGGGAAATGAGAATCTTGGATGTCGTGGAAAGCTTTAAAACTAATATGGTGTATTATTTTAATGAAGAATTTGTGCAAGAAAAATGAATATTTTAACTACAAGTATAAAGTGCTGTCTGATTGAACACTGTACCGCAAGATAAAGTTTTGCTTGTCGCGTCTTCCGATGACAAAAAATTCTACAACGTATTATGAAATTGAGGCGCGCTATTAAAAACTAACAACGTAGTATATTGAGTAAGGGAAATCTCTTATTCTATAATATCATAACGGATCATTTTTGGATATTACTCTAGAAAAATATTTAATCACTCTTCATACAATCCCGATTCTGCGTCAGGTAACTACAGAGTCCCAATGAAAGCAAAAAGATTCTATGCGGTGACTTGGATATTAATTACACTGTTCCTTGTGCTGTCCAATTATCGTTGGTCAATATATTCGAATCATATGGTTTCACAATGCACGGTAATTCTCCTACGAGAATTACTAAAACAACATCTACCATAATTGATTATATTGTCTCAGATTTCTAACCCTTTGATAAGCTCTACAATTATTAATTTAGAATTATATGATCATGAAGCAGTATATAGTAGGTTTAACACTCTTAACAAACAATCCTCGAAAACCCAATGTTTAGGTAGGATTTTTTTCGCTCAGTACTTTCGTAAATTCCAAAATTAGTGCTTGACTTTATAGTGGTACTTTCCCTCTGTGGATGTGGATCATAATTTCAGTAATGTTTTAGATATACCTGTCTGTATTTTAAATAAGGCATTCCCTTTAATTACAATTAAGTCAAAACATCACAAACCCTGGACTACCAAAGTATCCGTATATCAGCCAAGAATATGCGTTCACCACTTCACATCAAGAAATTTTTGCTCAAACATTTCTCTACCTGAATCTGAAATCTGAATCCTGAAAATTTAAATGAATACCTACTTTGTTGTTGTGAGTAAAAATATAACATCAACTATTTTGCCTAGATCCTATTTCCTATCCTATTTCCTATACCCCAATTCAAAAAAGGTCTCGAATTCATTCTCTATAAGACCAGTTAATAAATCTGAACTAATCCAAACAATCAGTAGTATCAAAAGCAAATCTTTCTATAGTACTGATGGATTATTCATTAAAATTTTCTTAAATCTCTCAAAAAGTGTGTTGGAAGTCCTGGTCTCGTTAATTAACGATTCATTTGCAAAAGGTATATTTCCAGAGTTTTTGGTATATTTGGTATATTTAGGTATATTTCAATTAAAATATTTTGGGCATGTTATGAGAGCAAACACAGAAAACATGGAAAGACTCATAATACAAGGAAAGGTAGAAGGCCGAAGATCACGAGGAAGATCCCTAACAAGATGGATAGATCAAATTACAGGAATATGCCAAAGACCTATGCATGAATTAAAAGAAATGACCAGAGACAGAGATCTCTGGAGACGGACAATACACGACATCACGTCGACCACTACACTCCCCCTGGGGGGTCAGGATTGAGGAGAGGAGATTTCCAGAGTGCCTAAAGACAGCCATTATTATTCCTCTTCATTAGGGTGGTGAAAAATCTAATGTCTGCAACTATAGACCTATTGCCTGACTACCGGTCGTATCCAAAATTATTGAGAGACTTATAAAAGCCCGACTTATGTCCTTTCTCGTTGAGAACAACATTTTATCACAAAGTCAGTTGCTTTTTATGTAATAAATGTACCAGCGATGCTATGTTTTCTGTACTACATAAGGTCTATCAAAGACTAAACCATATTCTTTTTACTGCCACTGTTTTTTTTATTGTGTAAATCACGACATTTTGATAAAAAAAAATTCTATGGAATTCAAGGTATTTCTTTGAATTGGTTCCAATCTTACTTGAGGAATAGAAAACAAGTAGTTAGAGTAAATGATACTGATTCTAATCACAAAAGTACCACAAGGTTCAGTACAGGGTCCTCTACTTTTCCTTATCTTTAGAAATGACACTAACTTAAAAATCGATGGAAAAAATTTTCTTTTTGCTGATGATAACAGTTGTTAATATTGCAACTCTTCATGCAATTATAACTTCTGATCTACTTAAAACAAAAACCTGGTCGGACGCTAATTTACTCTCTTCTAACATGGATAAGACAGTAGCATTATTCTTCAACTCTTGCTTCTGAATAACAGCCAGATGAGTATTGTTGATTCTGTAAAATTTCTTGGTATTTCTATAGACAGCAAACTTAAATATGGTCCCTTCATATCGATTTGTTAGGTAAGAAACTAGACTCAACCTGCTATGTAACAAGATCTGTTTCGAAGGAAATCAATTTAGCATCTTCCAAAATAACCTATTTTTTTTGTTTGAGTCTCATCTTCGATATGGCTTTTCTTCTTGGGGTTATACAGCCGCCCAATCTGATGTTATTTTTAAATTACAAAAAAGAGCAATACGGTATCTTTTTGGCCTCAGTAGAATAAAACATTGTAAAACTTCAAAAATCACGGGATTTTAACTTTACCCTCTCTATATATTCTAGAAATTGTTTTTCTAGATGTTTTCACCTACATGTTTCTCCAGCAAGACCTAACCATGACTACTCCACCAGAAATTCAAGTTTTGATGTATATTTACCGATCCCGTCCACTGGGATAATAAAGAAATCTATATTTCTATTCTATTTTTAGTCATATAACTCAGTCACGTAAAAAAAGTAATTATACGAGTATTAGCGGGCCTTGGAATGAGCCTTTGGTTGGAGAATTAGCCCTTTCCACACAAGAAATTTAAAACAATTATCACATAACCTAACTTGGGTATTCAATTTTACACTAGCTTTAAAAAACAAATTTAAAGAATATAAGTTCATTTGAAACACATTTAAGCACTTTTGGCTACTTTCGTAATATACTACAAGCCCATGGGACATTTTTAATAGGTTATTTGACTTAGCATAAATCAAATATAAATCAATACTACAATATGTAATAACAACGTAAGAAACTATGCCGCTAATTCTTATTGGTACACAAAACATGTCTTACCCCCTTGAGTGGTAGTTATGTTAACTGTGACTGACATGAACCGGTAAGAATTGACAGCATAGTTTCTTAAGTTGTTATTAATTATTGTAGTATTGTTTTATTGTAAATGAGCAAGAAATAAGAAAAGAATGGCAGCTGTATATATCAGAGTTGTATGAAGATGACAGGAATAATATTGTCGAATTCTACCAAAACTGTACTAACGGCCCAGAAATTATGAAATGCGAAGTAGAACATGCTATAAATAATGCTAAAATTAGAAAAGCTTGTGGTCCAGCTGATACACCAACCGAGTTGCTGAAACTAATAGAGAATGATAACATAAAAGTAGTAGTAAGACTTTAATTCAATATATAACACCGGAGTGATTCCCGCAGATTGGCTCAAATCCATCTTTATCGCAATACCTAAAAAACACAATGCGAGAAAATGCGCAGAATATCGATTAATTAGCCTAATGAGCCGCACTCTTAAAATTTTCCTCAGAATACTTCACAACAGAATTAGACGCAAATGCGAAGAAGATCTTGAAGATACCCAATTTGGTTTTAGAAATGCTATGGGAACCAGGGAGTCACATTTTGCGCTAAACATCCTATTACAAAAATTCCGTGACCAAAAAAATATGTATTTGCATGTTTTGTGGACTTCGAAAAGGCATTCGATAAAGTACAGCATGTAAAATTAATGCAAATACTGAAAAATATCGAAAGAGATGACAAGGATATTCGTGTCTTTAAAAATTTGTACTGGAATCAAACTGCTATTGTAAAAATTGGAGATAACTACACCGATGAAATCCCCATACAACGAGGAGTCAGACAAGGTTGCATTTTGTTGCCAACATTGTTCAATGTTTACTCGGACCAGCTATTTAAAAAGACATTTGAGAGACAACCATATGGAATAAAAATCAACGGGGAACTACTTAATGTGATTAGATATGCAAACAATACAGTAATTCTATCAGATAATATTGAAGGTCTTCAAATTCTGCTTGATAGTATTCACGAGGTAGGAGAGAAAATGAGTATTAAAATAAACTCAAACAAAACCAAACTTTTAGTGTTTAGTCGTGACCCACATCCCGATGCAAAGCTTCAATTGAACGGAGTCCAAGTTGAGAAAGTTAACAAAATGACATATTTGGGAACTGTGATAACGGACCAACTAGATCCAGACATAGAAATAAAACGTAGAATAGCAATGACTTAAACTACTTTTATGAAAATGAAGTCATTTCTTTGCAATAACCATCTCAGTTTAGAACTAACGGAAAGAATGGTTAAGTGTTATGTTTCGTCTGCACTTTTGTATAGTGCAGAAGTGTGGACGCTAAAAGTATCGATCATGAACAAAATTGAAGCATTGGAAATGTGGGTTCATAGACGAATGCTGAAGATACCTTGGACAGCAAGGAAAAACTAATGAAGAAGTACTAAGGAGCGTCAACAAAGAGAGAGAACTGCTAAAGGACTATTAAACATCGAAAAATGTCTTATCTGGGACATATAGTAAGGGGAAGTCGATATAATATTTTACAACTGATCCTTAAAGGCAAAATAGAGGGCTGTAGAGGTGTAGGAAGAAAATAAGTTTCTTGGTTAACAAACATTCGTGAATGGACTCAGATACCAAATGCAGGACAATTATTCCATATTGCAGAAGATCGAGAAGCCTTCGCAATGGTGATCGCCAACGTCGGATAGTTCTGATATGGCACGAGAAGAAGAAGAAGTATTGTTTTATATATGATTTATGCTAGGTCAAATGATCCATTAGAAACCTCCGATGAGCTTATATGAGAGCTTTTCGCCAGGAATTCGCATTAAGTTAACCTTATATGTCTGTTTGTGGTCTATTTTAATTATAATAGTTCTAAATCCAAGAAAATACTGCTAAATTAGTTACATAAGAAACTAACTACTTCAGAATCGAGACTTTCCAGTCCCAAAAAACCCAAAATAATGGTGAAAGCCTGACAATTAACGGAAGTGCTTTAGAACAAGTTGAAAACTACCACTATCTTGGCACAATAATTAATCACACCAACGATTACTCCAAAGAAATCAAAGTTCGAATAGAGAAAGCACGTACCAACTTCAATAAAATGAGAAAGGTACTTTGTGCAAGAGAACTAAAATTGGACTTGAGAGTTAGGCTGACAAGGTGTTATATTTTCTTGACTCTGCTTTATGGGATGGAAGCATGGACACTTAACGCGTCGACTGCTAAAAAGTTGGAAGCATTTAAATATTGGGTGTATAGAAAGAATCCTGAAGATATCATGGACCGAGCATGTAACAAATAACGAAGTGATGAGAAGAATCAACAAAAGAATGGAAGTATTGGAAACCATCAAGACACGAAAGCTGCAATACCTGGGGCATGTTATGCGTATAATGAGAGATAAAACCTACTTCAATTGATTATACAAGGGAAAATCCAGGGCAAGAGAAGTGTAGGAAGAGAAGAATCTCATGGTTGCGTAACTTGAGGGAATGGTACGGATGCACATCAATTGAACTATTCAGAGCAGCAGCATTATAGCATGATGATCAGAATAGCCATGATGATTGCCAACCTCCGTCGCGGAGATGGCACGTGAAGAAGAAAAAGATGTCTACTAGCATTAATAGAAACACAATGGATATATTTAGTAGAACATTAATAAGATAATCTTAGACCACAGAAATTACCAAATAGAAAGCATTTTTCGTAACAATCTTTGATACAGGTATCTAACAACTGCTTTTGATAAAGTTGGTAATCACAATATGTAATAAACAAAATATACAAAATATTAAACGTCATTTTTTATGTATAAACAATATATAAACAATGTAAGATCGCTATTTGATTTTAAATACTAAAGGTGAAGATCGAATTATATGGAAAAGTGACACAATTTTACTCAAGCGTAGAAAATCCTTTAAAATGAGAGTTTGTAAAGTTAGTTTATAAATTTATTGCTTAATTATTGCTAAAATAACTTCATAAGTCGATTTTTTGAAAGTTATTATTAACATCTCTAAAAATACACAAAAACTGTAATTACCTAAACATTGTTTATCCCAGAAAGCTTTTATCTACAACGTTATTATGCGTAAACTATTAAATCTACATGAATTGTGAAAGCACCAATTTAAAGAGAAAGGTTTAGTTTATCAAATTAAATCATTTAACGACCAAAAATTGATGTTAAATATCGTAAAATAGGTTTACAAAAGTACTATGATTTTAAGCTAATAAACATTTAAAAAATAACTTTGATGCATCAACATATTGGCATTTTTACAGGAATTAAAAAAAATACACTATCCTACCACCCTTAGAACCCGAGGTAGCCCTTTTTTAATTCTCGATTTTTCTATTTCAAAAACTGAATTTATAAATTCAAATTTATAAAAGTCGTAATATCTCTGGTTCTAATCAACGAAAATTGATGCTTTTTTATAATTTGGGTTACATCGTTAAAAAGATTATTAAAATTCAATTAGCTAATTTGTGAATTGTTTATTTAACCGAGTAATTTTTTAAACTAGTCTGATCTATGCTGATGATATTTTAAGCTTTTTAAAAATATACATACTCCAAATGAGTACTGTCAGTTACTACAGGAGGACCTTACTTCAGTTATAGAATGGTTCAGGGACAACAAACAAATATTGTTAATAAGGCCTACAAAATACTGGGATTTATAATAAGAAATTACAAACATTTTAGTATAAACACACCCATAACGCTTTAGCCAGACCAAATTTGCAATATGCATCAGTTTTAATGGGCTTTTGAACAAAAGTTAATATTAATATTAATAGAAACGATACAAAAATATTTATTTTTTTAAAAAGTGTTTATACTTTAAGAAATACAATGTGTATCGTTACCATTATGGCATCAAACAATTGCTTCAAATATTTGGTTGGCAGGCATTAGAGCACAGAAGAACTATTCATTACTTGTGTTTATTTATAATATTATTAACAATGTTAAATATAAAACATGTGGGTTGATCAATGTTATTAGGTTTCATGTGACTAATGTCAATCTAAGAGTGAATAGTAGTGACCTATTTTCTTATAGTCCATATAATGCTTGTTTTACTAATTATATGCAATATCAGTGTAATGTGTTAATAAATATCTGTTATATAGACCTCTTAACTGTAGTGTAAGGGATATTAAGAAATGTTATGGATATATAATAATAGCCGTCGGACTCAAATAATTGTTTAAAACATTTTATCAATCATTTTTTTAATGAGTTTACTTTTCTGTATTTTTTATTTTGTATTTATGTAAATATTGTTATACTAAGTAATGAGCACCCTTACATGTAATTACTACCTAGGTGTGTGTTTGTAAGAATAATATTTAAATAAATAAACAATTTAAAATAAATATTAATTTTGCAAAATTTTACTTTTCTCTTATTAATATTAGAAGAAAAGGTTATGAAATGATAGGTAACTTAAATATTAGGATATACTTATAAATAATAGCTTTTAAAAATAAATTTTACAAAAAAAAATTATTTTTATATTTGAAAATCAAATTTATACTGTTAATTTTTCTTGAATTATGCTTGCTCTTGAAAAAATACTATTTCTTGTCTAATATTATGCCTCTGTGCCAATTTTGATAGCATTTATATATATACAGGAAACTATTAGCAAAAAATGAAAAACAAAAATTAACTTTAACACACTGTATCTTTTTCTAACATCTCAACATTTTATTAAGGCATATTTGGCCCAATAGCCATATTTTGGTCCCAAATACCCTGTCCTTAGTCTATGTCCCAATAGTTATGACTCACCCTGTATAATTCCCCTACTTTACCTATTTTTGTCTAGATTCTTCGAAGCATCACTTTCTAGTTGGGATTGTCTCTCTAAGAATTTGTAAAGTGCAATCAGCCCTAAGTACCACTGATATCTGATAACTGCTAAAATTACCTATTTATTTAGTGAGTTTCTGAATGTGACTGTCTTCTGTCTTGATTTTTAATTTGTTGAATTGCTACTAAATTAAGTATACGGATAATTAAAAGTTAAAAAAATGGTAAGATTAATGAGATACATAGAATTCTTGCGCTTAGAAATGAACCAAACTACTGGGGCGATAAGTCGCCCCTCCTGGTACTGGTGTAAAATCTACTGGTATTTAAAATTCACCCGGTATTAGGAAGATTAAATAAAGAGTATTTTTAACGAGTACTTACCGATGTAAACGTTAAGCACGATTTGCTTTGCATCGTGTGTGAGATAAATATAACCAGAACGTTTTTTCAGGTTCAGACTCGTATTCACTTCCTGCAATAGTAGCAAGTAGCAGTAGAAAGCCCATTTAGTGATAATTTTATATTAAGTAAACATTATCCTTTTACCTGAATAAAATTTCAAGAAATTTTCTAATCTTTTATAAACACTGGCTTTATGTACATAGAAATTTATAATTCTGAATTCGAAGTAAAAATGCAATTTTAAAACTGATTAATTTTAAATAGGTACACAAAATTATGCTGAAAATTTTATTTACCAATCGTTACCAACTCAAAATTAAAATACGTACCTGGCTACACCTACTTTTTATCATTTAGTAAAGTACCTTTAAACTTTGAATATTATTTAAAATTAAACCTAATGTAACGAAAGACTAAGGGTGACGATTCGTTACAGAATTTAGGGAGTACAGTCATTTTGTGCTTGATATCGGCCCAGTCACTTAATCTGGGGATTTCCATTTGAATTATCTTGCAACGGATAGTATATATATATATATATATATATATATATATAATATATATATATATATATCGGAAAAAGGAGTAACGACCGTCAATTTCCAATATATAAAAGGATCACTCAACAGAGTGGTGGGCTCTTATATCGGTCAATTTGTAGGTGGAGAAATGAAAGACAAAGTTGGTGTGCCACTCTATCTATTTTGAAAACGTTTCGCTTTCGTATTCTGAAAGCATCATCAGTTCATTCTAAAAAGTATAATATAAGAACCACACAATCATGGAAAAGATGTTACAGGTGTTACCTTAAAAAGACATGTAGCAGTCAAAGATGTTAACAAGCTTATGAATTCAAGTTTAATTCATTTTATTCAAGTTTTAATTCATAAGCTTGTTAACATCTTTGACTGCTACATGTCTTTTTAAGGTAACACCTGTAACATCTTTTCCATGATTGTGTGGTTCTTATATTATACTTTTTAGAATGAACTGATGATGCTTTCAGAATACGAAAGCGAAACGTTTTCAAAATAGATAGAGTGGCACACCAACTTTTGTCTTTCATTTCTCCACCTACAAATTGACCGATATAAGAGCCCACCACTCTGTTGAGTGATCCTTTTATATATAATATATATATATATATATATATATATATATATATATATATGTGTGTGTGTGTGTGTGATGTGTGTGTGTGGATCTGTAATGTATAATTAATCAATTTATCGAACACCTTTTTAACTAATTTATATATCCTGTATAAAATCGATGCACAAAACGCAAGATTCAAAATCAACTAAATCTAAATTGTTTATTGCCATATTTTCTATTTTCTCTATTAGGTATAGTTAAAGTAAAAGCTAAAGTAAAGTAAAATTATTTTGATTACAAAATACCCTTGTTGATAATCGCCCACATTCATTAATTTCCCCTTCTGTTGAATGAAATCGGTAACGCGTTCAATAGCAAGATGTTGGTTTCAACCAGAATACGCAACATTCCAATTAATTGATGTATGGGAATGATACTAGAGGTGGGCTGGTACCTGCAGGACGAATCGGTTTGAATGATACCGCAGTGGGAATCATACGAATTTTGATTAACCGTGTCTCCAGTATGTTTTGATTGTCGCGTGAGTGTATACTTCAAGAGTATTTACGAGAATTGTTGATAGTCTACTGTCCATGACCATTAGCCACTATTCCTTCTACTTGTGCTTTTGATACATCACTATAATAGTAAGTAGTGGCCCTTTTTGTGATTTGAGCAATTTCCTTGAGCCAATGTTGGTTTTGGTCATATATTGTGCTTTTCTTGAATTATCTAGTTAGTTGGACTTGGATATTGGTGATCCGTCAATCTATGATATACCTAAAACTCTTCGGTATAATCACATCTCTAATGCCTTTAGGCTCTAACCATTTACCGTTGGTGATTCCTCTACAGAGCAGTATGTAATAATTTGCTATGCGCATTTTTAGTTCGTTGGACAGTTTTCTACGGCAGTCAAATGTTTTAATTTTACAGAATGTGCAGCGCCTTTATATCCTATATTTCTAGTATTTATAATTTTGAAATTTTTAAAGACTTGATCCTTGAGAAATTGCGAATAAAATTTCTTTTATGTATTTTCTGTTAACCAGTCTATTTTAATAGTTGTGAATCGCTGGAAACTTCTTAGACTAGGCGGGATCTGTAGAAATTCAGACCATAATGGACATTTTCCATAGGAAGCTATTTTTTTGTTGGAATCCCTTCAGGATGTGCTTAATATCGATAATCACGATATGCACAAAATCTGAAAATAATTGAAAATTTTTCATTTTTTGCTCCTATTTTCATTTATAATTCGGAAAATATTGATCCTAGAGAAAAAATTATGAGAAGTTAAAAGTTTCGTTATTCAATTTTACACAATATTTCGTTAGCTAGAAATTGAAAATTTAATGTTTATTGTTGGAAAAATAGCAATAATTAAAAAAAAAGTACAAAAATGAAGTTAATCCTTTAAATGTTTTCGACTTTCTAAACTTGACTTAAAAGCTCCATATTCCGCCTAGAAAAACTTTTTAATATGTTTAAAACGTGTGCTAAATTTTGATAAGATCAGTCGGGTAGGTTTTGCGTATTAAATTTTTTAATCCAGCCTACTGGAAAGAAATCGCAAATTTCCAAATTTATAGTAGGCCCTAAATAAGGCTCTCATATAGTTGCAAATTTTTTTACATATAAAGGAAAGCTCAAACTTTCAAACGCTTTTTGTAAAATTCAAATCTGTTCACTAGGAGAGCTTAGAATTTTTTTAAAAGTTTTAAACATTTTTTAGGCTTATAAACAAATTGAATAACTTTACGAGCTTTAAACATATCAATTTCAAAATTTATACACTTAAAGAACATTAAAAGACTCTTCTTAAAAAAAAGATACACTCGGCTTACTGGTTGCCGAGATATTGAAGGTCAAAGTTGGCATACATTTGCCGTGTAAGCATAAGTTATAGAGGGCTCGTTTTTAAACAAATGCCCTCGTCTTGTCAAGTACTTTATATATGAAAAGTTTTACGTAATGTGCTTCATGGCAACATCCATAAAAAAGACAAATAAAAAACCGTTTTCACGTAAAATGTCGCTTGGAATGACTGAGAGGTGGTGGTGGGGGACATTCACTCGAAATGTAAATCGGCGAGTTCAAAATCATAGCGCGCACTAAAAATTGCATTGTCTCGGCTTCTTGTTAACAAATTTTGCTCTTTATTTTTGTCTATTATCTTCACTGCAATGGTCAGACATGTAAACATATTGAACACAGTAAAATATTCGAAGAAGTTGAATGAGATATGGATATGGAGTCGATGGATTCCTTAGATTTTCTAGAGGCACAAGATAAAGCTACAGATGAAGAAGAAGAAACATTAAATTTTCAGATCGAGGATGAATATATTGAAATGGAAAAAAAACTGCAGCCCAGATGCTAAGACAACTAGAATTTGCTCGCGAACATCTGGATTGGGGCGACTATCAATGAAGTCAGTATTATTCTCCGACGAAAGTAGGATCTGCAACGACATCTACATTTACATGGCAACGACAAGAAGCGTCGAGTCTATATAAGGCCAGGCTCTCGTTGTATACGAGAAATTGTGTCATATGGAGGCGGTTTTTGTATGTTTTGTGCAGGCATTTCCATGGATGGGAAAACCAAGCTGGTTTTCGTGCCTGGTGGAGGACGTGGAGGAGGATTAATGGCGGATCGTTACATCAGATATATTTTGGAGAAACATGTGGTTCCATACGCGGGATTTGTCTTTGTTTTATTGCATGATAAAGCACGATGTCATACCGTGCGAGTCACCACCACCAATCTGACTGAGATTGGTATACCTACAATAAATTGGCCTGCTTTGAGTCCGGACATAAATCCAATAGAGCATATTTGGGATGAGCTAAACGAAGGGTCCGGAGCAGAAATCATGCATCAAGGAGCATATTGGAATTAAGAGCTGCGCTTAATGATGAATGGAAAGCAATGCCTCAAGAATTTATTACAAAAGTCATCCGATCCATGCGAAATCGATTGGAAAGCAGTAATTAGGAATAGGGGTGGTAATATCAGATACTGAAAAACAAAACAAAAATAATTTTGTAATTGATGAATTCTCTGTTTATTACGTCTTTCTTGGGATAGTTCCAATGATAAATATTTGAGAAACTCTGTTCGTATTGCATATTGTTTTTATAATGCGTCTTCCAAATAATGAAACAGCAGTTTTTGTAAGTTCAATATTAATATTAAAGTTACTGTTTGCATATTACATCTTGTTATTTTCATACTTCTTACATTAAAACAAAAGGTGTAATCTCAAATATCGCTTTTGAGTCGATTGTTTTGCACTCAAGTATATATATATATATATATATATATATATATATATATATATATATATATATATATATATATATATATATATATATATATATATACATATACTTATTGAATTTCTCAGGATGGAAATTTAACTATTTTTTTGACCTCCTAGAAATTGATCGGGAGTAAAAAGAAAACTTACACACTTTTATGATTTTCAATTAATTGTCAAAATTTAACCAAACCAGAGAAAAACTTTTGAAAAACTGTAAATTTAAGGATTTTTAAATACCTTTTAAGAAATAATTTAAGAAACAAATTAAAATGCATCTAGTATATTCGAAGAGACAGCTGTTTAAAAATGGTCAGTTTTTCGAAAATTGCATATTTTTATCATTTTTAAACCGGTAGTACTTTTTCCTGACAATCGCAAATTCAATTAAAATTTAGAGGAAGATATAGTTTTTTGTAAACAATAATGTCTACTTATTAAATTTCTTGACCGGTAACTCTATCGTTACATTCCCTAATTATCTCATCCATGTGTATTATAAATAGGGTTTGACTTAATATTCCCTCTTGTCTCAAACCCTCGTTTGCAGTAAATGGTTTTGATGTTATTTTTTGAACGATGACTTAATTTATATTGCTTTTGTAACTGTTCTTAATCACTTATATCATTTTGGTACTAATACCTCTCTTCTCTAATATTTCCCATAATTTTTTCCCTTGGTACCATGTCAAAAGCATTTTCATGGTTTATATACGCGATATACATCTTTTTTCCTGTTGATGATATTTTTCTATTATTGGTTTAATGGTAAATAATTGACCTTGGGTGCGTCTGCCTTTTCTTAATGCGCTTTGTGATTCCGTAAGTGTGCTGTCAATTTTCCGGTTATTCTTTTGTTCCATACTTTTTCGTATATTTTAATGGCAGTACCTAAGGATATTATTCCTCTGTAGTTGTTGCAACACTGTTTTTATAAATTGCTACTATCTGAGCCTTCTGCCAGCCAATTGGTATCTGTTTTTGTCTTCCTACGACATTACCTATCTTTAGTAATAACTCTGTTGCAGTTTGCCCCATTTTTTTATCATTTCACATGTTATTCTATCATATCCCGGTGCCTTTCCGTTTTTCATTTCTGCAATAGTTCTTTCAGCTCATTAATGGTTAGAGGATCTACATTATCATCTTCTATTCTTTGGTTCAACAGGTTGTTTTCTTCTTGATATAGTGAGTTTGTAGCATCTCTCGGAAATATTCTCCCCATCTATTCATTATTTCATTGTCTTCTGTAAGAAGTTCTTCAGTTTTATTCTTTATGTTTTTATGTCTCGAATTTTTTCTTTTCTCGTTGATTTTAAAAAACTATAGAATAATTTCTGATTCTCTATTCTGTTTGTTTCTGCGTTTTCTCCAAATTCTCTCCATTTGTATTTTTTTGCTTTTGCAACAAATTATTTTACTAATTTTCTTCATTTTTTATATTTTTCATAGCTTTCTGGTGTTTTATTTTGTAAGCCTATTTTCGAAGTAAGTTTAAGTGACATGTTTAAGTAAATCAATGCTTAAAGGTAGTCACTGCTTCACCACAAACACCAATGGCATGACTGGACCTATAGATTCTAAAGTAGTTGGTTCGCTATGTTAACACATTTTGCACGATTTTTATAAGCTTAAGAAGTTTTGGACGTCTTAAAAGAGATAACATATAGATCTGACAGGTAGATCCTCTGTATATATTACAAAAGTAACAAAAAGGACTTAAAACGTATATTAGACGATATTATTTCTTTAAAACCATGTATAAAGAGATCAAACTATTCTACAAAAGTGAGGTTCTGGATTTATATTTATTTTAAATTTTTCTGTGGCAGTGACTAATTACCTAAAAGAAAGCAGGCTTATTTCATAGACTATATTCTTCTCGAAGTTTACAATTGATCAATCCTCCAACTCTCATTTAAAGGAGCCCTTGTGTTTTTGGCCTTTTTTTCTTCTTCCTTGGTAACCAGTTTTAATGTACTTTGCATTATTGTAGACATTTTTTATCTCGTTTTTCTTGTAATTTTCTTCAATACACTTATGTTTATGATCCATATTATACTTTCTTTTTCGCGCTCTTAGGATTTGCTTTACTTTTTTTCGTTGTTCGACATGCCTTTCTAGGTCGTCTTGTTTTCGCTATCGCAAACTTTAATCTCAAATCTGATTTTTTTTTTAAATCTGTTCTACATTCGTCATCGAACCAGTGGTTTTTTTTTTAATCTTTTTGTTGGACACTGCTATATGTACCTTCTTCAGCCCTGAATTCAGTTTTTACATTCAGCTTTTAATTCCTTGCCTTTGTTTACAATTTCCTTTCTCAAGTGTATTTCCTTTTCGGTCAAGTTATCGTTGATGAATATCTTCAGTAAGAAATCTGAGTTTGTTTTTTCTTTCATGACCTTATTTTTTTTGCCATAATAGTTTCATTTCAGATACTATTTCGATATCCATTTTGGTACTTTTGTATATAAAATCTTTTACGTTATTTTTTAAAAGTGGTTAATCTGTTGCGACTATTGGTAGACTCGTCTTTTCATATGTTTTTCAATTCTTTCTACTTTATTTTGAACCTGTGTTAATTTGTTTTTTGTTTCTTCCAATTCTTGCTTTATTTTCATATTTTCATTTTTCAGCAATATCTTTTCTTATCTATATTCCTTATTTTCTTACCTGATTTTTTTCAATTCTCCCATCATTTTCTTGAACATACTTACAACTTCGTCCTCATCCTCTGAATCTTTCTTTGGTTTTCTTCTTATAAATAACAGAGCAGGCAAAATTCAACCTTGTTTTACACCTTTCTTAAATATGTCACCAATTTATTATTTTATTAATATAATAATAAATTTTGATTCCAAACAGTGAATCCGTACCAAGAAACTAGTCATTAAAAGGAACGATTTGACCAACTTCTAGTTTTGTTATACATTGCAATCCAATATTTCGCATCCGTTTAAATTTAATTTCGAATAGAAATGCTTCCGAAAGCTTTTATGTCATAAATTATTTAATATGGATCATGCATTAATTTTCTATAGTTTACTGAAATTTTATGGAATTTGGTACAGAATTGTTTTTCAACAAAAAATAAACATTTAAACGAATGCTGTCGATTAATTGTTTTTAGTCTTCATTTTCCTTAATACGTTTCTATTTTAAACACGTTTTAGTGGATAATAGAGTAGTTTTTGTTCAAGCAAATACGTATACGTAACGTATCTTTTTTGACATATAAGCAAGCGCTGCATTAATGGTAGAACTTGACGTATCTAGTACGTCTTACCTAACGTAACGGGCTGATACAGTTACGTTCATACGCATCCCTATTGAGCCAAAGTAACCGAATGCTCAAGGGATCTTACCCGATTACCAAAATATCAACATTTCATCACATTTGTGGTTAAGTATATTTTTTTTGATTATATAATGGAAAGCAGTAGAAAACGATTTCACTTCAGCAATGAAAATGATTTGTTTTTGTTGAAGGAAGTCGTAGGCCAGAATCCTTACGATTATCCAGAAAGGTGGAATTTAATCCAAAAGCGAAAAATATTTTACATTATATATATTAGACATGGTATAAATATAAAGTGGCCGTATAGAACGTGCAAGATCTGAAAGAAGCGCATTTTCTATGTACCTTGTTTTCTTCATCATCAATAAAGGCACCTAATGTTTAATTATTGCATCCACCACCAAAATTTAAATTGTTGAAAAAATATTTAATATTTATTTTGGAATATAAAAAATAGGGTTAAATGACAAGGACAACACTGGCACTGACAACTTATTAGTTTGTCACTATTTCGATGATGGCAACACCATCGTTACGTTACGTGCAGAACAAAAACTCTCAATTTAACGTTCATCTTCTTCGATACGTAGTTCTTTATATCGGCAACGATGATAGGCCCTTGACGTATTTTAAAATGTACAACTGACTCAGCATTAATTGTAGCTCTAACTCTAAGTATAAATGTAACTGAATGAGGAAGGTTTATTGAAATAAACCTGTTGTAAACATTTATAGTTCCTAATTCCTAATTATATATTTACGTTGGTGGTAAGTTTTCTTCTTCTTGGTCTTCTCGTGCTGTTTTCATTTCGAAATTTGACTATCATCATTGCTATTTTGATCTTAGATGCAGCTGCACGGAACAGTTGGTTGAAGTTGCATAAAAACCAATCTCTGAAATTTTGGAGTCAAGACATCCTTGTTCTCCCTACTCCCTACTTTCTTCTTCTTCCTAGAATTTTTTCCTGGATTTTGTTTGGTAGAAGTTGATTTTCAATATTTTTCTATATCATAGTTCGAATACTTTTATTTGGTTGCAGCAGTACTTATTCGTAGTCCACGTCTCCATGCCATATAGAAGGATAGAATAGATACATTTTACTAAACGTGTTTTAGTTCTAGACAGTTCCAGATAGTTATATTTCAATTCTGTTAATCTGCTCATTGTTAATTTGGAGGTTGTTAATATTAATGTTTTTCTTTGATACAGCCATCAATTTAGTTTTCGTTGGATTTTTATTAGTATGTCAGGCATCTTGGTTTACATAAAGGCATCGATGTGTTAATACATTGTGATTTTCAGAAAGTTTTAACATATGGCTCAATAAACTCGGACAAACAGTGTTTGGCGTTTGATTTCTTCTGTTTGTTTTCTCATTTGTGCAATAGAATTAACGAGTCTTGAAATTTAATGTATGCACGTTGCCCAGATTTACCATTTTTTCTGTTAGTATTAGTCACTTTGGGTTTTTATCATTACAACTCTTGTTTTATTGTAACCTTTATTAAAAATCTATTACTTTAATATTTTTTAAGTTTAACAACATTTTCAAGACTTTTTAATTGTACACAGTCAGGAACATCTTAAAAATATTAAACAAAAGTCTAGAAGCGCCTAGTCGTCTCAATAATTTTTTTCATTCAAACTATGTACCACTATATTTGAAACATAATAATTTAAAGGTTATTTAAAGATAGTTTAATTATTGTCTACCTAATTAAGTATTCAAAATGTCCTCTGTTGTTAATTTGAAAGTATTCTAAACGATGGTACAATTCATCTATTGCATTTTTTCCGTAGATACTGGACTGGTAGACAAAAAAACCTTAATTTTGTTGTAATCACTAAACTGCTATTCTGTTACACTATAAATCAGACAAAGGAGTTAAAAAATAATTTTTTTCATAGCAACAAATCAATTTCACAAGTGGGAAATAAAAAATAAAACCAACTTCTTGCAGCAATACTTTTATTACAGAGTCTTGCAACTACAAACAAAGTTCAGCAACGCGTAGGCCTCCTCTAGCTTTTAATATTACTATATTTTTGAAGTTTTTTTTATTAAATTATTAATAAAGTTCTTAGTTATGTGTCTAAATTACATACAACTTATTGTCAATTTTTTTAAAGCCAATTTGGAGAATCTGGTTCAACTGCTTTATATGTCAGCTCGAACGTGATTAATACAGTTTAATTCTGCCGAAAAGGGTGGCTACTTCATTTTTTGTTACTCTATCCTATGCTAATTTGCCATGCCCAATTTTGAGCGTGCATAGCTCCTTTGCATACTGTATTGTGTATCATTATAGTATACATAAAATATGCCGTCCTTCCTGCCATGAGCCCAAATGACGAATGTATTGCTCAACATATCGTAGCTAATATGTGGGTTTGAGCATTGATATGGATAGTGCTGGGGTCTCGAAGTCTTCCGTAAAGATATTGGCAATTACTGGAGATACTGGGGAGCCCCGTTAGGGCACCATTTATTTGTCTGTAGAGTTGAGTTTTAGAAGATAAAATAAGTTTTGGACATACAATGTTTAATGATAGATAAGCGATTTTGCTGGATACTGTATTTATTTTCAGAATGTTTAGAGTTTATCTATAGGAATGTTTATAAAGAGTAATACGATAACTAATCTTACTACAATGCCTGACGGTTAGATAGGTAATTGTTTAAGATGTTCAATGAAATGAAAAGACTTTTTGAAGAATGATGAAGCATATTCGGAGAGAGAGGTCGTAGAGTTTGGCCGAGTGGGCCTCGATAGACTGAGACGGAAGCCTGAAGAAGACATCGAAGACGAGTTTAATAAAATTAATGTAGTAATATTAATCTTAGCTCTAGGTATATATATATATATATATATTATATATTATATATATTATATATATATATATATATATAATATATATATAATATATATATAATATATTGTTTTGTTTTTTCCTGGCCGTGAATGTTTATAAATAGAAATTTTATAATTCATGAGTTTTCGGTCTCTATAAGTGAAAACCATTTATTACGGTTATTTGACCCATTTTCAATAAGCTCTCTATACTCTCTCTCTCTCCTCCTCTCTCTCTCATCAATCCATTGTGATGCCGTTTATTGTCCGTCTCTAAAGGTCTCTGTCTCTGGTCATTTCTTTTAACTCATGCATAGATCTTTTGTATATTTCTGCATTCCTGGTTAGCCGTTTGCTAACTTTTAGCTCATTTAAAATTGAAATATTTGCCTGTGGTCAGTCCACGAAATTCTTAACATTCTTCTTTAACAGAACACGGAGTGCTTTCAATAATCACTTTATTTTATAAACATTACATTCCAAAATTGTATTTTTTATATTTGCAATTTTTAAAAGTATAAGATGGGATAACCAAGTGGTATTTGACCATAGATAAATCTGGCAGGTACTTTGAACTAGGAGTGGTTTAGAGTCATATTTTAAACATCTACCATGGTGCATTTAAAAAGCAACTCAATTAATTAAATTGTGATACATATTGGAAATATCTTTGATGTCAGTTTTCTAATTGATAGAATTTAGATCTTTTTTATGTAAATCATCTCCAACATGCAACTTTTGTTGTAGTTTTGTTCTTTATCCAAAATCTGTAGATCAATTTTCAAAATCAAAAGAATGACTATTTTCCAGAAAATGCTTAGCTAAGGCTGTTGTGTTTGATTTGTTGGTTTGTACACTATATTTGTGTGCAACAACCCTTCTATGCAGATATTGGTGTGCTTGCCCAATATATGTAGAATTGCAGTATTTACTATGTATTTTATTGACAACATACGACTGATGATCTTTCTTCTTCTTATGGTGCCTGTCTGTTCCGATCGTTGGCGATCATTCTGGCTATGATGACTTTGTTGGTTGCTATACGAAATACTATGTTTAAGGTCTTTGTATACTATGCTCTCTAGCAAGCCAGGATATTCTTCTTCGTCCTGGAGCCTTTTTTCCTTCAATTTGATCTTGTAAAATGCATTGAAGTAGCTCGTATCTGCCTTGATATCTCATTATATGATTTTTATTAACATTGGTTTAAGTTTTGAAAAATATTTTCCGGATGTTTTTGACAATTTATGTCCAACATTAATATCATATTTTGCCAACATTTTCGATATTGTTCAGAAATTTATTAATGTATGGTTAGAATATATAACGTTTGTTTGATTTAGTGCTTTTTTTAATTAGATGGTTGTAAAATCCTGGTGGGTAATTATTTTTTCTAAGATATCTTTAACCTTTTCTTAGATTTTCGGACTGGTAGTGTGGGCTAGACTGACAGAGCAATTAAGCTATCTAGCCCACAATACCATTCCGAAAATCTGAAACATGTTTAAGATATCTTAGAAAAAAAAACCATACCTAGCAATAATAATAGTAATGTCATTAAATCAAACAAACATTATATATCCCTACTATACACTAATTGATTATCTGTACAAACGTCAACAATGTTGGCAAAATATGATATTAATCTCTGACATTCCATCACGCATAATTGTATATGGTTCAGTGTCCATTTGAATAGTGACCCGCAGCACAGCTGATGGGCTGTTCTAATACGATTTAGAGTTTTCTACTCAAAGCGGGTTAATTCTACACCTGGTAGACGCTTATTGGGATTTATTGCTCTCCCGTGGGTGTAGAGTAACCGTCTCCCATTGCTTCCATTTTTCGAGGCGTTGAAATCTTCCTCATATAGTTGCCTTGCCAAAAGGAGTCGGCCGATCTAGATTTAAGCCACTTCAATAAGATATCTTCAACATCTATATGTATCGGTAGCTGGGGCTTTCCAATGTTGTTCCTACATTCTCTTAGGAGACTCTCTTGTCTACTGATGTCTGAAGATGTAGTATGACTTAAAACAGGGAGCCATCATGGGTAGGATTTGTTAGGGTCATAGAAGTATGTTCTTCTTCTTCTTGATGTGCCTATTCGTTACGAATGTTGGCGATCATCATGGCAATCTTTATCTTATCTGCAGAAGTGCAGAAAACCTGAACATATGTTGTACTAAACCAGATTCTGAGGTTCTTTAACCAAGATGTTCTTCTTCTTCCTGGACCTCGCTTTCCAAATATTTGTTCTTGTAGGATGGCTTGAAGGAGAGCATATCTGAATTCATTTCGCATAATATGTCCGAAGAATTGTAACTTTTAAGATTTAATGGTGGTCAGTACCTCTCGGTTCTTATTCATTCTTCTGAGGACCTCCTCATTTGTGACTCGCTTAGTCCACGGGATCTTAAGTATTCTCCGATATAGGCACATCTCAAATTCTTCCAGTTTTTTGCACATATCTTCGTTCAAATTCCACGATTCAACACCATAAAAAAGGACAGAGAAGACGTAGCTCGCAGCATTCTTATTTTTGTATATGAGAGGTTGCGACTCTTGAAGAAGGCCCCCATCCGATTGAAGGTGGATCTAGCTTTTCCGATACGTGCTCTAATCGCCTGGTTAGTTGGTCCATTCTTCATTTATTATGGTGCCGAGGTAGTTGTAGTGCATCTACTCTTTCTACAGGAAATTGGTTGACGTAGAGGTGACCTTCTGTTATCCTTTTCTTGCTAATTATCATAAGCTTTGTCTCGTGTCTTGTGATATTCACGCTGGCAACAGCTGAAATATCGAATAAGATTCAGAACTGGCAGGTATCGGATAATATTTCAATGTCTGACCCACCCGCTGGCTAACCTATAATATTAGTCTGGAAAAAAAGCGCTTGTCAAATCACGCGACCCTAGGAGGACGGATGTAGAACTCTACAACCGACTCTTAGAAGATGCTCTGCGGAATGAAAAGGCTTCAACTCCAGGAACTAATATAGAATTGGAAAGGTTTACGGTATCTATCCAAAACAAAATAAGCTATGCTTATAAAAATCCTGTCCAATATGGATGGTCCAGGAAAGTCGCAAAACCAACTCTTGGTGGTGCACTGAATTGGAACACCTTTAGAAAGATAGCAAGAACAGCTTTTAATAGAGCGAAACGCACCAAACTCAAAGAGGATTGGGATTCTTATCAATCAAATCCAGAGAGTTTAAAAAAGTCTGCAGACAAAGACAAAGAGCTGCTTGGAGAACCTTCTGTGAGGAAATCGAAGATTTCCCGCAGGCTTCCAGGCTACAAAAGCGCTCTCAAAGGACCCACATCGGCATGTCGGCATACTAACGAAGAAGATGGGAACAAAACTTCCAACCTTCGCGAAAGTGCTGAGGTCCTGATGAAAACACACTTTCCCGGTTCTAGTGTCTCAACAGCACCAAACGGATGGAAGAAACAATCATACCCTCAACAAACGACTGGCATCTCGCCAGAACAATGATTAATGAGGAAAAGGTAAAAATGGCTATATCGTGCTTCACCCCTTTCAAATCACCAGGGCCTGACGGCATATATCCAGCCTACTACGGTGGGGACTGGATATCCTTCTGCCGCACCTCGTGGAAATATTCAGAGCCTCTTTGGTTCTGAGATTATTCCTAAGAAGTGGAGAGAGGTACGTGTGGTCTTCATACCAAACCAGGTAGGATGGACTACACCTACCAAAGGCTTTCCGACCAATTAGCTAACAATCCTTTCTGTTGAAAACGATGGAGAGGCTATGCGAGAGGTACATAAGGATGAAGTTCTGGTTCATAACCCACTTCACCCCAAATCAACATGCATATACTTCGGAAGATCCACCGATTCTGCACTGCATCATGTAGTGGGAAGAATTGAAAGATCGTTGGATAATAAAGAATCCACCTAGGTATATTCATAGACATTGAGGGAGCGTTTGATAAAACCACATTCCAATATCACCCAACAGCTCAACGTTAGGAATGTTCCCCTGTGCCATAAGCAAATGGATATTTAGTATGCTCTCTAGTAGAGCAATAAGCATAAATGTAGAAGACGTTTCTGTTTAGAGGCATGGTTACGAGGGGATGTCCACAGGGGAGGGGTGCTATCACCACTACTATGGAACATAGTTCTAGACACCCTGGTTGACCAACTCAACAGCAACGGTTTCTACACAATAGCCTATGCAGACGATATTGCTGTCCTGCAAAGCGGTAAGTTTGAGAACACACTATGTGAGAGATCACAAGTTGCTCTTCGACTAATAGAAACATGGTGCAAGGAACATCACTATCTATAAATCCTAAGAAAACAGAGATGGTCTTCTTTACCAGGAAAAGAAGAATCACGGGCTTAATACCCCCAAGGATTCTAAACTACAGTCTAAATTTTTCTGACGAGGTGAAGTACCTTGGTATTACCCTGACAGGAAGTTAACATGGAACTCACACCTAGATGGTAGAGCTAAAAGAGCATATATTGCCTATGAACAGTGTCGACGAACGGTTGGACGCACCTGGGGCTCACGCCCAGGGTGATCGCCTGGGTCTACACCGCTGTCATTAGGCCAATGCTAACTTACGGAGCTATTGCTTGGGTACCAAAAGTGCTACAGGCAACAGCGATTAACAAACTAAACCATATTCAGCGGATGGCTTGCATAAATATAACAGGTGCCATGAAAACAACACCAACTGCTGCAATGGAGTTGATCATTGGCATCACGCCTCTAGACATATATGTCAAAGAGGTGGCTTTAGTGACAATGATGCGACTGCGCTCAGCTGGTGCAAACCTTGATGTAGGAATGGGACAATTGAGAACTCGTTTCTGGCGGGGAGAGCTGGATGCGTTACCAGTACTACAGGCAGGCTGCGACTCAATTGAACCAAGTTCGTCTTTAACAAACCCTACAAAATTGAAACAAGACAGTGTACGGAGACAAACGTGGCAAATGCCTATTGCATATACACCGATGGCTCCAAAATGAAAGAAGGCTCTGGATGCGGGATATACTCCAGATCACTGAACCTAAGAATAAAGTGGGGTATGGGCAAAAATGCCAGTGTACTTCAGACAGAACTAACTGGTATTTCCATAGCCGCAAAAGAGATAACCCAAAAAGGTATAGCAGGGAAAACTATAATGATCTGCACAGATAGCAGACAAGCGCTACTAACCTTGAATAGACCACGTGTCACATCAGGTTTAGTAATGGAGTGTCACGAGTCACTAACTCAAGCTTCGGATGGTAATACCATCATCCTGAAGTGGGTTAAAGGACACAATAGGAATAAAGGCAACCGCATTGCTGACCAATTATCTAGGAAGGCGGCAGGCCTAAGACTCTAGGACCTGGGGATCTTTTTGGTTGGTCAACTACAACAATCGCGGAAATTGTCAAATGTCACTCCCATACGCAAACCGTAAAAAGATGGGAAGAAGGGAAAGGATGTAGACTTGCCAGGTTAACACTAAGTAACCTTGAAGAGTCAACATCAAAGAAGTACTTGGGAATGACCAGGAAAAATCTACGTTTGGCAGTTGGTTTTTTAACTGGTCATTGTCAACTAAGCAAACACCTCCACACACTGGGGCTAGTAGACACACCTCTATGTAGGAAGTGTGAACGAGAAGACGAAACTGTAGAGCATGTCCTATGTGAATGCCCAGAGTTATCGTTAATACGAGAGTACGCGTTCGGCGAGTCCTGGCCTACACCTGCCCACATAAGTGAGATGTCTCTGGTGACTTGTCCACCTTCCTAGAAATGGCAGGATGGACAATGAGCTAAGGGTGACAGCTCCCTGGGAGGATGCACAATGGGTCAATTGTGGCCTAAGTGCTGTGAAACTTAACTCGCCCTCCTACTCTACAGATACAGAAGCTTTGTCTTATGAAGAATACTTTTTTCAGTTTCGTGTAAAGCTTCGATAAATATTTTTTCAGAGTACAAATTGAAGATTACAGTAGAACAAAATATGGCCTTGCCTCACTCCACGCATGATTTTAACATAGTCAGTGTGTTCACCTTCAACTCTGAGATTTGCTGACTGATTCCAGTAAAGATTTCTAATTATTTTCAGATCTTGGTTGATATATTTCTACTTCTTTTAGTATTTGCATCATCTTGGCGTGCTGTACTCGATCAAACGCTTTCTCGTAATCAACCAGACATGCGTATACATTGCAGTTGACGTCTCTCTGCAACTCTGGAATAAGACTTGTACTGAGAATAAAGCCTTCTCTAGTACCAACAGCATTTGTGAACCCGAACTGGTTGGGGGAAATTTGACTTTCACAGAGCTTGTAGATTGTCTTATGAATTATCTTGTACCTTAGTAACAATTTTAGGACATGACTCATGAGGCTTATATTACGGTAATCTTCGCATTTTTTGGCCCCTGTTTTTTGGAAGTGCAATAAACTCAGATTTCGGCCATTCTGTTGATATTTCACCAGAGTTGTATATGTTGTTAAATATCTTTGCGATTATTGCTATTGTTTCATTGTCCATTAGTTTGAGTAATTCTGCTTGTATATTATCAGGGCCTACCGCTTTGCCATCCTTTAACTGTGTTATTGCTGAATAAACTTAATGTTGTAATATTCTTGGTCCATCATTTAACTCTTCTAGCTCAAAGGTGTTATCTCTTTGGTCTTCAAATAGTTTTTCTAGATATTCTTTTCACGTTCTTATTTTACTCTGTTTATCCAAGATAATGTTAACTCTTTGATGATACTAGATCCGAACAACCTCCATCCTACATATGTCATGACCACTTACCAATCACATCAGATGAAGTGCAAAAAGCCATATTACAACTAAAACTTAAAGATGGCATAGCTACTGACTTGACAATGCATATGCTGAGCTCATAAAACTATTTAACAACCGACGGTATCCAACACCTAAACAAAAGTGTTTAATGACATATATTTAAGGGAGTAATACCAAGAACATGGTTTTGAGTCGACCTTTATTGCTTTACCAAAGAAAACAAAATCCTATCCGCAGTGATTTCCGAACCATCAGCTTCATCATCATCATCATCATCATCCAGCCTCTATTTATCACGTCCACTGCTGGACATAGGCCTCCCTTAAACTCCTCCATTCCTCACGATTTTGTGCTCTTTGTTGCCAATTTTTAGTGATACGCCCTGATGTCGTCGGCCCCAACGTGTAGGTGGTCTTCCTCTCTACTGCGTTTGTCTGCTCTTGGTTCTCCAATTGTAATTTGCTCGTCCATACGTGAATCGTGCATTCTCGCTACATGGCCTGGCCCAGTTCCATTTTAGTTCCGCTATGCGTTTCCACAACATCAGTAATAGCGTCCTTCTTCGCAGATCTTCGTTTCTTATTCGGTCCCTCAACGTCAACTCCCAGCATAGACGGTTCCATTCGTCTCTGTGCCACTTCAGTTTCGAAGCCGTGGTCCTTGGTTTAAAGTCATAGTTTCCGCCCCATAGGTCATGACCGGTAATACGCATTGGTCAAACACTTTTCTTTTGAGGCTGATTGGTATGTTGGCCCTAAGTGTGTCTCGCAGTTTTCCAAAGGCTGCCCATGTTTAAAAGTAATTCGTCTTTGGATCTCACATGTTTGGTATCATATATAATGGTTATATATATATATATATATATATATATATATATAATATATATTATGATATATATATAACCATCAGCTTATTGAGTCCATATTTTAAATTTATATTACAAAAAATCATACAATCAAAAGGATATGTAGACTGTGCGAGGAAAACATCAGCCGGACACAGGCTCGGGTCTTTCGGACCTGACAATGCATATGCTGAGCTTATAAAACTATATACATATATTTAAGCGGAGTAATACCAAGAACATGGCTGAAGTCGACCTTGATTTCTTTACCAAAGAAAACAAAATCCGTATCCTGCAGTGATTTCCGAACCATCAGCTTAATGAGTCATATTTTAAAACTATTTCTAAAAATCATACATCAAAGGATATATAGACTGTGCAAAGAAAAAATCAGCCGTACACAGTTTGGTTTTCGGAATGCAGTGGGTACGAGAGAGGCTTTCTTTAGTATACAAGTGCTATTTCAACGATGAAGAGACGTGGACTGCGACATTTATGCGTGCTTCATTGACTACCATAAAGCGTTCGATACAGTAAAGCACGACAAATTGATGGAGATATTAACCAATATTGGAATAAACACCTGTGATTTAAGAATTGTCAGCAATCTGTCTGGAATCAAACATCATCTATCCGGACAGAGGCAGGAGAATCCGACGATATCAAAATCAAACGTGGCGTCCGTCAGGGATGTATACTATCACCACTGTTGTTTAACATATACTCTGAGGAAATCTTTCAAGAAGCAGTGGGTGATGTTGAAGCCGGAATTCGAATCAACGGAGAATCTATCAATTACATTAGATACGCGGACGACACGGTAGTATTCGCTGACAGTTCTGAAACCCTCCAGGAGTTAATAAACAGAATCACAGAGGTCAGTCAGAGATACGGACTTTCACTACACACTAAGAAAACAAAATGCATGATGATCTCTAAGAAGGAACAGCAATTTGGACAAATCAGTGTAAACAGTCAACAAATACAAAGAGTAAAAACATACACCTACCTTGGTACGAACGTCAATGAAAATTGGGACCATTCCATTCAAATCAAGTGTAGAATAGAGAAAGCAAGATCTGCATTTCAAAAAATGGCTAAGTTATTCAAATGTCATGATTTATCAATGCCCATAAAAATCAGGTTACTACGATGTTACATCTTTCCTATACTGTTGTACGGAGTTGAGTCATGGACTCTCACAGACGCCACCTGCAAGAAAATTGAGGCTTTTGAAATGTAGCTTTATCGTCACATCCTGAAGATATCGTATACCGACCACGTTACTAATGAGGGTGTTCTGTTGAGAATGAAAAAAGAAAAAGAGCTGTTAACCACAATAAAAACAGCCAAAATCGAATACCTTGGTCACATCATGAGGAACAGCGAAAGAAATGGACTGCTGCAACTAATCTTGCAGGGAAAAGTAGAAGGAAAACGGGGACCAGGAAGGCGAAGGATTTCCTGGCTGAAAAATCTACGAACGTGGTTCAACACAACAACCACAAATCTTTTTAGAGCAGCAGTGTGCAAAGTGCAGATTGCCATGATGGTCACCAACATCCGAAACGGATAGGCACTACAAAAAGAAGAATGTTTCCGTCAGAATCAGTTATATTTCCTTTCTGCTTTCGTCTTAGTCCTCCTGTGAGTTTTTAACTTTCCTATGTACATGGTGACTATCGTACTTTGACTGCAGAGTCTTAATTTCTTCGCATCTTTCCCTTGCTTCTTTCTTCCTTTCTTTCGCTACTCTGATTTTCGTTCTCATTTTTGGCTTCTCTTCTCTCGTCGATTAGTTTCAGGATCTCATCTGTCATTCATGATTTTTTCTTCATTATTCTATTTGTCTTTAAGTGTTTATCCTTTACATTTTGCACTATTTCTGTAATTTGTTTGGTAGGTTGTTCTTCGTTCGATTCGTCTCCAATTGCAGTCACTTGCTCGTTTAACGTGGCTTGGACTCGTAGACGTATATGTTGACTATGGTATTTCTTGGTATTTAATCACAGCAGCTACTTGGCATGACTAATGCCACCAAAACCTATCCAACAACCATTTATCCTTCTACTTTCTTATCCGGACTTGAGATCGGCAATGATGGAGTTACATAGTCTATGGTTAATTTCTGACCTCTTATATTGTGAATTAATACGGGAAACAACGTATCTCTGATTTGTTTCATTAAATATCAGTATGTATCTATTGCATGTTAAAAAATATAATATTGACTCGTCAGTAAATGGATAATGCCTCCAATTTTAAAAATTCTCTACCTCAGAGCGACGTGCATGCCCTGCGGCCTCAGTATAGGGTGTGAACCACGTCTTTAAGCCCTTAAATTAACCGCATGTCACCTTCTTCTGGCAACGTGACCACTATTTACTTTTTCCAGCAGCTTGTCTGAAAAACTGTTTACTCTTGAGGACGTGCATGTTCCGTTTCCGTTTGCAGTCACGATTATAAAACGAGGGCACGTTCTCGCCATCTTCCATGCTATTAATTAATTAATTAGTAAAATTATTAAGATAGGAATACTAGAAGTCTGCGTTTACCATCATAGCCTTCTTTATTTGTCAATCATTTGCAGATTCCAACAGTTAGTGACTATGCGACTATCTGCGATGTGGGCATACTTGCCATTTTGTTTTTACGTAGATATATCTCAAAGAAAAAAACTAAAACGTGGCAGCATTGTTCACAGATAAAATTGGTAAATTCATTTCGGCAACGGGAACGCAGGCGCGCAAATTACGCAAGAGTTTCAAGTGATGAGCGTCGCTGAGGACGCCGAGTAAGCGTGTCAGTCTGGCGTCGGCGTTCTCCTAACGGCGCATACAACTTCACTTTACAGAACTTCACTTCTCCTCTCGTACTTTACATCACATTCGGAGTTCACCTCAACTTTAATAAACATCACATCACTGCTGAACGGTTGTGCATGCATTACGGTGTTGATATTTTCTGTTGACGTACCCTCTCCCTAAAATGTAGCCCTGTTACAGGTAGGTTTATTTTTTATTTTTACTATATTATTCTCGTACTTATTCAGGCATTTTCGGAACCAAGATTTTAAATTTTTTGGCTTATTTACTAAGCCAAAGCCAAGGAAAAAACTTTAAATTTTGGGAGTAGGTAGAACACAAAATTAATGTTAATAAAAATACATAAAATAATAGACAATATGGTAAAAACGTTCTTAAGAGCAATGTGCTACAGAAATTAGGACTACTAATGGACATTCACTTACTTTTTCTATATATATCCAGTGAATTTTCTATGCTTTATTTATAAAAATTTATTTATCTATTTATAAATACTTTTCTTAAATTGTTTTTTTTTGTGGTCTCTTCCTATTTTTTATAATTTGGTTGGAAATCATCCATAATCTAAAGAGTTTTTGTAAATACAATTTTTATATTAAACTTTGTTGGAGATAAGATCATAATCTGCCTCAGTTATAATGACAATTATGAAATAACTGAAATTTCCAAATTGTCAATATAAATGAAGCGAATATCTCACTATATTGACAACAATTATATGACTCCCATATTATTAGTAATCTCCTTGACAGAACAGTTTCTGTAATCGTGTCATATAAGGTCTTCTTTGGCCTTTCTCTCCTACTTTTTACAGGAATTTAAAATTCAGCGATTTTTCGTATTGGATGATTATCATTTCGGCATTGAACTTGCCCCAACCACCTTCACCTGGTTTAATGAGTGTAAATTCTCGCTGCCGCATTTTTGTATTGAAATTGTATGGTCTGGAATTATTACTTCCTAAGATTTTGTCTTAAGCTCACTGTCAATCTGAGAACGCACGTAGACATGGTTTTCTGTCATTCAAAGATATATGTTAACTTAAACTCTACCTTCAATCTTTATCCAACTCTTTATCTAATATAATATGAGCTATTATTTGCCTGCGTCCTTTGCCACTAGTAATTTTTATAACTTAAATACTACGTTTTTAATGTATTATTTCTCCGCTGCCTATTAGCACCGTTTTCCAATTTTGTGTCTGCCAAGAAAAATTTGATTTACGTAATATTTTCCACAAAGTTTCCATTCTTCTTTTCCCAAAAAGAATTTAAATAGTAGTTTCACTAAATTTTGACGTATTGGCATATCTTAAGGCTATATTTTTAATAATAGCAAACAGTATTTGATTACAAGAGCTTCATGCACATTTAACAATACATTGGTGGTGTTTCTGATAACAAAGTTCGACATTTTAACGGCTCGAAGTAAACTAAAATAGCTAAATTTATATTTAGGTAGATTTTCATATTTGTGGGATAGGTAATTATAAAAAATCCGAAAGCTAGAAAGCCACTTCTGACCCAGAAAACTGACCTAGTGCGTTAGTTTTTTCTGAAAATGCTTTTTTGATCTGACGAGCAGTTGGTCTGCGTCAGAAATCAGATCCTTTTTTTTATTTTTTTGTTGAAAAGTGTTTTATTCTGTGTCTTTTTGCTGCTCTTACTGCAACTTTCTCTAAATTTAGTTTCAATTTTCAATAATTTTTCTTCCAACAATATACTCTTTTTTTACTATAAATATTTGTATTACACTTCGTCTTTTTATTTCATATATTTTCCTTCTTCCTTTTGTGTTTGTAGCATCTTCTGTTTGGATTCCCTCTTTTTTGAATAGCGTCTTTGTTATCGTTATCAAATCACTCTATTTTTAACTTTGTTTCGTCTTGATAATGTATTAGTGGATACCGTTTTTATTATGTCCTTCATTCGTTGCCATATGTCTTCGATATTTCCTTCGTTTGTTGGGAAATTTGGTTTGTCTGATACTTCTATGAATTTTTCCTTCTTTTCTATTTCTTGTAGCTTTTGTATGTGTAACCTGTCTGCCGTTGTACACATTTTTCCTCTCTTTTGATCCAGCCTGTTGATTCATTTTTGCCGTTAATAAAGTGATTGATAAAGTGAGTACTATATACCTCTTACAATCTGTAATTGCTTATAATTTTCTTTCTATATTGTTTCTTGTAACGCCAGTGTATGGACCTGTATCTACGTAATTCATTTAAAAGTTGTTTTTAGAGCTCCTTCATTATATGTAGCTTTTACATTTGAAGTTCCTATCTTTAACTTTCTCTATCAGATCTTTCCATTTATTGATATTTTCCTGAATTCCATCTTGACTTGTTTCCCTCTTTTTTGTATTTTTTCTTAAATTCCTTTGTGCTTCCTGTTCTTGTTTAGTTAAATCATTATTTATAAAGATTATTTCATTTCAAATACATTTTAATTGTTACTTTTACTTGTATCTGTAAATGATTATTGAAAAACATTTCCATTGTTTCACTTGGTGTGTTAGTAAATGATTATTGAACAAAATTCCCATTGTTTCACTTAGTGTGTTAGTGTTATTGTCGCTTGTATCGATTGTTAGACCCTGAGCTATGACGTTTTTCTTCTTATAGGATTTTTAAAATAATTTCTAGTCTATTCTTTACTTGTTCTAATTTATCCTGGATTCTTTCCTTTTTTTAACATTTCAATATCATTTTTCAGAACTATATTCTCTTTTCACAGGCTTTGAACCTCCTGCTGATAATCTAGGAATTTCAGTATCATATTTTTTCTTATTTCTGCTATTTTTCAACTCCTTTTTCAACTTCTTTTATCTCTTTCAATAGCAGATTCAATACGTCGCATCCTACTGAGACCTCTGATTTTGTTGAGATTTTTCAGAAGATTTTATTCTTTTCTTTCGTTTTTTTTTCTTTTCGCTTCCTTATCTGTGCTGTTACCGGCGTAATCCATTTATTTGTTTGTATTTTCGCGATCAGTTGATTTTCAACGTTTTCGAATGGCGTAAAGAGTAAAGCCCACATCGACAGTTAAGAAGCTTTAAACTCTTATCCATCCTATGATAACCAGTTTTTTAGATTGACAATTTTTTCGTACTTACAGTTGAGTTGGTTTGTAATTTTATATTTTTCTCTCACTTTCTATCACGCTAATTACTTTTACGCCACTTTTAGTCTGAAAAAAGTTCGTAGAAGCCCAAAATTGGAAAATTTCGAGGAACGATTTTTAAACACGTTCTTTCTACAACTTAAGAGGCGGAGTCTTATAAAAAATTTTTAAATTTACAATTAAAAAAAAAGTAAGGGTTATTCAGCGAGTTAAAAAATATCCTATCGTTTAAGTTAAATCAAACAATACGCTTTCACAAAATTTCTTTTGGCATCGGTTTATTATTTTAGGAAATTAGCGTGGACAAACATCGTGACACGATATATATATATATATATATATATATATATATATATATATATATATATATACATATATATATATATATATATATATATATATATATATATATCTAAATATATAAATTCTTTCCGCTGCGACTAGAATGATCTTTTGTGATTACTCTAAATCTGTTTAACTCGAAAATATGTTTGGTCGAATTGGACGTATTTTAAGGCATTCCTGAGTATAAGAATCTATTGATACTGGTTCTGCTTTAAATATACTTCTTCTTCTTTATTCCAGTGATAAGCAAACGATATTGTATTGTACGTGTTAGCTTAAATGCCTTTTCTAGAACGATCTTACTCATTGGTATGTATTAGGATATATTATTTATTATATAGTACCTTTAACGTTTCCTTGCATCTGTGATTAAGCAAGTTTGCATTTTTTACATTTCTCTTATTACTTTTTGATCTTTAGAGTACCGCAGAATATTAAGAAGTGCAATATTCACAATTTTTAATATCTGAAATGTCAAAATTATGAATCTAAACTAATAAATATTTTTAGAAAGCAAAATAATCTACATTATAATATATTATGGTGATACTATTGATAAAAAAGCAAAACAGCTATCACGTTTTTCCTGAAATGTAGCAAAGAAAGTTTTGTTACATCTGGATTGGTCACGTTGTACATAATCTACAGATATTATGCTGTGAGTTAACTTATAAGATCACGTTGTTCAATTTCAGGAGACCATTTAAAATTACACAAGAAATAGAAAATTGTTGTATCAAGCAATGCATTCTATTGCAAGCTTATCAATTAATTTATTAGTTAACTAATAATCGAACTTTTTAAAAAGGACAATTCTTCAAAGAAGTGCTTTGAAAGTAAATATCTTATTGATGATGATGTTGATTTAGAAATATGTTATTTTTTCGAATATATTTTTATATTCTTTTGTTTTTTATTACAATAGATTTTCTATTGTATGTTTAAAGATATATTCCCAAGTTCTTATTGTACTCTTAATCTTCTACTCATCTTGGAAATGCATGCTATAGACCAGAAAAATTAGCAATTAAAAACCATTTTTGTGAGGGTATCTAACAACTGGTTTTGATAAATTTGGTGATATTGGAGTTTACTTATAAACAATATATAAACAATGTAAGATCTATATTTGATTTTAAATACTAAAGGTAAACACCGGTAAATTATATGAAGAACACAAATTTAATGAAAAAGCGTAGACAATCCTCTAAAATGAGAATTTGTAAAGTTATTTTTGTTAATTTGTTGCTTAATTATTGCAAGAATAGCTTCAAAAGTATTTTGACAATTATTAATAACTTTTTTAAAGTTCACAAAACACTGTAATTACTTAGTATGTATGTATGTACTCAGCTATAAAAGTTGCACTTAACAGTTATTGAAAAATTGAAATTGTTTATTTCAGAAAGCTTTTATCTACACAGTTATTATGCGTAAACTATTAGGTCTACATAAGTTCTTACTTACTTACTTACTTTATCGTGTCTGGACATGTCATTCATAATAAAATTTCGGCCCAGTATCAAGCTACGTCGGTCGGTTCCATCTTCGTTGGCGACCCACAAATCTTCGAGGATACATCGATGAGGACAGTTTCTGCATGTAATAAGATGTTCCATATTCTGTGTTTCTCCATAGTTACAGTTCATATAATCTTGGTCTATTTTTCCCCATTTTAATATGTTTGGTTTTACTGGAGCGACTCCCTTTCTTATCCTATTCATAGTTTTCCACGTTTTAAAGTCTAGGGACTGGTTATTCCATTGAACCTGGAAAAGAGGAAAATACTCAGGCGGTCTATCCTACACTGTTCCAAGGAAGCGTTTCCTGGATTTTAGTCGCTTTCGTGGTGTTCGAGCACTGTATAGGGCATGCTGCTCGTCCGTGATCTGTTTAATTTTCTCTATGTGCTCTGCAACGCCTCGACGTGTTTAGACCCGCTGTTTTATATAGATTTGAGAGTGGCGTTGGTTTCATGCACCCCGTTACTATCCTGCATGTCTCATTTAGCACAGTATCAACTTGTTTGGTGTAGCAGATCTGCCAAAAACGGGGCACGCATATTCAGCCGTTGAGAAACACAGTGCCTGTGCCATTGTTGTTAAAACGCCTGGACGTACACCCCATTTACTTACCGTTAGGTTTCTAAGTATGCTGTTCCTAGTTGTTACTTTCCCTCTCGTTTTTATGAAATGTTGTCTGTAGATGAGGGATCGGTTCAGAGTTAGTCCAAAATATGTAGGTTAGTTTGTGTGTTCTAATGTATATACCAATCCACGCAATTTGGAGTTTTCGCTTGGCTTCCTTTGCGCGAAGGTGGAAAGCGCAGACTTGGGTTTTAGAGGGTGGGTCTTAGGGAATTCTACAGGTAGTACGCTGTCATTGTTTTTATGTCAGTTTTTAGTTTCTACTCTACCTCTTCAAAACTATTTCCTTGAGCACATATTGCAAGATCTTCAGCATAGAGGAAGTGCTTGGTTTCAATCGGCGTAGGTTGGTCGTTTGTGTATATATTGAAGAGCATTGGTGTTAAAACACTTCCCTGTTTTTCTGAGGCCGTTTTTTTGAACTCTTGACTTTTGAACTTTACCCACAGCATAACGAAAAAACGTCTGTTTTGCAGTAAGGAATATACGACCTTACCTAGATGGTGGTAATTGAAAGTGTCGTATAATTTGTGTACCATATTGTGTCATAGGCTACTGTCAAATGTACGAAAGCAGCCCCTGTTATAAGTTTTTCTTTAAAGCCCTCTTCAATGTGTTCTGTTAGAGCGAAGACTTGACCGGTGCAAGATTTGCCGGGTCTGAATTCTCCTTGTTGTGGGATGAGGTGCTTGTCGACATTTTTTCTATTGTATGAGTCTCTCGTATAGTTTAAAAAAGTGACACAACAGCGAAATAGGTCTGCAGCTACTGGAATTTTCTGGGTCCTTTTCTGGTTTTAACAAGGTTATTACTTTAGATTTCCTCTATGATTTGGGAATTTCGCAGGCTTTGCAGCACGTGTTGTAAAGTTGCAAGATCCAGTTTTTTGTTCCTTAGCCTAGATGCTTTATTTGTTCACTGCATATATCATCCACACCTGCAGCTTTCTAGTTTTTTAACCTGTTCATACCGTCGTGGAGTTCTTTTTGTGTAAAAGGAGTTCCTAGGTTGTTTGCCTCCGAATACAATCTTCTTCTAGTGTTTGGGTCTTTATATAGGTTCGTAGTTCTTTCATTCATAAGGAGTTGAGCAGCGACTTGGTTTGCTATAACCTTGCAAGGTGGTTTATGTTCTTTCTGATCACCGTTTTTTTACAAGGTTCCATGCTGTTTTGCTACTATTCGTCATGTCCATTTTTCCAGGGTCTCAATTCACTTTTCCTGTCTAGCTTGACTTAGCTGTTGGAGTAGTACTGCTTCGCATTCAAGAGTTTCTTGGCTAAAGGAGTCAGTGGAATAGAGGGTTTCGTATGTTCTCATTAGTTCTTTGGACTCACTGGACATCCCCAGAACATATTGTTGTATACATTCTCTGGGTATAGCTTTTCTAGACACATTTTTGAGTACCACTATAAATTTTTCATAGTTCTCTACTTTTGGTTCAAGACGTAGCAGCTCAGAATCTAGCATGTCTGCATAATTTTGCCAGTTTGCCTTTTTGAAGATAAATCTCCTTCTGAAAGGAATAGCTTGTGGTCTACCAATTGGAAAAATATTTATACCAATTGGTCTATGCTGAGTTTTTGGTATGGGGCCATATACTACTTTGGTACATCGGTCTTTGAGAAAAATGGATATCCAGGCTATATCCTCTTTTCCAAACTTTGCTATGAAAAGATGGTGGTAGTTTAGGATCATGGATTAACGCGAGGTTACTCGTTTCGGACCATGCTTCTACTACGTCTCCATTTGCGTCCGAATGTACATAGACCCAGAGTAAACTGTGACGGTTAAAGTCTCCCAGTACAAACTGGTTGGGTTGTGATTGGAAGTTAGTTGGGGGTGAAATATAAAAGGCTGGTTTGGGGGCTTGTATACCTAGGTTATTGTGCATTTTCCGATATCAGTGGTTATTATCTCTATACCGTGTACATTTGTTATTTCCACAGATGAGACACTATGGTTTAAGTTCTGAAAGCACCAAATTAAAGAGAAAGGTTTATTTTATCAAATTCAATCATTTAATGGTTTTATGGTTAAAAAAATATAATGTTTTATGACACTCAGAAGCTGAGTTAGATTTTTTTTTATTTTACTATTTTAAAAACTGAATTATAAATTCAATTTTATAAAAGTTGCAATATCTCCGGTTTTAATCAACAAAAATTGATGTTTTTGATGTTTTTTTTTATAAATTTGGGGTAACTGGTTGCATAGATTATAAACTATTAATTAGTTAATTTGTGAATTGTTTATTTAACCATTTAACCGAGTTATTTGTTTAAAAAATTTAAAAAATAAATATTTATTTTGCAAAATTTTACTTTTTTCTTTTTATGATTAGTAGAAAAGGTTATAAAATATTAAATACCTTAAATATTTATGTATTCTAGTTATAAATAATATTTTTTAACTATAAATTTCACAAAAAATTAATTTTTTATTTGAAAATCAAATTTATACATGTTAATTTTTCTTGAATTATGCTTATTATTTTTACAACTACTTTTATTGACTAAGAAACATTACAAACATATTTTAAACAAATTAATTATTTTAAACTTCGTATAATTATAAATAAAAATAGTAAAATTAGTATTTAAATTGTAATATGTAAATTACTTATACAGACTAATTCCAGAATTTTATTTATAATTATACAAACTTTATAACAATTTATTTGTTTTAAATTAATTTGCTTAGAACTGGAACGATTGGTAGTAAAGTTAAACATGTCAGATGTAAATAATTGTAGTGGCTGAATATTGGTTGAGAGCTGGTGAAAAACCTTATTTTAATGTGAATGGATATAGTGTAGTGTATATGTGTAGAGACAAGGAAGGTGGGGGTGTAGTGATATTTATTAAGGACTGTTTTTATTATTCGAAAGTCTATAAAAATAACACGAAATGTTTAATACTTTTACATATTGATAGGCATTTTTTAGTGGAGAACTATACAGTCCTCCTACAATGTACATTGACACTAGTCTTTTGGTTGTTTCTGTAGTTTTTCCACAATTTTACAGGTTATTAGTAAAATATTGGATTATCTAGTTTACTATACCATCTACTGTACTATAACAAAAAAGTTAATTAAGAACGAAATGTTAATTGAGTTTACGTTTACGTGCAATTTAATATTCGATATTAACTAATTTACACTTATTGCTTTCCTTTTAGTCTGACTGTACCTTTGGCATGTGCGACACATGCATTGCTATTAATAGAATTTGGGTAAATAATTTAGGAATAATGAACTACTTGTCTCAACAATGTGAAATGCATATGTTCATTTTGTTTTAATTGTTTTTTGTGGTAAAACCGCTAGACACTCTGTTTATGCCATATAGGGTCTCTCATTCAGAAATAAACATATCCTAGAGACAGGTCTGTAGTATTATGATGAATTCATCTTCTTTTTTCTATTTTGATAGACTGTTTAATTAACTTCAGTTTTAGCTTTCATTGATATTGCCTTAGGTTTATTTTACTTGAGTGTCTCATTGTCATTCTTCCATTGACTCTCCGTCTCCATTGACTATATTTTGATTCTCCTGTTTTTGGTCTACTGGTTTATATCTCACAACTCCTTGTAGTTTTCTCATTTCCTTATACGTCTCCTAACGTTTTTTTTATTATTTTTCGTAGGCTTATGAACATTAAGATCTTCTTGGTTCAAATATATATATATATATATATATATATATATATTCTGCCCAAGATTGTCTAATATTCGCTTGTTTGCTTGTTTTTTTTTTATGTCATAGTCCCATCTTATATTTGGACATCTTATTGGCGTCTTGAAGCCTCTTGGATACCACAGTGTAATTCTAGTGGACCATCTATTATCAGTTCTTTCCGCTAAACGTCCCGCCCAGTGCCATTTTAAAGATTTAATTCTGTGGATTACATCAGTGACCTTTCTTTTCTGTCTGGTCCATTCTATTCTGTTTTTTTTATCTCTCTTTGCTATAGCTAGTATGCATAGCACCGTTGACCTCAAAGTAACTTTGGGTTTAACTATTTTTCTCTTTTCTTTAGTGTCCAAGTTTCGCAGCCGTATGTCATGATTGGTAGTATAGACTGATCGCATGCGTTTTCCTTCAGGTGGAGTGACATCTTCGATTTGAATATAATTGCATTTCTACCAAAAGATGCCTAAGCTAGTTTCATTCTTCTATTAAGTTCTGGGAGTGAGAAGCCAGATTTATGTATTAATTGTCAGTGCTGTTAATTATTACATTTTGGACCCACACTAGGTCGTTGTATATGGCTTTTGTTTTTGTCAAGTTCATTTTAAGGCCAACTTTATTACTAGCTGCATTTAGGTCGCTTATAAATTCTTGTAGCTCTGCAGAGTCATAAGCATTCAGAATGATGTCGTCTGTAAAGGGGGAAATACACCATTCAATTCGGTTGAACAATGTACATGATTCAATTACATTGTTCAATCAAATTGAAAAGCATACATATACACGCTTCAATTTATTCTTCATTCAATTCGGTTGAACAATGTCGATGATTCGATACGTACGTACGAAACTTATTATATCACAAGTCAAATTGAAATAAACGATTGAATCGAACACAATCAACAAAACTTGTATAGATGCGTCAATGTGGATGAATCATCCCAGTTGTACAACGAAGTTGAACAAAAGTAGAAATAGCTCAACTCATTTCAACGTTCAATTTGGTTGAACGCTTTTATTGAATTGCAAAATACATGATTTGTTTTGGTTGAATCATCCTCATTGTTCAACCGAATTGAATGGTGTATTTCCCCTTTAAGTCTTAAATCCCTGAGGTACTCTTCATCAGTGAATATGTCTTTGTTGTGCCAGTTCAGTTTGCTGAATATATTGTGTGTATTTGTAGTAAAGAGCGTTGGTGATAATGCGTCTCCTTGTCAAACGCCTCTGGTAGTGAGAAATTCTATGTTTTCATACATTTTTTCCTAATATTTTGCTTGTCTGTATATATTTGCTAAATTCACTGTACGGTTTGTCAATGCCTTGGTTGGTCAAAGCTTCTATTACTGCCTTGAGATATATACTGCCTTCTTTAAAGCTATAAAGGTTAATGCTAGCGGTATTGTATATTTTTTAGTTCTACATATTAGTTCTCGAAGTGTATGGGTATGATCCAGGGTACTGAATCCACTTATGAAGCCAGCTTGCTCTCTTAGCTGTGCAGCATCTAAAGTATTTGTTAATCTGTTGCTGATATTTGTGAATATCTTGTATATGATTGGTAGTAGACTTATAGTCCTGAAGTTTTTGGTATCCTCGTTGCTACCTTCCTTATAAATGGGAATTTTGTTTTCTGTATTTCAGTGGTCTGATATGCATATTGATCTTAGACAATTCGTAAATATGCCTGCTAGGATTTTCCAGTTTTTTTGCCAGCGTATTTTAGCAGTTTCACTGTTATGCCATCTATTCCAGCTCCTTTACCGCTTTTCATTTTTGTAATTGTCGATTCTATTTCTTCCGGAAGGACTTTTGGTACATCTTCTTGGTTACTGATTGCTTCTTCAAGTTCACTATAGAATTGAGTCAGGAGTTGTATTAATTCACTTTTTTAATTTTATTTTTATTTTTCTAATTCTTTTGTTTTGTTAGAGCAACGATTTGCTTCTTCCCAATGGTTAATACTTTTCTTATTTGTTTATAGTTTTTTCTGTTTTCAATTGCATTTTCTACCAGTCTTTCACTATATTTTCTTATGTCTTTTTTAATACTTTACCTATTGTTTTACAAAGTTATGTGTACTGTATTCTCTTTATGTTGCTACTTACTTTGATTTCTCTTCTGCGTTTTAGCATTATTGTGGTTTGATCAAACAGTTTACTATGTTAATTTTGATGTTGTGGGCCTCCGATTTCTTTGGCACTATCGACGATGATTTCCGTTGCTTGAGAACTGTCGATTTGCTCATGTAATCTTTTATCAATTGTCCTTTGGTGGTGATCTGAGTTTTCTTTTAGATTGTTAATACTTAGACCGGTTACTGTTGGTTTGTAATTAATGTAATTTTTCTAGTTTCAGATTTAGAACAATTTTTGCTCTGATTAGTCTAGGGTCGCTGGCTGCTTAAAATTTATTACACTGACATCTTTTATTAAAGCAATCTTGTTGTTTTGAACGACATTTTTTCACACAAAGCTTTTCTATTGTCCTCCATTTTAAACCTAAATCCATTTTGTTTGACAATTCTCCTGATACTTACCCTCGAAATTTCGAATGTATTTCTGTCTTTTAATTTTGTTAACACTGTTTCTACAGAAACACGCTCTTCCTACGACTTCCACTTCACTATTTACATTTTCTCCGTTTTTAAAAACTTGTAGCAAAAGGCATCCATTAGCTTTTTCAGCAGTAACCTTGTTAACATGAAACTGTCTTTAATGTTGATCAAAAAAGGTAAAACTGTTAAGCAAATAAACATTTCCTCGTAAAATGTGCAGTACACATGAATTATATTAAAAAGATTTACTGTAAATAACTTATTGATAAAAAATTGTATTTAAAAAATCCTTTATAAAAGGTATATTAATATAAAAACCACATCGGGCTACATCACAGAACGTTTTCGAAATTATTAGAGTTAGAGTTTATTTATTTAACTACTTAACAAATACAATCATTTTTGTAGCAAGTAATCAAACATTTATGTTGTTTATATACTTTGAACAAATCCGGATCCTTAATGGCGCCTTTAATGTGTTTAATAAGAGAAAGATTAGATCTGTAAGACCTTAATTAATTATTAAACCATTGGTCTTTTTTCAGCAGTTTGGCGTACGTTTTTTAGTAGAAAAGCTTTAATATTAGGTTGTTATAAATTTCGGTAAAAAAAACTCTCAAAAAATCAGGATCATTATTAATATCATAGAAAAAGTCCATCTTTTTACCGTTGGTCAGAAAAACAAGGTTCAAATACGCCCACTCTGTAGATATTTTCAGAAAAATTTGTCATAATGTCGATGCAACTACTGGACTGGTATGTGATTCTAGTATAATCGTTTATAATTACTTTTATACCAAAAGATATTAATAGATTTTGAATATTAAAAGAAGGGTCAGATTCAATTTTAAAATTTATATTAAAATCACCAAGTATGATCAGTTTGTCTGCTTTACTAAGCAAGGACATTTTGACATTCTCAAATTTTACCAAAAACAAGTCAAAGTCGCCCTAACCCGATCTGTAGACAGTTAAATTATTGGTTTTAATTGAAGATACATAAATTGCACAAAACTTTGAACTTTATTCCATTATCAGTGCTTTTTTGGGGTTTACATGTTTGAAGCCAATAAATATATGGGTAAAAACCCTTTAAATATAGTTTTAATTAATTTTAAGTCACGTTTTCGTTGATAAAATTCTGGGATCTTTAACTTATAGATGGAATTTACTTTATGGAAACGTAGGACTCCAACACTAGGGTTGTTGGCCCCTTAGACCAGGTGTCTATAAGGGCTTGCTGATAGCAGTTAAAGCTATGATGGAATAGTCATTTCGAAAACGTTTTGCGATGTAGCCCGATAGGGTTGTTTTTAAATTTTTGTAATTTATGGTATACAGCCAAATACAAGGAATTTATTTTCCTTCTGAAAATTTATTTATCATATCAGACCCACTTAAAATTTTATACTATAATCATAATTTCTGACGAGCCGGGCTCGAATTATGATCCTCCCAATCTACATACTTCTTCTTCTTCTTCTTCTTCTTAAGGTGCCGTGCATTTCTGCGTAGGCGTCCACCGTACATCGTCTTGTCAGGTGAGATGTTAAATATTCTGGATTAAATAATTCTGTTTTTAGCAGCATTGCGAAGCATTTCATAGCTGTGGATTCCTGTCCATTGTCGAATATTGCGCAGCCATGACATTTTTTTACGTCCGAGACCTCTCCTACCCTCTATCTTCCCTTCGAGTATCAGTTGCTGAAAAGTGTATCGTTTTCCTCGTATAATGTGCCCCAAGTATGCAGTCTTCTTACTTTTTACATAATTAAAAAGTTCCCTATCCTGTAAGCCCGCTCTTCTGAGTACTTCCTCATTTCTGACCCTGTCCGTCCATGATATTCTGAGCATTCGACGCAGGCAGCACATTTCAAACACTTCAAGTTTGTTAATGAAACTGGCCTTTAACGTCCATGCTTCCATTCCGTACAGGAGAACAGGCCACACGTAACACTTAAGCATCTTGTATCGGAGGTTGAAGTCCAATTTGCGATCAGTCAGAAACTTACGAAGCCTCAAAAAAGCATTTCTGGCTTGTTCAACTCTGCTCTTTATTTCATTCTCGGGGTCCCAACCCTCATTCAGCAAACATCCCAAGTATTTGAATTGCCTGACTTGTTAGATTTCTTCTCCAGAGACATATATCTTTGCGTTGGGTAATCATTTCTACTTATAATCATTGATTTTGTCTTCTTGATATTTATTTTCAAACCCGAGCTTCACTTGCAAGAGTTAGATCATTTAAAAGGCATTGAAGATCTTCGATGTTATCTGCCACTATGGCTGTATCATCGGCATACCTGATGTTATTAATAAATATGCCGTTAACTTTAATACCCTTATTAGAGTCTTCCACTGCTTCTGCGAAGGCTTTTTCTACGTATAAATTGAACAGCATTGGGGACAGTATACAACCTTGCCTTACTCCTTTTTTAATGGAGAAATATTTTGTTTCGTTGGAATTTTGAAGACGTACTGTTGTTGTCTGATTCCAATACAGATTGGCGATGATTCTTATATCCTTTGCATCCAATCCCAACTGTTGTAGGTATTTTATCATCAATTCATGTTTTACATTATCGAATGCTTTCTCGTAATCGATGAAACAGATAAAAACATCCTTTCTTTGATCTAAACAATTCTGTATCAATGTTTGCATACTAAAGATCGCTTCTCTCGTGCCAAGTCCATTTTTGAAACCAAACTGACTCCATCCACTGACCTCTTCACATTTCTTAAACAATCTAGTGTGAAGTATTCTCAGGAAAGGTTTTAAAAAGTGACTCACTAGGCTTATTAGTCGGTGGTCCTTGCAGAAGTTCGCACGTGGTGTTTTTGGTAAGGCGATAAATGTAGATCGAAGCCAATCTTTTGGAATCTGGCCCGTATCGTAGATGTCGTTAAAGAGCTTGACAATAATTTCTAGGTTTTCTTCATTTAGTAACTTGATTGTTTCTGCGTACATATCATCTGGTCCTGGGGTTTTGTTACTTTTTAATAGTTTGATAGCGTGTACAATTTCAGCTTTCAAAATACTTGGGCCATACAAATGGTCTCCCAGTTGTGGTGGTTTTTGTGTTCTGTCATCATTGAACAAATTGGCTGTGTACATTTTGCAGGTATTAAGTATATCGCTAGGGTCCGTTATTAATTCATTTTGGTCATTATGTATACTAGTGACTTGTTTTTTCTTGAAGACACCAGCAATTTCCTTAATTTTCTTGTGAAGATTGAAGCTGTCGCCGAGTTTATATAGGCTTTCAGCCTCGGCGCAAAGTGTAGTCATCCAGATCTCCTTCGCCGCTATAATTTCTTTACGAATTTGACTGTGTATATTTCGGTACCCTACTTCGTCCTGCCTGATCTTACACTGCCTGCATTGTTCCATCATCTCTAATATTTCTTCTGTCATCCACTCATTCTTGGTAGTTGTTTTACTCTCGAGTAGAAAAGTGTTGTTCAATTCATCAAATGATTCTTTTATGGTGGTCCATGACTTTTCAACATCATTCTCAGTTGCCATATTAGAGAACCTATTGTTTAGGTTCTCTAGGTGTTAGGTTTAGGTGTTTGTAATAGATACAGAAGAGACACTAGAAGCCAAGGGTATTTAAACTTTATTTGGTATTGAGGGATAGTAATAAATAGTTGTCAAGTGGCCATTCCCTGGACGTACCTTTTAGGGTACGTAAAATTTATTATATAAATTTTTACTACTAATATGTTTTTTTCTTCTTCTATTTATGTAGACATAACTCTGTTTGTTTTTCAATGTGCTTCCAGTAAGTTCTCGTTCCATCGTTTTCGTGGACTTCCTACTAATCGTCTTCCTATTGGGGAACCGTCTCTTTCTGTTGTCATTCAGCTTATATGATTTTTCTTGATGTTCTCGAGCTTGCTTCTTCTTCTTATAAGGCTGTGCACCTATAGTGCGTTGGCGAATTATCTTAAGGCCAGACGTCTGTTTTTTGCGGCATGAAAAAGATCGCCAGTGTTATTTGTGCCTGTTCAGTTCTTTATGTTCTGCAGCCACGACATTCGTTTGCGACATACTCATTTCTTGCCTTTAATCTTGGATGATTAGTTGAGGGATTGCGTCTATTTTTCCTCTCAGAATATGGCCGAGGTATCCAATTTTTCGTACCTTGATCAAATTGAGTAGTTCTATCTCAATTTTTTGCCTTTCTTAAGAATTCCTCGTTTCTCACCCTATCTGTCCATGGTATGCGGAACGTTTTCTCATCGTCCACATTTCGAAGGCCTCCAACTTATTATTGGAAGGTACTCTTAACGTCCATGTTTCCATGCCTTTTAACAATATGGACCATACATAGCATTTAACCATCCTGTAGCGGAGATTGAAGGATAGATTGCGGTTACATAGTAGCGTTTAAATTTGATAAAAGCTTGTCTTGTTTGTTCGGTACGGCATTTTATTTCTAATTGAGGATCCCATTGGTCATTCATCATCATTCCCAAGTATTTAAACGTTCTTGATCGATTGGAGCATTTACGAGCCTCGAACTTGCATCTACGTCATAAATCTGTACTTTTAGCTCTATCTCATAGTGTTTTACCATTAATTTTCCTAAGTGTTTTCATCTCTGCTGTTTCTAACATTCCTTTTGTTCTCTCTGCGTAAGGTCGTGCTTCTGCCGCGTAGGTCATTATTGATCTGATGACTGTTATGTAAATTCTGCCTTTGATTTTTTACCGATATTTATATTTCTCCATATTGTTTCATTCGGGCAACCTGCGGTTCTGTTTGCTCTATCCACTTAATCTTCCACTTGTGTTTCGAGATTTCCGTAGCTAAACATATTAAATTTTCTGGCAGATATATTAAATTGATGCAGCATACTTTGAGAAAGTAGTATTGCGTCATCTACATAGATTATTTTAAGTTATTTTTCTCCTATTTGGTATCGTTTTTTAGTTCTTACTTTTTTTCTCATTTCACCCGTAATAAGCTTAAACAATAGAATCTCCCTATCTTATCGCATTGCCAGCTTTAATAGGATCAGTTAGTTCCTCTTCTACTTTTATTTTTATCGTGTTTTTTTTAGATAGATGTTTTCGATCGTTTTGGTTATTCCTGGAGGTATTCTTGAGTACAATAAGTGGATAACATCTTTTAATTTGCTTTTTTAAGCATTTCTTCTTATTCTTATTAAAAATATAGCATCAGTGCATGATCTTCCCAATTTAAAAACTTGTTGTTTTTCTGCTAGTGTTATAATTGCATTCAGTTTATTTGTTATTACTTTGGTTGTTAATTTTAGTGTTGTAATTAATAAATTAATTTTTTTGCTATTTTCCGGATCCGATTTGTCTTCCTTTTTGAAGAGAAGTATTAGGATGCTTGATCTCCATTTTTAAGGAATTCTGTTTTACTGTATTATTATTACTACTAATATGTACGTACTATTACTACATAACTCAACAATCGATCAAAAATACTGTAGCAAGAATTCATATTCTCCTGTAACTAACAAAATATATGCACTGTGTTCGTAAAGTATGGAGCAAAAGTCATTATTTTGAAAACTAATGTCTTAAAAAAAAATACTGAAACATGTTTATTGTATTTCTAAATGCGCTTTCTCTAAGATTACTTTTTATTGTTGACGTCATCTATATGTGCGCAATGACGCCATCCCTAATTCTTTTAAATAGAAATTTGGATATTGCAGTACATCGTTTGAAATGTCTTTTAAACGCAGCAATAATTTTTAATTTTATCTATATAATAAGCTAGTATTCTGAAAATTAATCCAGGAGACCAAAGATGATCTGGGGTAAGGCATAAGCAGGACATGTCGATAAGGGGATTGCTATTGGTATGACCAAAGACAGAAACTTATCATCATCATCCAGCCTCAGAAGAAGAAGAAGTCTTCTGCTTAACATAGGCCTTTTCCATGTGTTTTCACCCCCATCTATCTTGCACCACTCTCATCCAGTTTTTATTTTATGTTTTTAAATCGTCAGCCCATCGTGTAGGTGCGGTCGACCACCTTCTCTTGTCTTCTTTTGGTCCTCATTCAAATAACCTGTTTGTTCATCGCCCATCTATCATTCTAGCTACGCGTCCTGCCATCTTAATTTTAGTCTGGCTATTTTTTCGATCTCTTCGATTTTTATTTTATCTCTCAGAAATATTCCTAACATAGATTGCTCCATTCTTCTCTGTATGACTCTCAGTTTGGTAGCCGAGGCTCTTAATAAGGGATAACACTGGGAGTACGCATTGATTAAATACTTTTCTCTTCAGGCATGTGGGCAGCTCACTTTTAAAAGTTATCACAACTTTCCATTTGCTGTCTACCCGAAATTCACCGAATCTTCTCGTCAGTTCATGGGTTTGATTATCCCTGCCAATCATAATTTCATGTCCCAAGTATTTATATTTATCTACGAGTTCTATTTCTTGACCACCAATACTGATGTTACGGTTAGGTACCAAATTTGTCATTATTTTTGTTTTCGAGATGTTTATATTTAAACGTACATTTTCTGGAGTCACAACGAGTTCCTGTATCATCTCCTAGATCCTCAGCTATTATGACTATATCATTGATAAAACGTAAGTTGTTTAGATTTTCTCCAACTATTTTTATTCCCTTTGTCAGCAAATACAAATTCTTAAAAGCATATTACAGCATCGTATTAAAAAGTTAAGGTGACATTGCGTCTCCTTGTCTAATCCCCTGCTGTATTTTTATGTGATTACTATTATTATAATGTAATAATATTTTATGTAATTTCACAAAGGTTGTTATAGGTATATATAAAATTTTGTATAATAATTTTGTAAACTTATAATCTAGCGTGCATGTAGTATTTTGCTTAGCTCAACTGTGTCAAAGGCTTTGTGAAAATCGATAAATATTAGTATTAGAGGTTTACTGTATTCCACTACTTGCTCTCTAAGGACTTTTAGATTTGTAGATGCAAATTATTCTAAAATTCAATAAGCTATACAGGATACGTATACATTGGTAGGTGTAGGCCTCTAACAGGACGGCATTATCTTTTCGTTATATTATCTTTTCGTTTGACCAGAAGTATTATCTTTCAAAATACTAAATTTATATTTTAATTTTGCAAAAATGCGAGAAAATGAAGATCCTTGTTTTTAGTTAATATCCGACAATAGGAACCATTTATACAGGGCGAAAGAATCCAAGAAATTATTTTTTTATCTCAAAAACTGTAAAAAATTTTATATACAGGGTGTTTTCAAAAATAGTTTTATTTATAGTTTTTGTTGTACGAGTAATTGTTTGTACGATTCCAAAAAGTTTAAATATTGCAAAACGGTTGTTTTTGGAATAAAAATACAAAGTGATTCATAATGTGTTTGAGTTTGGCGTAAATATATGGAAGATATCGAGATTTCGGCTACTTTTAAACATTATTCTGATGAACTGGATAATATGTCACTCAACGTTTATACCAATTCAACATGTGTTTTAATAATATTGTCCAGTGGCCACATTTCCTTTTCTACTTTTCCTTGAACATGTAAAATGCAGTTGTTCCAAATGTCTGCTGTAATTGATGAAATTAAATTATAAAATAGACTTATGGCATCTGAAACTTTAAAGGAGGTGGTTTTTCCTCTACTATCATTTTTAATATTTGCTCAGATGAGTTCTATGGGGTTTAAGTCACAGTGATACGGAGAAAGTCTCAATACCAGTTTATTCTACGCTTTTGCCATCTTATCAATTACGTATTTATCATAAAAATTTTATGTTTTTTTACGATTGAAAGCTGTACTTTAAGTAAATGTTCATTAAATTTTATAATTTTTGGAACGAAGCCAAGTCAGGTTATTGCTTTTTAGATGCACTTGTTGATATTTGCTCTATTTACGAGAATGGTACGGTGCGTTGTCAAGAACAATGATAGATTTGTCTTCCAATATTGGCAAGACATTGGAAAACCAATTTTCAAAATATTGACATGTCTCTGGATCTGGATCTAACCATCTCTTCATGGCAAACACCAAATTTATTCGACTCAAATGTCCAGAAGCAGTTGGAACACACTCATTCTCGCTGCTAACGTGCCAAATAAGTATTGTACCTTTTCCTAAAAATTTAAAGTATTTGTAAGTTTTGAGATTCGAAATATGTAGAATGTAATAAATTACTTAAAGGATTTTGTAATCCCATTGTTAATCCTTCCAAAAAAGCTTACTTACATTGTGTATGCCCAGCGTTCAACCATGTCTCATCCAGATAATAAATTTTGCTCTTCTCTTTTCTGTAAGTCCTTATCTGTTGTTAAAGATATTTTCGTTACCACACCCCAATGTCGTCTCGGTCTAATAAAAGACCGAGAAAATAATAATCTTTTTAATATTCTATAAAATGTGGTTCTGGTAAAGTTTGGCAAATGGGGGTCATCATTCACCTCTTTTAAAACCACATCCACGGTGGGTATTTTGTTTCTCATAACACAATTATTATGAACCTGTCTTCTAATATAATTTAATTAATATGATTATTCTTTCACTAAATATGTATTCAGTGATTACAGTACCTAATTTATATACTATGTAATAAAAACTAATAATCGAGAAAAGAGAAAAATTGATAAACTGATCTAAATAATATACATACTGTTACTATCGTAACAAGTGAATAAATTTTGAACATCTTTAACAATTAAATAACAATTAATAAAATACAATTAAAATACAATTTTATCGTTGTTTTCACACCCTGCATCGCAAATTTTGTTTAGTTTCGTAATTTCTTCGGTTAGTTTCGGTCTGTACCTTTCTTATTTTTCTTCTTCTTTCTATCTTCTTTCTTCTTCTTTATTTTTATGTAACAGAATCATAGTAGCGTTGTTCCAGTCTGTTGGAATTTTTTAAGTAATAATACTCCTCCAATTTTTAAGTGCTTCTGACACTATTTCATCTTTAACTGGGGTTGAAGGTGTGAGAGTATATATTATATATATATATATATATATATATATATATATATATATATATATATATATATATATATATATATATATCAGGGGCGGCTCGTGATAGTACAAGCTGGTGAGGCACACTACACTTAAGGAAAATTATTATTATTATGGTTAGCTTCTCTTTGCTCCAGTCATACCCGGCTAAGGAGGCATTGCTCGCGTCAGCAAACAATGACTTGGCGTGAGAAGGACTTCTGACGATACGAGCGCGGATCAACAAAAGTCATCCTCACCTCAAAGCTCTCCTAAGCCCTCCTCCACCCTCCCTTACCCTCCCTTATGTGCACTGAAGGTGCAACATAAGGGCTGACTGCTTTTTGAAAAAGTCCGCGATTGAGCTGTATTTATGAGCACCATGTGTAATAGGGTGCTCATAAATGTAACTTAAATCATACCCAAGGTGTCGTTAAGCGACTTACTCCGTTTATCATGAAATCTCATATCGTGAGATAAAAGCGAACGAAAAACGAGGGAGCTGTAATCCTCGAACCTGCACCTTGGTTAGCGGCCAAGTTGTAGCCTCAAGGATCTAGGTGGCCTCTCCCGTGGCCTTTTTGTATTTTTATAATTTTTTTGTGAATTTTTTATTATTTTATATATTTTTTGAATTTATATATTTTTTATTAATTTTTTTGGGATTTTTATATTTTTTTTGGGGGTTAGTAGGTATTTTTTATCTGGGAGATTTGTTAGTAAATTTGGTAGATAAAAATTCAAATAAATCTTGAGCAGAACGCCCGGAACTTACATCGTAAAATCCTATGAATCGTTCGACTGGTTTATTGTTTATTACGTAACGAAAAATAACGGATAGTTGTGAATGGCAGCTTATATCAGTAGTGTCATCCACCTGCCAGGAAAAGAATAATGATTTTGAAATTTCTTCCTCAATTTTTTTATTTATAACAAAGCATTAAATCGATTAATTCATTTTGTATGGTTTTAGATGTCCCAGAAAAAACTGATCTAGAGTCATTATCATGTTCTAAAAATGTTTTTAAATTAGTGTCAAATTTACTAACAAGAACAACTAGCTCTTTGAAATTCCCGCAATTTAAAGATTCATTAGATTCATCATGCCCCCTAAACGGTAACTCTTGCATACAGAGGTGTGAAGTAATATCTGTAAGGCTTTTTAAAATTTGCCGATTTTCTTTAACCCTACATTGAAATTTTCAATATCTATTTTACGCGAATTGTCTAGTGCTGTAGCGATATTTTGCTTTTGTTTTCTCATAAGAGTAAGCTTGCAATTCGATGTAATATGTTGAGAACTTTTATTGTGTAACAATAGACTCCGAGACAATTTTTCAAATCAGTATAACCATTTTTGAACCAAACTTTGTCGCTAGTATTAGCTGTGGCAAATAAAATGCATGGCCAACAAAACAATTTATTTAATGTTATACTACCCGTAAGCCAGTCAAACTTTTCGTACCTACCATGCATTTTGAAATCCCCGATTTGGTTTTCCGACGCCACCGATAGAATCAAGATGTTTACTTAAATCTGGAATACTAGGTCGGTTTACTACTTTAACTATATATAATTTATCTTATAATTGAAATATAATTGAAATTGAAATTGAAATTGAAAAATAAATGACTTGAAAAATTCTGCTGTTTGACTAAAAAATTTACGAGATTACAAGTATTACGAATATTTACATTTACCTGGGAAAGTTGTGACGAAGTGCTCGGTGCTAAATCCATTTTTCACTAAACCGAAAATCCTGCAGACAAAAACAAACCCACCAAAATTATTAAAAAAACTTAATTAGATTTGCACTTATTATATAACATGTAATCTTACTCTTTTTTTAATGAAAAACAACACGAGATACGTCAAACGTGATCCTGCCGCACCAACAGGTCAACAGGAAGTAATTTAACTACTACTTACTACAACAATTTTGCAGAAATGTTCCAAAATGTACCAAAGTTGCTAATCTGGTAAATGCATAGAAAAAAAATATTGTTTGTTAAATCGGAAAACAATAGAACAATATGTATAGTACCATCTACTAAAGGAAAATACTCCAATGTTGTTACAATTTTCAAATAAAAATCTATGTTTTATTTAAAATGTACTTTTATACCCGAGGGAAAAAATGTAGCGAATTGGGTACCTTTGTACCAAAACGGCAACGCTGCTAATTAAAAGAACTACACCAAACCAGAGAGGCTTGCCTCTCCTGTTCGGTGAAATAGTGGGCAGAAAATAAATAAATCATGTTGAATTTCGCTACATAATGTGATGTGTAATATGCTAGACAGAGCAATGCCGTGAGGCTTGCCTCGGCGGCTATAATTTTTAAAGAGAGAATAAGATGCACAGATGATAGGCGCCGTTGTTTATTTAATATTTTGTGTTGTCATGTCATGTCAATCATGTCATGTGACATATTCGGCATTATTACACATTGAAGTGCATACATATTTTTTTTCAATCGTACCCTTACTCGTATACCTTCATTTATTGTTGCCAATGTCCGTTTATTTTCGCCCCCTAAATTCACCCTAGGTATTTTATAAATTAGACTTGTTAAATTTACTTCTTCGATTAATTTTCTGTTGACCAGTGTTATTTCAGAGCCTGTGTCTATCATAATTTTGATTGGTTTCTCATTTATAAATCCATCCACAAATTTTAAATTAACTCCATTTCTCTTTTCATTGTTTCCTGCCAGTTTAATAAATTCCTTGGGGTGACAAAAAATTCCTGTTTGTTTCTTCGTTTTTAGTGAGCGCCTTCTTGAAAACACGCCTGTTGTTCTTCTGTGTTTTCTCGCCCGTCATCTTCTCTCTTATATTCATTTTCTTCTCTTTGCATATTATTTATTTCTCTTGTGTTCTCTTCTGGTCTATCATTCCCGTATCGGTTACCGCGAGATTCCTGTTCATTCCGTGGGTTATTGTATCTGTTTCCTTGGCATGGGCGGTTATTTCTACTCTGATTTTCCCGATCCCTGTTTTCATCCCATCTCTGGGTTCTGGGTTCATAATTCTCTCTTCCGTTCGGTCTATTTTCGTATCCCCGTCTAGGTATGAATTCTCGTCTTGTATAATCTCTTCTAAAATTTTGACCTCTATCTCTATATTCTTGGTTTTCTCTTTGTCTATAATTTTCTTGCGGTCTTCTTTCTCTTCTTTCATGCCTACGTGATTCTCTCATTTGCAAAAATTGACATAAGCTGTCAATGTCCTTGTAATTTTGGAGATTTATGTGGTCTTCCAAGGTATCTTCAAAGTGTCGCGATATCAACTCTACCAATTGTTCTGATGAATAATTATATTGCAAATGTTTTGCATTATTATAGAGTTGTAATGCGTACATCTTTTCTGATACGCCCATCCTCTCATGGTATTTTCCATTTTGTAACTCTTTATTTACTTGTAGTTGCTGGATTTTTCCCCAGAAATAATTTAAGAATCTTCTCTCAAAATCTTGCCAATTGTCAAATTCTTCTTCCTTGCTGACAAACCAAAGATTTGCCTCTTCTTTGAGATGGTTTCTGATGGTTTCCTTTGCTGTTGCAAACGGTCCTATGTATTTGACTTTTTCCTTTAGGATATTTATAAAAGGCACTGGGTGTAGTTTCCTTATATCCCCGCCAAATCGTACTTTTACGTCTTCTGTGCTATGTACGATAACTTCCTTTCTTTCTATTCCTCTTATCTCCATCTCTGCAATTTGTTTAAATCTCCTTTCCGTTTCTTTCCGGTCTTCTTGTAGCGCATTTTCAAATTTTATTTCTATCTGTTCTAATTCCCTTTCTTGCATACTCTGAATATCCTTCATTTTAGTTTCGATTTTTTCTCTCTGCAATTCTAGTTTCCTCTCTGTTTCTTCCCTACTTCTTTCTAACCAGACTTTATTTCGTTTTCATATTTGTCCATACGCGTTTCCATTTTTTGTTCCATTTTTCTTTGGGTTTCTTCCAAATTGTCCAATTTTTGTTCCGTTCTTTGTTGTGATTCATCCATCTTCTGTGATAGGAGTTGCATCATCTGTATTAATTTTTCTATTCTTGATTCTTGTTTTTCTGTCTCCATTACTGTTGTGTCTAATACGTCTTCCTGGTCTGAATATTCTTCCTGTTCTGATTTATCTTCTTGTTTTTTGTTCTCTTTGCTCTTGTTTCTTGTGTTTGGCATTTATTCTGTTTTTATCCCCGCCAAATATAAAATTCTACTGGTCTGTTGCAACAAACGGGACTTTTCTTGTTCAAATGTAATAACTCTTGAGTACGAGTATCAAATTTCAATATTCCACAAATAAATCAAATGGTAAAATATCAAATGTCACAATCAATCGAATAAATCAAGTATGGTAAAATTATCAAATGTAAATATCACACAAATAAATCAATTATGGTAACCTATAAATTGTCAATATCACGAATAAATCAATTATGGTAAATTGTATCTTAAAAAAATATATAAATCTTTATGTCCTCAAATTTTACATAATATTTCACTTTATCCACGGCATATAAACTTTCAAATATCTGCTCGTCTACTCCTATCCTTTCAAATTTGCCAACTAGAAATATTTTTCAAAGCTTTACACGTTGGGGGCCATTTTGTTATGCTATTTAAATTGTATTCTATTGCTTATTTAGAAAAGATCTTGTCTATATTTATTAAATGATCTAATCTCCAATTAATCACAATAAATCAGCATTAATTAATTACAATCTCAGGCTATTTAACTTGTACTATTTACCTTTGATCGTGGATTCAAAATATTTTCCAATTGGCTTCCTAACTGACCTGAATAAAATACACAGAATTTCAACTGAACTATATGTGAGATGTCCTTTATTTTAATGAAATTTTATATAACAATCAATCCTGTAATATTTGCAATATAATACTTTAAATATATGAGAAGTTGTTTTCTATCATGGACCCAAATGTTATTTTACATTGATTTTTAATATGTGTTATAACTAAGCTCTCTTTCTAATTTTTTTCTTTAAATGATCGCAAAATTAACTGTCTCTATTATTTATTCAATTTATTTAATTAATAAATGAAAACCACACTCCTGCTCTAATGAAAATTGACTGACCTTTCGTTCTCTGCCGTTGCAATTCTATGACCACGCCATAAAAAAAAACCTTTCTCTGCTTCTGCTCCTATTGTGGTCCAGATGACGTACACCTTTCTCCTATCTGTCCTTGTATCTGCAACCCAACAACTCGTGTAATTCTATGCAGCCTCCTTTTGAGCCAATCTCCGCGCCTGTTTATAACTTCAAATGTTTCCGGCTTCGTCTGATATTAATATTCTTATACCCTTTGGTTTTTCTATCGCTCTGTACCCCGTTCCTCACACTGATCAGCTTTTACACAGCAAATAAACACACCCGGTAAATTACGTCTTCGGGACTTCAAACAAACACAAACCACAAAGCTCCTTCCTTCTTGGGCGACGAAAACTCACTAACTCTTTTCCTCTCTCCTATCTCATAGCCAAAACCACTACCTCCTTGCATTCAAAAATTGACCAATAAAAATCATCCACCTCTGTGACGTATATCGTTACCAACCAACTCTCTCTATAAAACGTCATTCGGGTAATTCCAGAAAACAACATTCTTTAATTATTCTAACTAAATCTATCTGCTTTACAAATATTTCTTACTAATAGCTACAAACGATACCTGTTTCTCAATTCAATGTCTTTTGTTAATAAACTTTTACCGATATAATCTTTCGGGGAGAAAAACCACCGCAAATCCCGGTCTATTGTTTAAACACTGTCTATATACACTTTTATTCCGGGTAAATCCATTCCACAATAACCGACTTATTTAAATTTCTTATCGATAATATTTGAAAGTCTTGTCTCTGAGGCCTAATGAACAATTCTTCGAACAACTTAAAATACATATTTTGTCTTATACAGGATGTTTGAAAATTTATATGCCCGTGTCTTTATGAAATATCAATAATTTTAATTTTTATTTAAGTAATAAAATTTGTATATCGGTTTTTTATTGCTAATGGACATTCAAAAGTACAACAATATATATATATATATATATATATATATATATATATATATATATATATATATATATATATATATATATACTCTCACACCTACTCTGAGTTAGGGGTCAACGCTCGTACCTCTGTAACCTCTGATATTGATTAAATATGAAAAACAGTTCTGATACAAACGACTATCAACAGTATTTTTGAAATTTCAAATTTATCAAATGAAATAAAATACAGAATTCAAATCAAATTATATCTGAAATACCTACCGAGTTTATTTGATGTATTTAAACATTTATATTTATTAATTACGGATTTGCCACAATACGTGTATTAATTTGTAGCATAAATTAACAAATAGTTTTATTATTTTACTATTAAAGTTCAATATTGAACAAGTATTTAATTGGACACAAATTTCTTGCAGTTAATCGGATTAATACGTAAAATTTCGTACACTTTTTTTGTTTAAATTCTTTTTTGCTTTTGTTTAGATTCTGATACTTGTATTCCTCCTCTGCTTGTCGCATTCTGTGCTCCTGTTCCATCAGTAAATATGCTTGGTTTTTTTCTTTCTGTTATAATCTATCTATCTATAATAATTTTGCTTCTGTTATTTTAATGTTGTCTTTCTTAATTTGACTCTCAACCGAGATCAAGTCAACAAAATTCTTCTGTGTCATTTCAACTACTTGAAAAGGTTTTCTTGATCTTGCTGATTTCATTAGCTCAAGTACATCTTGAGTACAATATAGCTGAATATTTTTTTATCTTTTCGATGAGCGCAAAATTCCTATGACAGGATAAAAAGCTGTGTCCAGATACTAAATTTTTTTGATTTATTTCACTAAAGAACTTTGCTGACATTATATAGTGACACAATGATATTTATTATTTTGACCGACAAATCGATTAGACCATAGTATCGTTCTGCTACAGCCTCTAGTTTCTTAAAATTCTCAAGAACATATCTTAATATAGACTCCGACAAACTTAAGTTTGGGAATGTGACGTCGTGTTTCGCGCAGAAAGGCGGACCCTTTCTACCAGTGGCGGACGGAAACCGATAGCTTTAAAATAAATTTTTATAAGTATATTCAATTAAAGTGAGAATGAATTTGTCAATTTTTATAGTTTTTAATATTTATGAAGTTTATAGACAGACATTCGATAAAATAATGAGTAAACTATTAGGAGTACTTTAATAAATAACAAATTCCTCAATACTTACAATTTATTAACATTGCCAGGAAGAAAGGAAGGGTTTCAACAACTCAAAAAAATAAGTAATTTATTTTAACACATTAAATATTGTATTTATTTTATAAAAAAATATGGATCATCAGAAAAGCTTTCTTCGGATGAACCAGTATTAATAAAAAATTTAAGTGCTCCAGCGTAGAGTCTAATAAATGTTCTCTTGCGATTTGAGTGTTTTCATATTTTTTTACGTGTTTACATATGTTAGCCCACTCTTCTATCAACACTTCTGAAAATGTTGCTCTTGTTATATTTTCAACATCATTTATATTAAATGTTGTATTATGAGTGGCCACTCTACCTTTTACCAAAGCCATATTTTTTCAATAGGGTTTAACTCTGGATGATAAGCAGGCAAGCGAAGTACTTGATGGCCATGTTGTTCAAGCTCATAGTCTAACACATAATTTGGTGGAAAACGTGGTTTATTGGTTTGAATAATTTTATATAATTCCAGTTTGGTCAGATTTTCTTGAAAGGGAATACTTTTTTCTTGTAACCATTTTACCATAATATCCCTACGGCCAGCAGACGTCACATTTTTTTCGATTAGTACATTATGGTAGGATGCGTTATCAACCACTAAGACCGAATTTTTAGGTAAGTTAGGTATAAGCCACTTCATAAAATTAAGATGGTTCATATCGTCATGATAGTCGCCAATCTTCGATCCTTAAAGCATAAATATAATGAAATTATTGTAGAAATTATTTTAGCAGAATTTTCGGCGATTAAAACGTTCATTGTATATTTTTATTTTTACTAAGTGTTGCGTTATCAAAAGCTTAGTTCCGAAACCTTTTCCTCGATATTAGTTTCATAGAGGCCCTAATAGAATGTGATTTATTATGAAAGTAATTATGGCTCACATTATTGTAATTGATATTAAAATTGGCATTTTAATTATAGACATGTATTTGATTTAAAAATTAACAGAGCGTTAGATACAAATCCAGTCTCTCCTCCAGCATGAACAACAATCAGCATTTTACCCTTAGAAATTGGTTTCTTTAAAGTTTTTCCACTTTGATCTGCCCAGCGGTATGGTGGAGTATGGCTGCTGTGTATATATGATTCGTCGGTATAAACTATGGTTCTACCCTCAGATCGAAATTGAATTAACTTCTTTAAATATTCTATTCTATATCTAAAAAGATCTAAAAAAAGTAACAATCAAGAACAAACAAAATATTTTTAAAAATAAATAAAAAATTATGTGGCTAATAAACTTGTTTCCGTGTCATATTTTTCACACACACACACACACACACACACATAAGAAAATAAAATATCACTGACTCAATACTTACGTCAATTTCCTTAAAGGTATTAACAAGTTTTCGGTTGCTTCGAAATGTGCTGCCTCTTGTTCCATAAATGTAGTAACATTATAAATTATTGCCTTTGCTTAGCTATTTAATCCCAGCCCTTTCGTTCCTATCTTTTAAGAAGCTATTTTATAACTATTATTAATAACTAAACTTAACACACTATAAATAAACAAACCTTAACACTAAATGACTTAATAATTCACTAATTACTACTACCTATATTATACTGAGCACTAATATAAAATAAAATAAAATATCCTCGATATTCTCGAAATATAACACGATCAAATCAACCAGTCGAACACTATCTGCGATTCGCAACTACGACACTGGCAAACTGCAAACTGGCCGTTTTTATGGTAACGCTAGTAAACAAGAACCACTGCACACCGTCGAGTTATGAGTCATATTCCCAAACTAAACTTTGTCGGAGTCTACAAGTAGATATTTCAGCACTGCCCCTCTTGGCTACAGTTTCATGCCAACAACACATGGTAGCTTCAGGAGTTTCCATATTGTAGATAGCAATATTGTAATTTGCGTACTGACGCTGGTAATAAACATCGGAATATGATAAGATACATATAAAAATGACTTGTTGCAAATCCACACATCAGACTATCACATTAGTTAATAATTCAACTTAACTGCTTCTTCATCACCTTTCAAAAATAAATATACACTTTATGCTTTTCGGTAATGTAGCTCGGATTTAGTTTGAATCTTCTTTTGTTTTTCCTAGTTCTCTGCAGCACTCGAAAACGCAAATTAAAATTTTCTTTAAATATTGATTTGTTAGTATGCAATTTTAATTCTGGATACAACATTTTAAACAGCTCAAACATTTTGTTAATGCTTAGGTCAAGGTTAAGGCACTGTTTTTTGTTGGAGTTTCAAAAATAGTGGCTTTCTTGAGATGTAAAAGACGAAATATGTTGTCTCATTAGGTTTTTTACAGACTCTTTGGTATTTGTTGGACACGATTTAGGTGTGTTCCACGACAGTCAAGCAACTTTTGATTTGACTTGAAAGGTGGTCTCGCTAATTTGCTTGATCTCTTTATCAAACTTTGTCGCTTCCAAGGTGTTTCCGGGCAGGTCATCAATTGTAGAATTACTTTTACTCCCAAAACCAGGGAAGGATCTCAGTAAAGTCTCATCCTATCGACCTGTCACTTTATTATCAATCTCTAAATTACTAGAAAAACTTTTAATAAAAATAATAGAACCAGACTTTACAGGCGCAGACTGGATATCAAATTATCAGTTTGGATTTCAACGAGAACATTTAAGTATCCAGCAATACCACCGAATAACCCATAAAATCAACTCCGCATTAGAAGAAAAGGAATAACCCAATGGTATCACTAGATGTAAGTCAAGCTTTTAATAAGGTTTGACATAAAGAACTTCTTTATAAAATTAAACAAATGTTACCAGCATTCTTTCGAATACTTATCATACTTGGAAAACCGACAGTTCAGAACAGAAGTAAATGGAGAAATATTAAAACTGCATCCTATTAAGAAGGGGATTTTCGTAAGGCAGCGTCCTGTGATCTCTTATATATTTACTGATCTAGTAACTTGTAACAATTGGCACATTTGCAAATGGCACAGTAGCGCTCACAAGTCCTAAACACATCCACATAGCTACACAAAAACTCCAAGACTACTTGTATGAGCTTGAAAATTGGGGCTGGAACAATGGAAAATAAAAATAAATGAAAGCAAGTCATCCCACATAATTTTTAGGTTTATATTTACCCAATAATGAAAATATCCAGGACTAAAACAACCTTGGGCTGTACCTGGGCCAATACCTTGGGCTATACCTGGACCAAAGCCTGTGTTAAAAAAACACATCACCAAAAAAAAAAAGAAAACAAATATAACTAAGACAAAAGAAATCAATTAATTAATTGGAAAAAACTTTAAGCTGTAAAGTAATATGGACATCGGGTCCATATTACTTTAAGTGATCTGGTAAGTAATATGGTTATCTCACTCAAAAATCTTTTGATAATATCATCATATTTATCATCAGTATTTATATCAGAAAATTTTATTCTCGTGTTTTACTTATAATTTTTAAGCTATTTAATTAAAAAGAATATCAGTATTTATACATTTTCCTTTTGTCGTAAAATTGACATGATTCGGTAAAATTAGTGGAAAAACGCCCCAGAATAAAAAAAAATTCTCAGTGGAAACCCGTGTCAGACTCAGCCTAATGGAGCGATACCCAAAATTTAGAGAAGTATCTATCATAAACTTTTTTCCAACAGGCTCTCTAACTATGAAGTGGTTTTGACCAGTAGTCTACACGTACCTTGTGATGACTTATTCAATAACGACATAATTCTAACAGGAATAACGACTTAAATCTATGTTTTGCCTTGGAAGCCTACGTTTTAATTAAAATAGTTCATATTTATCACCCTCTGCATAAAGTTTAAAGTAGATTTTGTAAGGCCTTTTCTCTCGCGTTTATTGCTTTCTGGGTTTATTATTTATTTGAGAACGAAATCTACGAAAGCACATCGTAACGAATGAAATCAGAAAATGTGAAACATTATCAAATTTTGCAAAGAATAGAAATGTCTGGAATGTTTCACGTTCTATTTGCAGCAGTAAAACGGCATTGAAGTTTAAATATGAAGAAAATTAATCAAGCTTCGGTCTTGTTCCCGTAAATTTTAAATTATTAAATAAACCGTAAGACAACTCTTGGAGTTGCGTGTCTCTAAAATCTCCTTGCATTTAGATTGACCTATTTTTTAAGCATAAGTAAACTAGACATACGTTATTCTGTTCCTCTTTCAATGGAGAATATTGACGGGACATCTGCTTTGTGAAGCACGTATGCATTTATTCTGATAATATACAAGGAAACATCACTATCGTTTAATGAAGACATAAAGCTGTACATATTGCATTTGAGAAGGTTATGTTATTAATCGATTCTTGTTCGAGTGACACATACATTCCGTGTGTGTGTCTGAAAATGTAACGGTTATAGCCTGTTTAAATAAAATACAATCAAAATGGAATTTGTTGGTTGGAATAAATTTTATATAAAGTTTAGGTGAAATCAAAAGATATTTTTAAGAAAATATATGGTATAACGGGATCATTGTTTAAATAATGAGAAATTAAACGATAATCAAAACCAATACGGTAAATAAGGGTAACTTTGGCCCTGGGGTAATACTTTGGCCCAAATTAAAAATAAAATAAAACGTTTTCAAAGTATATCGAGAGAGTAGATTTTAATCTGATGTAGGTATTTTCCGATGAAGTGTAGACCTGCGCAACTCGTAACGACCTTTAAATGTTTCACATATTGTCTCCTAGAACCATCATGAGTGTTTTTGATGTTGTATGTATAATTCAAATAATTCAAAGAGTGTCCAGTTTTAAATATCTTGGTTGCCATATTACTGAACAACTAGATCCAGATCAAGAGATAAAATGTAGAATCGACATAGCCCGCACGACATTTTTAAAAATGAGGTCATTCTTCTGTTATGATAACTTGCAACTTCAACTTCGAATGCGCATGGTTAAATGCTACATTTGGTCAGTCCTCTTATACGGTGTCGAAGCATGGACATTAAAAATATCCACCATTAATCGTCTATCGGCCTTTGAAATGTGGCTGCACAGATGTATACTAAAAATTCCATGTACGGCTATGCTGACAAATGTGGTAGTCCTTGAGAGAGCAAATGCTGCTCGCGAGCTGCTTTATAACATCAAATGTAGAAAGATGGCCTATTTTGGACACGTAGTAAGGGGAGACCGATATAATATTCTTCAACTTATTATGATGGGTAAAATCGAAGGACGCGGAGGAATTGGTAGAAAGCAGGCCTCTTGGTTGAAGAATATCAGGGAGTGGACAGGAATAAAGAAAGCTGAGCAACTATTTAGAAAAGCTCGAGACAGAGACAGTTTCGCCATGTTAATCGCCAACGTCAAGGGGACTTGATAGGGCACGTTAAGAAGAAGATGTGCAACAAGTGATTTTTTAATGTCTCAAACTTTTACCTGCAAAAACCGTTTTACGCCTGTTAAAATATTAGTAAGTACTTTTTTAACATCAGAATTTAGTACTTAATGCAGTGGAATGGTTATAACTTGCATTATTCTCAGCTTTTTGATTTTAAAATTCAATAATAAATCCAGTTCAGATAACCTCAAAAATATGATCTTTTTTGACACAACTTATATTAGGGCCAAAGTAAGACTGACGTTTGTTTTATTTGTTTGTTTTACGTAAATATTTTTAAAATACCACGAAGCAATATTAACAACAAACTAAAGAATCGAGCTCACCGGGTCATCCCAAAGTTTTTACCCAGGAAGAAGAGTTAGTTTTTGCTAGTCACATCGGCACAATGTGTGAATTCGGATTTCCAATTGATGAACTGAATTTCCAATTGATGACCTATACTGGGGTCAAACAGCAAGAGCAAAAATTGGCAACGAACTCACTGAAAGTGTGCAGATCAAAAGAGGTGTCCGCCAGGGGTGTATATTATCCCCACTCCTATTCAATATGTATTCCGAGGAAATATTTAACAAATGTATGGAAAATGCAAATGAGGGCATAAAAATAAACGGCGAGTTAACAAACAATATAAGATATGCCGACGACACGGTAATCCTTGCCAGTACCATAGACGAATTACAACAGGTAATGGAAAGAGTTTATTCTGTTAGTGAGGAATACGGCCTGAGCCTCAACTTCAAGAAGACAAAGTGGATGCTGATAAGCAAAAAGCAACAACCTGCTCGACAATTTCGGATAAGTAACATACTAATGGGCCATGTAGAATCTTATGTGTACCTTGGCACCAACGTAAATGCAAAATGGGAACAGGCCACAGAAATTAAGGCGAGAATAGAACGAGCTAGAGCAGCATTTAGCAATATGAAAAAGCTCCTCATAAGCAAGGATTTGTCTCTTCCCCTAAAACTACGTCTAGTTAAATGCTACATTTTTCCGATCTTACTGTATGGTGTGGAGGCCTGGACGCTGACGGAGACGCTAACGAGAAAACTAGAAGCATTCGAAATGTGGTTGTACCGACGCATTCTTCGTATATCCTGGACCGAACGTGTCACCAACATAGAGGTACTCCAAATAATCGGAAAGGAGAAAGAAATCGTGAATACAATTAAACAAAGAAAGCTTGAATATTTAGGCCACATATTTAGACACGATAAGTACCGTCTGCTGCAATTGATTGTCCAGGGAAAAATAGACAGTAAGCGAGGGCCAGGCAGGAGAATCCACTCGTGGCTCCAAAATCTGCGGAAGTGGTTCGGGCTCACATCGGTCGAACTATTCAGAAGCGCCGCAAACAAGATCAGAATTGCCATGTTAGTAGCCAACGTTCGCAACGGACAGGGCACTTAGAAAAACTGAATTTGAGATATATTGTAAAAAGTTATGTCACAATACAAAGAAAGACAATACAGTGTTTTTGAAATAATTTGCCTTGCCGTGACTGGACCAAATCTTTCTTAAAAAGACATCTTCTGCTGACAGTCAGATTTGCATCAAATATAAAAAGAAATCGTGCTCAGATTGATAGAAAAATAATCTCAGACTAGTACGATCACTTAAAAGAAGCAGTTGAGAATGTACCGCCTTAGAACATTTATAACTAAGACGAAACGTGTATGTCTGACGATCCAGGCAGGAAGAAAGTAAGCTATCGTAGGGGTTCAAAGTACCCAGAGCGTATCATGAAGTCCAACATTAGCGTTATGTTTTTTGGTAATGCCAATGGTACCTCTGTGCCACCTTATATTATTTATAAGGCTATATATTTGTGGACCAGATGGTTGGAAGGTGGCCCCGAAGGAGCGCATTACAACTGGACAAAACAAGGTCGGATCGACGGAGCAACATTTGAAATTGGTTTGCTACACATCTTCCAAACTTAAAAACAAGAAGGTAAAAAAGTAGTTATCGGTGATAATCTTGGCTCACATGTAAGCTTAAACGTGTTCAGGCGTTGCGAAGAGAACAATATCCAATTCATATGCTTGCCTCCACACTCCTCACACCTAACACAACCACTTGATGTGGCCTATTTTAGGCATCTCAAAAGTAAGAGGCGATTCTTACCGAATGGAAGCAGTCTGATAGTGGCAAAACTGTTGCCACATTACCAAAAGATATTTTCCAAGATCGTTGAAAAAGTCTTTGGATGACTTAGATCTTCATCAAAAGAAAAACTTCTTTGATGAAAAAAAAGTCTGGTATTAAAAATGCCGACATACATCCCTTAGACAAAGAAGCAGTATTAAAGCGCTTGCCTTCCAACAATGTGATAGTTAATTTGGAATTGATAGGACAAACATTTATCCGCCATTTGGAACAGAAAAGGCAAGAAGTTGTTAAACCCTGAATTAAATTAATAAGACAAAAGAAATAGACGTTCCTGCTGGTAAAAGCATAGCAGCTAACGATATTATTCAGTATCAAGAACACCCAATGAATGAAAAAGGTCAAAAAAGAAAGAAAAGAAGATGGAAAACGAGAAAAAAAAAGAATAAAACTAAAGGGAAAAACTAGAAAAAAAAGCGACAGATGGTTTAGGAAAGAAACAAGAAGTTTAGAGACAACGGAAAAAAATGATTAAAAAAAGACATGGAACTTTCGACTTCGCAAGAAGATAGTGACAATTACAGCGTCGTTTTATCCGGTCATAGTGACATGGTTCTTTCAACGAACGCAGAAGAGGAAATTAACAAAATCAGTGATCTCCAGGAAAATCACATAATTTCGATCCAGTTGCATCTACTTCTTTCAGTGACATAAAAATCACGGAACAAAACGAAGAAGAAGAATTAAAGTCAAATCTGCAAACAGGAAACTTCGTTGTTGTTGAATGAAATAAGCTACAGTTTCCTGGGATAGCTGTTAATGTGTCAGAAGAAGATGCTGTTGTTGAATGCATGGAACGTATCAACAAGTGTAGGAAGTGGCCAAAGGAAAAGGACTCTTTGTTTTACAAATGGAGCGCTATTAAGAAAAAAATCCAACCTCCAAAACAGTAAAAAAAAGGACCAATTCTCGTCAGTAATTTGTAAAAAATATGAATTGTTTGCTAAAGCTTCATTTTTGTACCTTTTCTAAAAAAACATCATTCAAAATATATTTTTCTGTCATATAAATATACTGAAAAAATAAACATATGTCTTTCTTTGACCCTAACTTTTTATATAATGCTTTAAAGTAGGTAATATCATATTGGGCCAAAGTAACCCTAATATAAGGATAACATTGGTCCAGGTAAAAAATTTAAAAAAGTTATATATTAAAAAAAAACACTAAAATGCTTTATGAATGTTATTTAAGATAGTTTAATTATGTAAAACAGTAAACACAGCTTAGTAGTAGAAAAATGCTAAGATTTATTGAGAGTTGATTTAAAAGGTTTTAGTAAATGGGCCAAAGTAGCCCGAGTTTACGGTACCTTTCAAAAGTGGTAAGTTGGAATGATTGTAAAAAGTCTTTAATTACTAAAAGAGTAGGAAGGTTCGGACCATAGAATATAGTGTTTCAATAAATGGAGAAAGAAAATTTGTTTGTCGTCAGGCTTTTATTAGCGTCTATGGCAAGTGAAAAAAGAGTTTCCCGTTGTTTTAAACAAGCAGACCACCACAGGAACTGTGCTGGATGATAACAGAGGAAAGCTAAGTTCAAAAAATAAAATGGTTCAATATAGAAAGCAGTTGGTCAGAAAACACATTGATTCACTTGTTAGCGTTTCCCGTCACTATGCAGAGCCAAAAGTCCTTTTCGAAAATATATGCCAGCGGATTCGTCAATTTTTGGAGTATATGGAACTTATACGGAATGGCTAAGAAATACACATCCGGAAGAACAGCCTGTGATAGAGTCCTACTATCAAAATATCTTTGTCGACGAATTCACTATAGGTGTTAAGCCTCCTTCTTTTGATGATTGTAATACCTGCTCTAAGATTACAGTTGAACTTGATGGGATAAAGACTAGCAACCCGAATTCTCACAGAATAACTAAATTGGAGACTGAACTGAAGGTTCATTTAGCAAAGTAGAAAGCTGCTTAGAATATGATGAAAAGCTACGAAAGAAATCAGGATTAAAATACTGAAGTTGTATGTATTCATTTACAATAAGCATTACCCACGCCTAAACTTATCTACAACGTACAATACTACAAAAGAAAAATGTGGACTTACAACTTAGGAATCCATAACGTTAAAACAGGAGTAGTCATAAGATATGTATGGGATGAAACCATCGCTAAACGCGGATCGTGCGAAATAGCCAGTTTTCTTAGTCACTACTTGGAGAACTTTGTTAATAAGCATGTGAGAAAAATAATTTTTAGTGATAACTGTGCCGGACAAAATAAGAACATAAACGTTGTTTCGTCTAACCTTCTTCACATTCATGCAAATTGCTTTGATCTTATTAAGCACGTTTTTTAATGTCAGGGCATTCAGTGATGGGATGTGATCGAGATTTTGGTTTAAATAAGCTAAAGATCAAGGACTGTGAGGTATTTCCTAAAAAAAACTATATCCATTTCATTACACACACTTAAAAAAAGAACAAATTCGAAGTTGTTAATGTCATGAGGGAAATGGTTAAGGATTTCAGTATTCTTCAAAAAGCAGCAACTAAATCTCAAATGTTGGGAGCTTGCTTCAAGGATAAGAGAATATTCGAATTTTTAAGAGCTTTTAAGATGGGCTTTAAAATTCAAATCGCATATAACACGGATATTCCTACAAATGTCATACTCCAAAAGGGATGAAAAAAACTTTTCGATATAATAAATTTTAACTTAGATAGTCGAGAACTTCCTCTCAAATACCAGCGTGCTCTCAAGCTTACAGAAGAAAAGAAAAAGGACTTACAAGATCTTCTCTTGGTTTTGTACCCATGCTTCACAAGCGTGCTTTACAAGTAGCTATTAGTGGAGAAATTAGTACAATTGAAGTCGAAGAAACGGTAGACGATGAAATCAAATTAATACAGGTTTTTACATTTACTATTTGTGATTTTGCAAATTATTTACTACTATTAGCTTCCATAATACTTGTTAACAAAAATATTTTAGTTTTGTAGAATCTAAAATATTAACCCTTTCTTTCATTTTATAAAAATCTTGCAAATATTGTAAAATCCTCTTTTAATAACGGTATAGTTTTATAGGATTAAGCCACAATTAGTTGTAATGATAATAACATTAAAAAAACTTTTTCTTTCTTAAAAAAAAAATGTAATTGTCATTACAGCCAATTGTGGCTAAATCCCATAAAACTATACCTTTATCAAACATGTCACAAATAACTAGCTTCAGAACTAATCCACTTTTAAGTTTTGTTAATAATATGAAACTTGTTCGCCCTTACTATTCTAATTTGTTTTTAAACTTTATACTCAGTTTTCCTGAAACTTGTTTTTGCAGTGCGTCTTTATGCTTCCAAGCTCCTGATATATGTACCCAAAAATATTTTCGTACCCCACTGACTTTCCTGAGACAAGAGTCGGCCATTGTTACTAGCTGCTTTGGGCTGCATTGCATGCATTTATAGGATCCATTCTTGTATATTATATCAACGGAAATAACAATAATTTTAGATCGTGTCTATCCATCTCTTTCATGACTTCTTCTTTTATACTCCTTGTCATTTTTCACGGAAGTGATCTGTAACACGTGGACCAACTTTCTTATTTTTTAAATCAGCTATCTAAGAAACAAAAGCAATACAACTCAAGTTACATATTATTCAAGAAATAGATATCTACAATAACAGACCCAACACAAAATAGAAAGCTTTCTTTTAAGAGATGATAAAATTGTGTTACTTCATAACTAAGTTTATTTTCCTTAATAATTCTACTAAACTGGAAGCCTTTGAAATCTGGGTGTATCGGAGAATCCTACGAATAAGTTGGGTGGATAGAGTTCGTAACGAAGTTGTTTTGCATTGTATGGGAAAAGTTATGGAGGTCGTCAAAACAGTTAAAAATCGCAAACTTGAATATTTTGGCCATGTTATGCGCCACCCTGGGAGATATAATATACTCCATTTAATAATACAAGGCAAGGTAGACGGAAGAAGTAGGCCAGGTCGAAGAAGAACGTCATCGCTTAGAAACCTGAGAGATTGGTTTAACAGATCATCTGCATCTCTTTTCCGAGCTGCCGTCAACAAAATTACTATAGCCAATTTGATAGCCAACGCCCGATAATCGAGCTCGGTACATGAAAGAAGAAGAACAATTCTACAATATATCCTTTTGTATTGTTTAAAGAAAGTTTTCAGAAATATTGGCATTTTAAAACTTGTGATAGAAAAGAGTGACTTCCAATATCAATGTACTTAATCTAAACTTCAAGAAGCGAAATACAAAGATAAAAAGAATTAGGAAATTCTCGCAGAACGTCTGGAAATATCATTTCGCTGAGTTTCATTAGGAATATTTAGAAAGGAAAATGGAGAAAACAATTTGGCCATTTGTTGTTTCGCTTTAGCAGTTAGCGTGATTCGCAGTATCAGTATTAATAAATAATCAATCGCTTCAAAACTTCAAATTTATTTTGTTCTCCTGAGTAAAGTTTCCAAATGAATTTTATGATTGGCTTAATCCTTCCATTTCTGTTCCGAATAATACGATTAGAATTGAACGCTGATATCAATCCCAACTTTCAGGGAAGTGAATTATTATAAATGACTTTTAATTGGCCATATATACGAGTACGGAAATGGTTCTTATTGTTAATTATGAGTAGAAGGGTGTAAAAATGTTCATTCACCCTTTGATAGAGATTCTAATGATCAAAAATAATGTTTTCAGCAGACACTAACTGATCTTGGGTAATTATATAAATGTATTAACTTAAAAAATATTTGTTAGTAGAAATATTGTAGTGACATTTTACAACGGAATCATAAAATTCTTCTGGATAATTAGATCTGGTGTAGGCCCTAAGTTTTATTCTTATACTACTTTGTATTCATATTTTTCTTCTATCGTCTATTTTTATAGACACAACACATTTGTTTCAGCATCCATTAGTGTTTTGTGACTACTTTTTTCTTGCACTTCCTGTTGTCTTTAAATTTGGTGATTGGTCTTTTGCTATATTTGTTCTGTTGCTCTGTTTTCTGACATTCTTTTCATATGTTGATTCCATTCTATTTTCCTGTTTTTAGTTCATTAGCTTATATCTTCTTTATTATATCCTCTTCTTTACATGACTATTATAATTGTAGTTAAAGTGATGTATTTAATTAATTTATGCATAGATAAGTGTTTATTTTAGGTAAGGATTTTTCCTATCTCCTATAATGAGAAATATTGGAATGGTTGCTCTTCTTCATTTATCCGCTACTATGTTACTAATTTTTTTTGTATGAATTCGGCTTCCAAAACCCCGACAGTGCGGTCGAAACTTTGTCAATAAACAAGTAGAATAAAAACATAACAAGTAATTATTTTATAGTACCTAGCGCGATTAATTACCGGGTAATTAAGAAGTGTTAAAAGTCTCCAAATGAATACCAGTTCTTCAACCGATTTAGTTACTGTGAGTATGAAAATATCACAGTTTTTAACTAATACAGGGTAATTTGAGTAAATGAAAAATATGATCAATTATAATAAAATGCAACTTATGCAAACCAATCCCACTATATACTACGACCATAACAGATAATTGATGATAAATCAAACGCTGACACCCTACCAACATCAGATAGCAACAAACATATATCAAATCCCTTCCACGATGCGTTACCGAGAGCAACAAACATTTACGTCAAACCTCCAACCAATATCAGGTGAATAAACGCATCAAACAGTTATACATCCAGCGGATACTCCATCTACCAGCCATACACAACATCTCACACAAGCTAACTATCAATGGCAAACTGTCAATTATTGAAAAAGATTACGAAGCCTGGAAGAAAACATCAAAAACTAAGACAAACTACAATGAAGGATTACTGGTTGGGTACCAATAAAAAAAACGGCAACATATTTAGGCTCCTAAGGCCAAGCCGGCCTTAGGAGCGTATGGAGTCAAAGTATAACCAAAATCCGGAGAATGCGTAGTCTGCAAAGGTAATTTATATACTAAATACAGTGATGATTATTTGTGACCCTATAATCATTAACATCCAGCCTTCTGTGTCCAATGTTGAACATAGGCCAAGGATAACTGAAGTTACCAGCTGAAGTCCGTTTGAAGAGGTCTATCCTCCGGACGCTGGTACTCACGTAAGGCATGGTTGTATGTTGCCTGAAGTAAAATCTAATAAAATATTAAATATCATTAATTTTAAACAATATGTACAATCTTTGGTAACTTTATTTGCTGTAAAGGGTTTTTACCCTAATATTTTGGTGGCTCGGAGTGGCATGTTAACTTGCTTTTAACCTGATGAAGAAATTATTATTCCCAAAACGTTTGTTATTTTAGCCCTTTAGTATGTAGCCCTTTTATGGGTTTTTTAAATATACCTACTTACAAAGATTTAAACCTGTTTTGGTTTTTTTAATATTCCCATAATTAACATTGTAAAAAACAGTACTTGGTACTATTAGTTTATCATGGCTAAATTGATCAAACAATCCAACTACAGCTTCCACGATGCATCTTTTCATCTTTACAACCAATTCCTATCCTTAACTCCAAAAAGTATGATAATGGTCACATGGGTGAGCCCTGGTAACCTGAGCAATCCTACTGGAGATTGGGTAACCAACCTCAATGGAAGGTAGGTTAGGAGCTGACGAGGAAGGGAGCTTACTGATCAATTGTTTCGGACGGATGAGCTGCTAAGTGGAAGTGCACTCTTTTTTCCTGAGATTGGCAAAGCGGTCTTAAAGGCGGATGCACCATGAATAGTCAACGGCATAAGGATGCAGAATGCAAGGAAAAACCAATGCATTAAAGATCCCTGAGGATATATCAAGAAAAATCACTAATGGAGAGGTAAAACAAAACGGCTCCGAGTACATGGCGCTCTTAATTTAGACAGGGGTGCGAGTAATCTCCAGGCGGTGAAACAAAATAAATATAATTCGTATTGTAACTTGGAAGATACGAAAATTATATAAAACTATATTTTACTACTATCTAAGATAGTAGTTAGTATCTATCTAATAGACATCTAATATATTCAAAAGATTTAATTTTAAGGGTTTTTCGTCTCCGAACTTTGTTATTTTTCATGTTTATTTTTTATGTTAGATCGATTACAATGAATTGATAATAGAGAAAAACGTAATAAACGAGAGAATTTCCTTGAGTTGCTTACAAGCAATTTTTACAAGAGATCTTATATATTCAAAAGATTAAAAAAGTGAAAAATCCTCTAATACGTACTTCAGAATTCAATTTTTTGACCTGAAAAATTTGCAGGAGTTTTGAGATTTTAAGAATCCCTTTGTAGATTTCTGTATAAATTGGAATATGACATGATGTGTATACAAAGGCAAAGGAACGCAAAAAATTTGAAAGATATTAATGATTAAAATTATTTGCAGATGGGTAGTTAAGCTGCGAGTTTAATTTAATATTTCGTTTCGTGTATTCGTTTTTATTACATCGCGATGAGTAATTAACAGAAAATTGCACCACTTTTTTAATACTGTGTTGGAAAATGTTTTATGAGAGAGTAAAGATTATAGACGAGGAAGGAAATATAACTTACGAGTAAAAAATCGATGTTTAACGTATGCCAACGACCTGATGGCAATAGGGACATTAAATATTAAATTAAATGTCATATTTAGGATAAATTGTACATATTGCTGTATATATATATATATATATATATATATATATATATATATATATATATATATATATATATAACCAACCCATTTAAGATCTATAGATCGACCATTTTTCTCCAATAATGATTCTTTTTTGTTTGTCTTCAATGTTTAACACTTTTTCTTCAAGGCGATTTTCCGTTTCATCAAACCCTTTTCTGTTCAAATGTCTTAATGTCCTAACCATCTTAATCGTGCCGCTTCGGGTATATTATATCTATATATATATATATATATATATATAATATATATATATATATATATATATATATTATATATATATATATATATATATATATATATATATATATATATAGCCTTGAACTAGGCATATTTCTTTATCAGGCCTGGAAGGCAGAGGGTGCTGAGAATCTGCGCAGTCTAACCGCTAACCAAATAAAACAACAACGCTTAATTTAGCGACATATAACTGCCGCTCGAGATCAAATCAATCCAGACTTGTAGAACTGAAAAAAGAAATTGAAATATAAAATTAGCATCAGGAAACATATTGAACTACCGAGTAACACTAACCGGTCCAAACAGGCGGTAATGAGTTCCCAATCAAAATCAAATAGAAACGAAGAGTAGTAGAAATGACTAGTATCTCAGATAAAGTAGCTAGCTTCACTTATTCTTTTTTTTATCGTTGACTGTAAATGTATTTCCAGCATTATTATCTAATCTAGTATCAACTTTATATTTTCTCATAGTAGGAATGTCAATTTGAAGCTTAACACGAGTGTCTTTTACTTTGGAATAAATATCAAATATGGATGATTCGATCCTTAATCCTTCCACAGCAAGCGCTAAATTTGAAACTTCTTTTATAGCTTAACAAATATCTATGACTGGTGATTGAAGTAATTTGCTAATTTTGACAATAATTGGATTTTATTTGATATAGTATCCTTTTACCGTACTCAACAGACATCAACTGTCTCTTCAATAGCCTTTATAATTAGCTAATTATAGAAGCTTCAATTAGTAGCTTCAAGCTAATTTTTGACCACAGCAACTGCCTCAGTCCGACAAACCCAAGGTGTTTATGGTAAATATTTTAAAGTTTTTAACTTTTAAATTATATACACCTATAAAATCTCTTTAAAAATAGCATGTCTTTTTGTACTGCCTTCAATATAAGAATAAACCAATTGTGTTACACCAACAAAATCGAAAATCTTAAGATTTTTAATATATTAACGCAAGTGGCTACCAATGCTAAAGTGAGGCAATAAGCATAGCAAGAAATATACAAAGTTTTATTATTTTTCTCTTTACATCTTTTTTGTCTACCAGTAAAGTTTCCTGACATCGCTAAAGCTCAGTCAATGAGTCAATGCATACAGTTTCAACATTGTCCCAGAAATATTTATCATGTAAAGTAGAATTTATTATTTTAAAAATGGTTTCTATATCAGTTCAATTTAAATTTTGGCTTAAATGTAAGGTCATATTTTTTACGAAGTACAATTTCGGGAAACATGTCTTTTTATTGCTTTCTTCTATATGCCATATATTTTTTATAAATAAATAATTTTTTGTATATATAGGTCTTTTTATTTACATTTATTGTCCCTCCTTAAATATATGCCCAAATCTCGAAGTGACATCTCCAAAAATGTATCTTCTTCTCTATAAATTAGGCGTGTTCTCACCTGCTTATATTTCCTTGTTTAGTACCTTCAAAATTTTTAGTTATACTACATCCCTCTGCATCTCTACTGTTTATCTGCAGATTTAGATAAAATCGTATCATCATCAGTGTAAGGCAATATCTGATATCTGCTTTTTCTTAAAATACCCGATCTGTTTAATTTACTTTCTCTTAGTACCCACTTTAGAAATCCATTAAAACCGGTTGTAAAAAATGGGTATCTTGACTCATTCCTTTCCTGTTTAAAGCTTCTTTTAGATCAGGTTCTTTTTCTTGATACTTTTTTCTTTTTACTTTTTTTATTCGATAAACTGATATAGGTATCGTGTTATCATGAGTTATAACAAGTTAATCTTGCCGATGTTACTCCACTTATCTCGATCTTTTGTCTTGCATATTCTGTTAATGGAACACCAATCGTTATCAAGATGGGGTCGGTGTTCCTTGTAGGGAATCTACCTCTCTAAAATAGGCTATTATTTACTCTGTTATATGTGCTTTTAACTCTTCTTGACGTTCAGCTGTTCTCCTATTGACATATTTGTTCATCAAGCATCTGGCCAATCTGATTTCAGTCTCCAATCTGATTTTCAAGGTTTCTTTAGATTTTAGTTAGCTTATTCAGTGAATTTTTTCTATTATCTCAAAGTTCTCCGTCTGATTTCTTCAGTGCATCCTCGGGTGTTATTTATCATGGATGCCAGATACACTAGATGCTTCCAACCTTCATAGTATTTGTGTTAGTTGGTTTTGTTTGTTGTTGGCTCTATTTATTATCATGATTCTTTTCTTTTCTCTGTTTATTTTGAGACCTGCTTCTATAATTATATATTTTATATTCTTCATTAGTTTACATGATTCCATTACCAAGTTAGCAGGGATAATTGTCACCTGCATATCGTAAATTAAAGATTTTCTTTCACCTAAGTAAGAATCTGCAATAACTTATTCCAACTTACCAAATCGAAAACTTGGCTATATTCAATGAAATACGTGTATAATGTCATATTGAATTCTCTTGATATTTTAATGATCTATCGTAAGTTTCAAGAATTTCTGGTAGTAGAAATGGTAGTAGAATCCGTACCAGACAAACAAGATTGATTTTTCCACCAAGAGTGATGCCACCCCATACCCATTATACTACCGCCTTGCTGTCTATGAACTTCGTACAAGGTGGCCAATCGTTCAGCATTCATTGCCAGATCATCTCCAAATTCTTGTCCGTCTTTTATCTGGTACAAATCCAAATCGGAACGCATCTGTGAACAAAATAGAGGCTCACTCACGTCTAGCTCAATTTGCGTGTTCTTGTGCTAGACAGCACAGGCACTCTCATAGGTCTTCGAGCATTTAACCCTACTTCGTGCAGTATATTTCTAATGATTTCTCTCTCTTCAATCCTGACCCCCCAAGGGGAGTTTAGTGGTCGACGTGATGTCGTGTATTGTCCGTCTCCAGAGATCTCTGTCTCTGGTCATTTCTTTTAATTCATGCATAGGTCTTTTTCATATTCCTATAATTTGATCTATATATATATATATATATCTTGTTGGGGATCTTCCTCGTGATCTTTGGCCTTCTACCTTTCCTTGTATTATGAGTCTTTCCATGTTTTCTGTGTTTGCTCTCATAACATGTCCAAAATATTTTAATTGTTGGAGATGGACTTTACTAGAGAGTCGTTGGCTAACTTTTAGCTCTCTTAAAATTGATTTATTTGTTCTACTATTAATGGTTTAGCCCTTACATATACATGATAAGTCTCTTGCAACTTTATTTGTAATTGTAATTCAGTTACAGTGCGATCTCGTAAAGCCTGCAATCTAATAAAACGGTCTTTATAGTCTAAAAAAGTTATTCTTGTACGGCCTGTATGACGTCCAGCAACATCACAAATTTCTTGACACCTTGACTATAATCGATTAATGACACTTCTGTTGGTGTGGAGGACCCCAGCAACGTTTTTTTGACTTTTGACAGCTTGAAGCATTCCGATAGCACGCCACTGCAGTTCGCGACGTAAATGATGTCTCTCTACTATATTGGCAATTGCAAAACTAAATAAAACTGCACATAGCCATCGAAAATCAAGTACCAAGAAAGGAATATTACTTTTTAACTTATAGACAAAAAACGTATATTAAAGTTTTGTTAAATTTTTATAAAATGTTTTTGTATAAATTGAAAGACCTTCCTGGCCGCTTTTTTCGAGTTATTCTTCTGTACACATTTTTAAATTGAACAATTTCCTATCTTGACGTTTCTCTCGGTTAGCAAAGACAAAATAATTTTTGCTAGATTAACAAAGCGGATATTTTATGCAAAGCGTCGAAAATTGATTTACCCAGTCTTGCATAGCGATCTTTATTTAGTCCCTTTATTAAGAAGAGCCTAAAGAAGGACAGAAAACAGGGATAAAACTAAAGATTCAATTTGTGTTGGAGATCCCCCACAAATGGAAATTGAATGTATTTTCAAAATGGAGATATATAAGTGTACCGAGTGTAAGTTCATTGCTAAACATGTAACCTTCTCTTTTTACTCAAGGATGTTAATAACTGAAACTAAAAACGAGACATGCGAATGGGAGGGATTTTTGATTTTGCGATTTTTACTGTGGGATTGGTCGTGAATAAGAAAGTTGGATGTTCATTATTCCAGTAAAGGTACAATTACTTAACAAGTGACCGAGACAGAGAATCGAGACAGGCGGATTGCGGTCTTTTCATGTTTGCTCTCAATGCTGTTATAGTAAGGTCCTTCTGCATCCCGAGACAGAGACAAGCAATAAACAACTATTGCCTGTATGTGTCTCGTTATTCTCTTTCAAGAGCAGTAGTGAAATCAGTCGCTGCGCGACATTTCTGTTTTAGCACTGATTGGCACATGGTTTCTTATTAAAAATAATAACCTCCGAAGTAAAATTAAATGACAATGAAAAAGAATTGCTAACGGAACTCACCACTATTTAATCCTCAAGTAGAATTCTGCAAGGATGTTATCGTCCTAGAAAATACAAAATCCTTCTTCGCGCATCGTTTTAAATATAAAATTATTTTCCTCCCTTTTTTCATCTGCAATCTGCATCTGATAAATCATCTACATACAAGCTGATTACTGTTCCGGCTGTTTGGAACGTCTGCTGTATATATTTTATACAGGAGGGATGATAAGACTGCCCTGTGGTACTCCAGCTTCCGAGATTCCGTGTTCAAATAGAACTGGTTCGATCTGGACCCTGAATCTACGGTCGCTTAAGTATTAGGAGATGAGTTTCGTCATGAACCGCTGTATAAATCTTCTTCTTCTGGTGCACTCCATTATTAGAGCTTTGCGATCACTATATCAAAATATTCTCTATTCTGCGCCACTCTTAGTCATTGTTGCTGCCCGTCCAAGTTCTATTATTGCGAAGCCATGACATGGCACTTCTGTCTACTCACATTCGATCCTCTATCTTCCTTTCAATTATTAAGCTGTATCTATAATCTACATTTTATGTCTTTCATGCCATACTCTGTCGAAGGCTTCGCTTACATCCAGAAAAGCTGCTCCTGTATATTGCTTGTCGTTGAATCCAGCTGCCATGTATTCTATGTGTCTGAGTATTTGTAGTTCAATGTTAAGTTTTGAATACGAATTGTGGTTCTGGGATTAACACTAGTCTGTCTGTCTCTTATTGGAGTCTGATTTGAATGACTCGCTCTACTATCTTACTGACTGCTGGAAGTAAGCTAATCGGCCTGTAACTTTGCGGAAATAATTTCTCTCCTTGCTTTAGTATGATGATTACATGCTTTCTTCCATCGGTTTGGGAGAAGCATGTATCTTAGTGTTGAGTTTGTTATGTTTATCAGAGATACAATTGATTTCAAAGAAATATACTTCAAACCTCTGTTAGTGATTTTATCTGAAGCAGGTGCTTTCTTTGATGAACTTTTTCTGATCAGAAAATACATTTAAAATTTTATTTCACGTATAGTGCTTTTACAATTCGCTTATACGTATTTCGTCGTAATAAGAACTCATTAGAGCGCCTCAGTAGGAAGTATCACAATACACATAGAACTGCTCGCTTGTATCGTTAAAATCGAACTTGCATTAACTAGTTAATAGCAGGCCAGAGACATATGATCTACAATTATATACATAAGCTTAAAAAGATTAGAATTTGATATCAATTTCAGGGCACAACAACATCTTTCCAACTGTTAAAACTAATTAAAAAAATAATAGAACAAAACAGAATTCCTCAAGAATGGAGATCAAGCATCCTAATACCTCCCTTCAAAAAGCAAGACAAATAGGACCCTAAAAATTACAGAGGAATTAATTTGTTAAACACAACACTAAAATTAACAAACAAAATGATAACAAATAAATTGAATGAAATTATAACACTAGCAGAAGAACAACAAGCTTTTAGGTCGGGAAGAACATGCACCGACGCTATATTTATAACGAGGCACGTGCAAGAGAAATCAGTAGAATACAACAAATCGGCATATCTATATTTCGTGGACCTTACAAAGGCATCTGACTGGGTGAAATTGAAAGACGTTATCCACTTACTGTATGCAAGAGAGATACCTCTAGGAATAATCAAAACGATCGAAAATATCTACCAAAACAACACAATAACAGTAAAAGTAGAAGAAGAACTAACCAACCCTATTGAAGCTGACAATGGGATAAGACAGGGAGATTTCCTAAGTCCTCTATTGTTTAACCTGGTTATGGGTGAAATAATAAAAAAAGTAGGAGCTAAAAAAGGATACCAAATAGGAGAAAAACAACTTTAAATAATCTGCTATGCAGACGACGCAATACTACTCTCTCACAGTGAAGATGATTTACAACATATGCTGCACCAATTTAATATAACCGCCAGAAAATTTAACATGTTAATTTCCCCAACAAAGACAAAATGCATGGTTATAACAGCAAATTTATTAAGATCTAAATTGGAGCTGGAAGGTCAGATAATAGAACAAGTGATGGATCTATGCATCACATTATCTAGCTACGGAAAACTCGAAACCGAAGTGGAAGATCAAGTGAATAGAGCAAACAGAGCCGCAGGCCGCCTAAATGAAACAATATGGAGATATAAAAATATCGGGAAAGAAACGAAAGGCAGAATTTACAGAACGGCAGAGGACTAAAAGGATGTTAGAAACAGCAGAGATGAAAACACTTAGAAAAATCGATGGTAAGACACTATGGGACAGAGCTAGAAGTACAGATATACGACATAGATGCAAGGTGAAAAATATCAAAAACTAAGTAAAAAATAGAAGAGTAGAATGGAACGATCATATAAGCCGAATGACAACAAATAGAGTAGTAAAGACGGCAAGAGACGGTTCCCCAATAGGAAGACGATCAGTAGGAAGACGACGAAAACGATGGAATGACAACTTACTGGAGGTACATTGAAAAACAGACAGAGCTATGTCTATATAAAAAGAATAAGAAGAAGAAGAAGAACATCTTTCAGAATTTTATTCAAGACAAGAGGTTAAGATCATTAATAATTTTTGATTAATTTCTTTTAAAACGATTTTTCGATTTAGTCCTGTCGTCAGAGAGTTGACCCCTAAAAATCATACGAACAAGCTGAATTTTGCCGAGAATATAAATTTTTGGATTACAAATAAGAGGAAAAAGTTTACCACTTTTATCTCAGTTCTTCCACCTAAAACCCTCCTCGTAGAGGGGTAAAAACGAAAAAAAAAATCGATTTGTCAAGAATCTGTATGTCGTAGAAAAAAAAGTTTCAAATAAAAAATATAGCTGAGATAATTTTAAATAAAAATATGTATTAGCACTTTTTGTGTAAAATGAACCGTTCTCTCAAATACAACGCTTGAAGTGACCATCGCTTTTGAATGTCAGTCACCCGTGCAAAATCAATCTTCAATAAAATTTTTTATCAGCTCGACGGTTAACATTCGATATCTTTTGATCCAAGTGTCCTATCAATAAAATCAAGATGGGTTTTAAAAGTAAAGAGTGCAACTTTCTTATACAGTTTTTGTATTTTGCCGTGAATAAACTCAGTTTTATAAAAGTGTTAAGTAAATAAACTTGGCGCAATTTTTGCAATTTTTCACGATTTCCGTGAGATCAATGAAATTGATCACTTTCATTGACCAGACGTAGTAAAATTTCCATTTTAGAGACCATAGGTTTTAACTATGATATGAAATTTCAATTCTGATTTTTGGCAACAAATATGAGGCATTTGAAATATGAATAAAAACGCAGAATTTTATGTTTTACATTACAAACGATTGCATGTCACGGTAAATGCCTCGAAGACAGTTTTGGGTGTAGTTTATAGCTAATCTTTTTACCTTTCAAACGTATCTTGATTTTTGTCGATAAGGAACTTGAATCAAAAGATATTAAATTTTTACCGTGGAGCTGACATAAATTTTATTGAACATTGATTTCGCGCGCTTTCAAAATCGAAGGTCGCTTCAAGCGTTGTTTATGAAAGAACGGTTCATTATACACAAATAGTATTACTACACATTTTTGTTTAAAATTACCCCAGTTACTTTTTTATTTACAACATTTTTTCTACGGCATACTTGCCAATTCTTGGCAAATCGATTTTTTTGTGTTTTAATCCTCATCCGGACACTTATTTTTTCTGACGTAGTAGGATCAAGGGTGTCCGTCGGACACATGGTATCAATATTATGGTATTTCACGTTATAATTAATAAAATATATATCTATCAATTACCTTGAATTTTTAATTTTAGCTAATACAGTAATAATTAGTGACTGCTAGATCTATAAAAATTAAAAAACAATGCAAATCTTAACCTATAATCCTAAAGTTTCTACAATGATATGACATTTTATTACTTTCTTAGGTAACTAATACACTCACGTTTTACACTACTATGTTCTTTGTACACATTCTTGCTGTAACTACTACAAGTTTGTTTTTGTATTCTTGATTTTTGTTATGGACATGTCACATCTTCTTTTCTGTGTTGACTGAGGTGTGGCACTTATGCCAGTTGCTTCTCCTGCAAACCTCCCCGTTGATCTGGATGATTAAGACAGTCCTACGTTAGATTTGCTGGTAATATGGGGCTTTATAAGTTGTTCTGTTGTTTCAATTATGAATAGACGCCTTTTTTCGTGTCTTTTTATGTTCCAGTTTGGATGCAGGTTGATCCAAAAAACATAAGATGCTAGACAGCATACATCTAACATATTTATAAAATATGCGAAAGTTCAAGGGTTTGTTTTACGTTTGCACATATATTGATACACCATCTGGTCGAGCGAGTCAACTTCAACTTTCTCTTTTTCTCCAATCTCCTCTCTTATCTTATTCGAGTAATGCATTGTTGACAACACTATAACACTTTTCACAGTCTTAGTCACGTATGATAACAAACGCCTTTTGTTCTTATATGGTTGTTTTTATATGGTTGAGACTCAGCAGGAATAAGCTTTTTATTTTTTCTAACTGTGCCAACAATTATTGTTAAACCACTAGATAGCATAGTATAAGCCATATCTAAGTCCGTAAAATAGTTATCAAATGTTTCGTTCCTGTTGGTTCGGTAATAAGGTTCGCTTAGTGATTCTACCACTTTACGTCCCAAACCAGTTACTACTTGGTTACCTTTTTTGCCGAGATATGGAATCGCAATTAAAGGATAAAAATTTCTGAGTCACATGCCTACCATATTTTCATTCTATACTTCGTCGGGTTTTGAGGGAATATATTGTTTGAACGGACATCTTCCACGATAAGGCATCAATTGCTCGTCGATTATTATATTTCATTCTGGCAAATATTGCTTTTTCAAATTTCCTAGTACTTAATCCCATATATCCCTGTTAGCAGCTAGTTTATTTTTTTTACGTATCTCGGATCTTGTCCGACAGACACACACTGTCCAGGTACGTCAGTAAAAATAGTTTTATATTTTTATATTTAATTTTGATTAGTTCAAAATATTAATTTGTTGTCTCCAATAAGTTTACTTTAAAGTCGACAAAGTCCTAATTTTTAAGGTAATAATATACTTACTGTGATTTCTGAAATATACAGTAACATATCTATAAGTGTGTCCGACGGACACACCTTTTCCGGATGAGGGTTAACCCCTACGAGGGGGGCATAAGGGGAAATCCCGGATGTAAAAGTGGTAAACTTTTTTGCATTTTTTTTGGCTTCCAAAATTAATATTCTCGGCAAAATTTAGCTTGTTCGTACGATTTTTAGAAATTCAGTGGCATTTGCATCCGTGCAGACTGTAGTAATTGGATATTGTAAAATGTAATTCTCATTACAATCAATTCCGGTTTAATGCCATACAAAATAATACTGAATTGAAACATGCCACGAGAAAACAGTTTCGTAACCCATTGCATCTTTTGTTTGCCTATTTGCAACAATGTTGTTACAAATATAGAATTTATATCCGATTACATATTGTTTGGTAGTTATTGTGATTTATTACAAACCACAATGCTAATAGATTAGCTGTAATCTGTAACATCAAATTATATGTCAGTAATATATCTCTAATATATAGTAATAATGTGTAAGTATTTTCCGACCAGAGTAAATATACTGAACTCGTTTATAGATCTAATAAACTTGTGATTAGCGTTGTCAGACATATTGCTTGGGGACAAATTATTATTTGACCGAATTACATATTTTTATGAGCTAGCGGTGTTTCATTATGTTAACGCTAATCAAAGCTGTTCAATCATCGAGAAAAACGGGACAAACAATGTTTTTTATTATTTATCCAGTTCAGCCTTTATGTTACTGACATTTTTTATGTATGTAGATCATATAAAAAGTACACTTGCACCTATATAATCTTTAAATGGTTTTCTTATTTTAAGATTATCTTTCTGATGAACTGCATCGCAACCTCAACAAGTACCAGACAAATGACTTTGGATTTCCCAAGCTAAATATAGTTATATCTAAATTTAGACACATTTGACGTGGACTAGCAAAAATGGAACTATATGACAAAACGCTTATTGTTAAACTGTTTGTTCGGGCTGTAACGCCGTTGTCTTCTGAGATTAGTTCTCAGAAGAGAGATGGGAGATGGGAATACTAGCGCTACAAGAAATAAGGTGGGCAGGAGAAGGGATGATTGCTAGAAGAAATTACACAATGTACTACGCAGGAGAAAGCAAACAGGGGCGCAATGGAACTGCCTTTCTAGTTAGTAATAGCGTAAGAGACAAGATTATTAACATTAAAGCGGTGCGTGGATGGAAGAATATCATATATTAGAATGAAAAATAAACATGCAAATTTAACATTTGTTAACATATATGCCCCTACTGAGAATGCTCCAGAAGAAGAAAATAATGAATTCTATGAGAAACTTGAAGAATTGTACGAAGAAATACCAAAGAACGACATACTAATCCTGTTAGGAGACTTCAACGCAAAGATAGGGAAAGAAGACACGAACAGAGAAATCGCAGGAAAAGAAACGATCCATCAAAATACGAATAACAATGGCAGGAGAATATGTAATCTAGCAGCAGCAACCAATACTTTTATTATTAGCACTCAATTCAAGCACAAAAAAGAGCACAAAGTAACGTGGCTAATACCTGGAACAACAGATGGAAACCAAATAGACCACATCCTAATCTCAAAAAAATGGAGAACAATTTTACAGAATGTAAGTTCTTACAGGGGAGCCAATGCTGATTCGGATCACATTTTGGTGATAGGCGACATGAAATTGAGGATACTTAAAGATAAAAACGACAGAAAGAAAAGAAAGAGGAGGAATCGGTCGAAACTAAATACAGATAATGCAAACAGAAAATTCTGCGCTAAATTGGAAGAAAAACTACGAGTCCTAAAACCATCGAACATAGATAAAATATGGGAAGACATAAAATATAGTATCTTAACAATAGCAGAGGAGACGATAGGACTAATGGAAGACAATAAAAGAAAGGATTGGTACGATGAAGAATGCGAGCAAGCTAGTAAAGACAAGGACAAAGCAAGACACAGGTGAATGGCCACAGGGAAACAAGAAGATCTCCTACACTATAAAGAGAAGAAGAAGAGTCAGACAAATGCTGCAAAACAAAAAAGAAGAAATGGATCGAAGAATTACTGCAGGAACTCGAAGTCAATAGTAATGACAATGCAAGACTTATACAAATACATAAAATCACAGAGAAAAAAAGAGATACCAGCAAATATTGGAAAAATGGAATGGGAAACACTACTATAGAGAACTGTTTAAAAAGAAAGACGATGCTGAAAACGCAGAAAATGAAGAACAAACTAGAAAATAGGAATGGAGAACAATCAGAACCTCCCTCATAATGCGAAGTATTGGCGACTATAAACGAGATTAAAGACAAGGAAAGCAGCAGGACCAGACGACATTATAAATGAGTTCTTCAAGAAAGGGGAGAGGAACTGGTCCACAGAATCCACAAGCTAATAGAACGAATATGGGAAGAAGAACGCATGCCGAACGACTGGAATTGTGGTCTGATAACACCAATCCCTAAAAAAGGCGACAAGACGAAATGCACTAACTACATGGGAATCACGTTATTAAATACAATGTACAAAATATTAACTAACTTGATCAGACAAAGAATAGAAAAAGAAACTAGAACAAAAATAGGTGAATACCAACATGGATTCAGAGAAGGTAAGTCAACAATAGATGCAATACACATTGTAACGCAAATCGTCGAAAAAAGTTACGAGCACGGAATAGATCTACATATACTGTTTATTGACTACAAGCAAGCTTTTGACAGTGTAATAAGGGAGGAGCTAATTAAGGATATGAATAAATTAGGCATCCAAGAAAAACTAATAAGTCTCACGAACATGACATGAAGGAATCCAAGGCAATCTTAACAAGGAAGGCCTGCAGATGAAGTACAAATGGAGGTAGGTGTCAGACAGGGAGACTCCCTGTCAACAACATTATTTAACATTGCCATAGAGGGGGCAGTAAGAGCAGCCAAAATTATGGGAACGATTATCGAATCTTCAGCCCAACTGATAGCGTATGCAGACGATATTGCACTGGTTACTAGAGATTTAAAAACCATGCAGAACATAATATTAATACTAGATAAAGAAGCAAAGAAGAGAGGGCTAGTAATAAACCAAAGCAAAACGAAATACCTTAAGTGTTCAAGAGAGAATACGAACATAGAGAAAGAAATTAAGCTTGGTGCATATACATTTGAAAGAGTACACCGTTTCAAATACCTGGAAGTGATGGTGAATGACAGAAATGATAGAACGGATGAAATAAATGAACGCATCCTACTGGGTAATAAAACCTACTGGAACTACCAAAAATTCCTGAAAGAAAAAGCACATTAGTAAGAAAACCAAATTAAAAATTTACAAGACTGCAATCAGGCCAGTTATCACCTATGGTGCAGAGACGATGTGCCTAACACAAAAAGATGAAATGAGGTTGGAAATCTTAGAGAGAAAGATAATTCGACGAATAATGGGACCTGTGAGGATAAGTGTAGGCGAATTTAGAAGATTAACCAATGAAGAAATTAAAGAAGTCATCGAGGGTGAAGACATAATCAAGTTCGTGAAGACGCAAAGGCTCAGGTGGCTGGGGCACACAGAAAGAGCTAACCCAGACTCTACGCTAAAGCGAATAACTGGATGGAGACCAACAACAAAGAGAGCCAAAGGGGAGACCCAAAACAAGATGGAGAGATCAAGTCTTAGGAGACATAAAGAAGCTGAGAATCTACAATTGGAAGGAGCGCTGTAAGGACCGGAAATAATGGAGGAAAATTGCAGACAGGGCCAAGTCACACACGCTGCTATAATAATAATAAAAAAAACAACAGCGGACTGATTCTCCGTAATAAATGAATCAGAGAGCCCAAAAGGGCGGCAAACACTCCGCCAGGAGTGAATAAGCCATGATGATGATGACATATTTTTATGAGCTAGCGGTGTTTCATTATGTTAACGCTAATCAAAGCTGTTCAATCATCGAGAAAAACGGGACAAACAATGTTTTTTATTATTTATCCAGTTCAGCCTTTATGTTACTGACATTTTTTATGTATGTAGATCATATAAAAAGTACACTTGCACCTATATAATCTTTAAATGGTTTTATTATTTTAAGATTATCTTTCTGATGAACTGCATCGCAACCTCAACAAGTACCAGACAAATGACTTTGGATTTCCAAGCTAAATCCAGTTATATCTAAATTTAGACACATTTGACGTGGACTAGCAAAAATGGAACTATATGACAAAACGCTTATTGTTAAACTGTTTGTTCGGGCTGTAACGCCGTTGTCTTCTGAGATTAGTTCTCGACGTTTCGCCAACCCTAGGGGTTGGCATCTTCTGGGGATGTTACTGTTTCGCTTGTAAGCTGAAACTGATGCCGAGTTGTACTACGGAGGCCATATTTATATTTTCTACTCGCCTCACCTCCACTGGTTTCCACCTCCAAGGGTGTTTGTGGATTTTTAATATTAGTATCCATGTTTGTTTGTTTAGTCCTTCTTTTATCCGATTAAAATTATTTGGATGCTTATATATTTCCACCGCTTCCCGATATAACCGTGGGTAGTACTGTGATGTTTTATACCGAAATCTGCGTTTCTTCAAACAGTATCCGATGTTCTCCGCTTCCCAAAGCGTGTTCATTAACGGCAGATTGTCGATATGTCCTAAACGACAATGGTTTTTATGTTTGTTTGTTATTGTATTTGTGTGTCTTTTCGTGGTTTCCACATATACCATTCCACATGTGCATGTTATTCGGTATACTCCGGCTAACGAGCCGCGTTTGTCCTTTACTGATCTTAAACAGTCCTTGATTTTCTTTGTAGGCTTTAAAATGGTCTTTACATTAGCTTTTTTAAGTATTCGCCCAATCCCGTCTGTTACCCCCGATATATAGCGCAAGAACGCTTTGCCTATATATGCCGTTTCTTCGCCCTTTCTTCTAGAAACGTTGTTAATCGCTTTATGTATTTATCTTCCGATATAACCATTAGAAGTGAGCGCTTTTTCAATATGAAGAAGTTCACTTTGCAGTTGCTGTGAGGGTCACAAATTCTCTTCGCCCTCTCCGCCAGAGTTTTGATGATACCTTGTTTTTGTCCTGGATGATGATTTAAGTTTCTATGTAGGTATGTGTCCGTGTGTGTAGGTTTTCGATATACTTTATGTCCTAAGTAACCTTCCTTTTGATTTACTAATACATCTAGGAACGCTAGTTGTTGATCTGTTTCAATCGTAAATTGAATTTTTGGATGTAGTGTGTTTAGATAAGATAGGAAATCGTTAAGTTTTTTTACTCCATAACCCCAAATCACAAAAGTGTCATCGACGTATCTAAACCATACCCTTCGCTTGTAAATGTAAAATGTGAGGTTGTAAAATATTGGCCAGATATTTAGCAAGGTTGTAAGACTGAGACCCTATGGATCTCACAATAGGGCGTAGAGGTACATCGTCTTTGTGTATTTTCGGTAAGCTATACGAGCGTGGTGGGACTGCTTGGCTGTTACATATTCTTCGCTTTGTATCCTCTGGTATGGACGAAGATTTTTTATGAGTCTATTGATTTTCCGTAGGGTGACTGCTGTGGGATCTTTTTTAAGTCTTTTATATACCGCAGGATCTAGAAGATTTTGTATTTTCGTTTTGTAGTCGTTATCTTTATTAAGACGGTGGCGTTTCCCTTGTCTGCTGGTAAAACTACAACATCTTAGTCTGCATTTAACGATTTTATGGCACGGATTTCTTGGTAAGTCCGATTATTTTTCGTTGTCTTAGCTGTATGCAAAAGTCTTGACGATTCTGCCCTTATTTCTTCAGCTTTTTCGATCGGTAAGTTGCGAATCGCATACTCGATATTAGCTATATTATCTTCTTTGGGTTTAACTTTAGGTGCAATCGCAAAATTTCCCTCTTTGGCTAGCAATGATGTTTCGGCTGGAGTTAAAACCTTATCTAAAAGGTTGACCACTGTCCTTTCTGTGTTTTGTTTTGATTCCACCTCTTTATGTTTGGTTAAGCGTTCGTTATAAATAATCTTCACCGTAAAGAAACGGAAGCTTGAGTACTTCGGACATGTCATGAGGCATACTAAGTACCGGCTGCTACAGTTAATAGTCCAAGAAGAATCGACAGTAGGAGGGGACCGGGAAGAAGACGACACTCATGGATGCATAACCTGCGACAATGGTTCGGACTAACATCGACCGAACTGTTCAGAGGTGCCTGTCGTCAAAACAAAGTCAAAATAGCCTTGTTAATAGCCAACGTCCGAAACGGATAGGGCAAAGGAAGAAGAAGCGTTCGTATTTGTTTTTCTGGCGTTCAGTGTTCCTTTATAGTTCATTTTCCATTTTCCTGTAACAAATGGATTCAATCTTATTCCAATTTGCATATTTCAACCTGTTGCTCAAAATCGTACAACAAATCTAGAAGCTCCTTATCAACCTTTGCCAAATTTCGTCTGACGAAACTCTCGGAGTATACCGAATAGCATGCACATGTGGAATGGTAAATGTGGGAATCACGAAAAGACACACAAACACAAGAATAAACGAACATAAAGCCATTGTCGTGTAGGATAAATCAACAAATCTGCCGTTGCCGAACACGATTTGGGAAGCGGAGAACATCGGATAGTGTTTGAAGAAACGCAGATTTCGGTATAAGTAACTTAAGTAAGAACTCGCTATAAGTAAGTCACAGTAAGAAGACTAAGTAGAAAATTAACAGAAAGAAGAAGAAATGAAGTTCAACATAAATTCACTTCAAGAGGAATCCATAAGGCACCTATACCAGAGAAGACTGGACCAGAAGTTACAGGATTTCGGTTTCAGAAACGTCAAAGAAACGTAAGAGCATGTCAAACACAGCATAAAAAAGGTGGCATTAGAAGCTTTGGGGAAACTTAAGAAAAGAGATACCCAACACAAAATTAAAATAAACAAACAAACCAAACAATGTATTAAGGAGAAGAAAATTCTATATATGAAAAGCATGAGCACCCAATCCCCAGAAAATATAGAGAAGTACAAAGAGAAAAACAGAGAAGTAAAACGAAGAGGAGCAAAAGAAAATAATGAAGAATGGGAAGAAAAATGTGCACACATTGAACAATACATAGGAGGAACAAGGAATTCGGAATCCTGAAAAATATTGAAATCTATAAGGAAAAATAACGAAAAGACCCAAATACAATACATATCAGAAAAAGAGTGGGAAGACTACTATAAAAACTACTCACAGAAAACCGCCCAGATTTCATAGAGACAGACTTCATAGAGACAGACACAGAACATGAACAACAACAAAATCAGAATGAAAAACATATTGAGATAACATTAATCGAAGTAAAGAATGCCATAAAGACTTTAAAGAACAAAAAATCAGGGGGACCAGGAGGGATCGTTAATAAACTAATTAAGTACGGAACGGACAAACTACACAGAATTATACACGAAATGTTCAGTAACGCTATAAACCTGCATATATATATATATATATATATATATATATATATCAATATATATATATATATATATATATATATATATTATATATCTATATATATATATATATATATATATATATATATATATATATATATATATATATATATATATATAAAGCATATATAACCTCGATACATAAAAAGGGAGATAAGAAGAAATGCGAGAATTACAGAGGCATCAGTGTGATAACATGTATGGGCAGGTTATATGGAAAAATACTGAAAGAAAAACTGAAAAAATCTATCTCAAATAAAATCGGAGAAGATCAGGCGTGGTTCACGGCAGGAAGATCTTGCATATACCACATATATACACTCCAACAATTAATTGAAAAAAAAAATGGCAAAAAATAGACCAGTACACATGGCATTCATAGATTTAAAAAGGCATATGACACGGTTCCCAGAAAACAACTATGGAATACGAGGAAGGAAATCGGAATAACTCAGAGGTTAATAGAAGCCGTAAAAAACCATTACAACAACAACAAGGTAAGAGTTAAAACCGACAATAAATACTCCAACGAATTAAAAACCACAAAAGGCTTATTACAAGGATGCTCTACATCTCCGACACTGTTCAAGATATTCCTCGAACAAATATTAAAACCATGGAAAAGGAAATGTGAAGGGCTGGGAATACCAATCCGGGACAACTTCTTGTACACATTAAGTTTTGCAGATGACCAAGTGGTAACGGCTCAAGATGAAGAAGATCGGTGCTATATGTTCCGAAAATTAGAAAAAGAATACACAAAAAATGGACTGGAAATAAATCTAGAAAAGACCGAATATTTAACAACAGAGCAAGAACCAGTGAGAAACTTGGAAATGGACGATGATAGGGAAATTAACGGCACTGAAAAATTCAAATATTTAGGATTCATATTCTCAAAAAATGAAACCACCGAGCAAGAGATAACCAGCAGATTAGCACAGAAAAAAACATGTATTAAACAAATGAACGGGGTACTGTGGCAGAGACATATTACCAAGAATACAAAGAAGAGAATTTAAGAGAACAGTAAAATGACCTATGGAGTAGAGAATTGGGTAATAAATAAACGAAACAGGTCCAAAATCACAGCAACTGAAATGGAGTTCATGAGAAGAAGCTGCAGAGTGACAAAAATAGATCGCATCAGAAATGAGGAGATAAATCGAAGAATGGCAGTAGAACAAGACATGCTCAGCTACATGAAAGAAAAACGTTTAATTTGGTATGGACATGTGAGAAGAACAGATCATACAAGATGGATAGTAAAGATTTCGGATTTGAGCCCAATAGGACGGAGGAAAAGAGGTAGACTCCGAAGATCGTGGAGGGATGAAGTGGACGAGGCCATGGAAAGACGAGACCTTAGAGATAGAGAATGGCAGAACAGAAAGGACTGGAGACGTTGGCTGAAAGAAGGAAGGCGGCGACAGCTGTAAAACTCCTTATATAGATAGACATCACAGTACTATCCACGGTTATATCGGGAAGCGGTGAAAATATATAAGTATCCAAATAATTTTAATCAGATAGAAGAAGGACTAAACATTAACAATACATGGATACCAATATCAAAATCGACAAATACCCTTCCTGCAATACACCAAAAAAAAAAAGCTACAAACGACGACACGCTCCCTGACGTAGAAACCAGTGGAGAGGAGGCGAGTAGAAAATATAAATATGACCTCCGTAGTACAATGCGGCGTCAGTTTCAGCTTACAAGCGAAGCAGTAATACCTCCAGAAGATGCCAACCGCTAGTGTTGGCGAAACGTCGAGAACTAATCTCACAAGACAACGGCCTAACAGCCCGAACAAACAGTTTAACAAGTTAGACGATGACCGTGAAAGCCTAACGCATTTTATCAAAATGTTTATTATTTGACGTAATACTTCGTCTTGTTTCTTGGCTCTATAACTTTAAGTGACTCTTGGTCGCCTTTAATCTTTTCCCCACTCTTGCCAGTCTTGTGCAGCAATTTTCCATTACTGTACTCCCATCTTACGTATATCACTCGTTACTGCATATTTTCATATTTTTCTTGAGCGACCACATGACTTTGTGTCATCGGGCCTATCCTAGAAAGTTGTATTAAGTAGTTTTTTATTATTAGATCTCAGTAAATCTCCTGCCCATTTTATTCTATTTGCCTTAATATTGTTTTCTTCTCCATAGAGTCCTTGGATTTCTGTGACGACATATAGGCAAAATTTATATATTAAATTTATAGCGTGTGTGTTAAAAAATATATTATTACTTTTGTTTTATGTTATTTCACCTCAATTTATACTTACTTAAAATTGTGAAAAATGTACATTATTAGTCTAGTCAACCCCAATTGCGAGTTAAAATTTATAGGGAAGAAATGTTGATGATTTATGTGTTTCCAGCGAAAAAGAGGGCAGTTAATTTATTACATAAACACAGATTAATGGAAGCGTTAAAACTAATAAACTTTGTGTTATTAAATGAAAAGGAGGTTATATAAAAGGTCGTGAATTCGTTGAAAACACATTCGCTCGTGCATTATCTAAGAAATTTTTAATTGAAAGATATATAACATTTTATATTAGTCAGAAAAATAGATACAAAATATTGTACTGAAGGAAAGTAAAAGAACTAAGGGTAGAATAAAGGAATAACTTTTTTAGTAAATTTGTTGAAGCGAAGCTTCTATACTGGCGTTGTATTACTTTTCATCTATAAGTACATAAAATGTTAAGGCGAGCGTCACGGAAGTAGCGCCATGAAATATTATAGCGGTTCGTAGTTCACAGTCACAGTAAACAGTTGGAAGAGTCGATTTACGCAACGAGAAGAGTCCGTTATACAACACGTAAACCTTCAATTTGATTAAAATCTATAAAAAAAAAAAATAAATACATAATAAAATTACTTTAGTAAAGTTCAAACATTTTATTTAAATTTGAAGAATACAGAAAACATAGTAAGGAGCTTTACGCTAGTTTATAGTACCGCCAACCTACTGGACTACTTTTTGTTGCGTACTTATTGCGTATATTATATTGTTTTGCCTTGTAGGCGTATTTTATTATTGTAGCTTTTTTTATTCTCTGGAAGCCGTCTACATAGATCGTTCTGTCAATTCGCTTAGGAATTCAGGAATTCTACAGTATTTAGTATTCAGTATTTAGTATTCAGTATTTAGTATTCAGTATTTAGTATTCAGTATTTAGTATTCAGTATTTAGTATTCAGTATTTAGTATTCAGTATTTAGTATTCAGTATTTAGTATTCAGTATTTAGTATTCAGTATTTAGTATTCAGTATTTAGTATTCAGTATTTAGTATTCAGTATTTAGTATTCAGTATTTAGTATTCAGTATTCAGTACTCAGTATTCAGTATTCAGTATTCAGTATTCAGTATTCAGTATTAAGTATTCAGTATTCAGTATTCAGTATTCAGTATTCAGTATTCAGTATTCCGTATTCAGTATTCAGTATTCAGTATTCAGTATTCAGTATTCAGTATTCAGTATTCAGTATTCAGTATTCAGTATTCAGTATTCAGTATTCAGTATTCAGTATTTAGTATTCAGTATTTAGTATTCAGTATTCAGTATTCAGTATTCAGTATTCAGTATTCAATATTCAGTATTCAGTATTCAGTACTCAGTATTCAGTATTCAGTATTCAGTATTCAGTATTCAGTATTCAGTATTCAGTATTCAGTTTTCAGTATTCAGTATTCGGTATTCAGTATTCAGTATCAGTATTCAGTATTCAGTATTCAGTATTCAGTATTTAGTATTCAGTATTCACTGCCTTCATTCGCTCAACTGTTTCCATGTTTCTCTATTGTTACATGTCCGTACCACTTGAGTCTTTTTTGTTCTATATATGTTAGTGTCTCTGTTCCTATTAATGTTCTTTTCTTTATTTCGTCATTACTTCTCTTATCCATTCTTGGTACTCTGCAGCATCTTCGCAGGCATTCCATCTCTATTGCTACTATCTTACTGCTGTTTTTCTTGTTTATAATCCAATTTTCAACCCCGTATGCCATAATACTTCGCGCTAATGTTGTATAAATCTGTGTTTTTGTCTTCATATTTAGGTGTTTATGTCACCATACATGCGGTAAGTTGTCGGATTGCTGTTCTTGTTTGTCCTAATCTTTGCTTAATTTCTTCCTTGTTGTTTCCTTTTTCGTGATTATAAACTCCAAGTATTTGAATTTATCCTTTCCTTTGTTACGTTGTCGTCAATCTATAGATCGTCTATGTCTTCTTCATTTGTAGATAGGTACTCTGTTTTCGCGAGGTTAGGCCAGCCTTGGTATATTTGTCGTGTAGTTTCTTCATCATGTAACTGAGGTCTTCTTGGTCTTGTGCAATCACTACTTGATCGTCTGCAAAGCTTAAAGTATATAAGTATTCGTTTGGTACCGGTACTACCATGCCTTCGCATTTTCTTTTCCATGTAGTCAAGGCTTTCTTTAAGTATATTTTGAATAGAGTTGGAGATGTATAACAACCCTGCAAGAGCCCTTTTCTTGTGGTAAGGTCTCCTATAATTCTTGTTCCCATTTTAATGGACAATTTGTTTTCTTTATGCAGAGCTTTTGTAGCTTCTGTGATTTCCGTCCATCTGTATTTCTAATTTGTCCATTGCCTCCCATAGTTCTGACCTTGGTACAGAGTCATACGCCTTTCTCAGGTGCACAAATGCCACACGTATATATATTTTTTGCTTTTTCCTTTTCTAACAGTTGATCCAGTGTGTATACATAGTCTATACATATATCTATAAGTCTTAATTGGTTCGGTTGTGGTGTAAGAGCTTGTTTTTTTGCTGCAATTTTGTGTCAAATTGTTATCTTCCTTTCCGGAAACTGTGACATAATTCTTGTAGTTTTCACATCTTCAAAAGGATTTTCTTCTAATCTCACCAAAAGCGTACGATCTTCATGAGCGGTAGATCTTTTTGGTCTTTCAGAACCTTGCTTTCTTTAGAGAGTGTCTTGTTCTCCCCATCTTTTTATAACATTAAAAACTATTGTTCTGATTACGTTAAAATGGTTTGCTACAGCAAAAAGTGACCATTTATCTTCTAATTTCGTTACAATTCTTGCTTTTAGTTCTTTGCTAGCATGTGGAGCCATTTTTTGAGGTTGAAGAGAATAAGTTATCTGACTAATTTTAAGATTTGGCAGTGACAGTGACAGTTTGTAAATAATAAGTATTTATCCTTCAAAATACACTGGTCAGTTTTCTGCAACATACGGTTTAAGAGCATCCGTTTTTTTAGGAACCAGGTGTACATCTGCTATGTATAAGAAATATATCAACATCCAATAAACTGGTTATACCCAGAGCTCTTGTATTAAGGCTAAATCAAATCTTCTTGTAGCAATAGTATATTCTGACGAAGGTACTTTAGTGTAAAAGTTGATCTGAAGGACAGGGATTGAGGTTATTAGGACATATTTGAAGCAAACAAAGAATTTGCGACTGGGACCGTCTCTGCTAGTTCCATTTATACTTCTTAGACTTATTTTACTAATTTTTGCGTCATTCTCTAGGCAATCTATTTTTGTTTTCTGAAAAGAAAAGGTGTCAAGTACTCTAGTGCACTCATACTGTATAAAACCTATAATCTCTTAGAGTTAGTCAGACTTCTGGGACATTGATTAGGCGACCATTTTTCCTCTGCGCTTTGCATCCTATATGAACGATAGTGTGTTATACCTCAGAAGTATGTGTAATCTTAAATAAACAAATCTACAGTTACATGATTGCTGCCCCTATCTCATGTTCTAAGTCAATACATTCTGCACTGTATTAGAGATGAGAGCTTATCCAAGCAGTCTGTTTTGCATGGAGTCATACGCAGTAGAGTTCACATAGATTTCTCACACAGTCTGTACAATATACAATTATGGTGGTCTAGTTTCCTAGTAGATGTGAAGATCAAGAACAGTAGTGATCTTGAGATGCCCACTTGTGGGTAGGAGCAAAAGCATATGGATTGGGGCAAGGGTAGAGGCCTAGTTTTATTCTTATCCCAATTTAAGAAGAGTAAGACGCTCCACTCACAGTTTGCGATATATACAATCATGGTGTGTCGCTATTTCGAAGATTAAAAAAAGTCATGATTATAGGACGCCGCCTTGTGGATAATCACAAAAGCATATGAATTGAAGCTAAAATGAAGGTCTAGTTTTGTCTATAACTCAATTTAAGAAAACTGAGAGCTATCCCAGAACTGTCTTCCAAATAAACAATTATGATGTTTTTCTTTGACGGTAGATCTGTTGTGACGATCAAGAAAAGTAGTGATACTAGTACGCTGCCTTGTAGAAGACTTCAATAGCATATGCATTGGATCAAAGACGGAGGTCTGCGATATACAGAGATGAGTCTTGGTGTTTTCTTATATTTAATTTAAGAAGAGTAAAAGTTTGAAGAGAACCAGGTCGATAATACAGACTCATAGAATACATGAGCCAAAACAGGAACTTCTTGAAGAAAACAACATTGACATAGCTACAGATCAGGAAACATACACTGCTGACGACTTCCAACTGAACAACCGAGGACAAATTTTAGGATATAGATTGGCTTACTTAATTAACCACATATGTACTGTAGGGCAGACGTACAAAAAGTTTGTACCATATACTGTTATCCATCTTAAAAACTCTTCATAATGTAATCTGCAAAAGTAACAGACAAAATCACAATAGTTAATATATACAAAGCACAAAATGAAATATTTCTACCAAATGTGCTTCTTTATTCACACATTTATTAATATACACAATGAACTTCAATAGTCATCACACTGCATGGGACTATAACCAGTACAACATTCAATAAATTATTCAACTGCAAATAACAGTGTATATATCGTTGTATCGTCATCTAAAAGTATGCATGTTTTCACTTTAACAGCAAAGTCAATCTAGAACGGAAAAGTGGATCGAACCCCTGTAAGAAATAGACATGACACATAGTAGCAAAGTAGCATGAGACGTTTTTAAAAAACTTAGTGGTGATCCTTTGGAACATAAACCACCTTGCAACGTTACAGTCAATTAAGTAGCTAGTCAACTCCTTGTGAATAGGAGAACAAAGATCCGGTATAAAGACACAAAAACTAAAAGTAGACAAATGCTTAACTTCACAAAAAGATATCATTACAAGGACTAAAGCCATCAGTGCTAGGAGGAACAGAGATTCTATTTGAAGAAACAATGTAACCACACAGAAAGCTACTATATCCTTAAGCAGATGTGACTATTTGGTTATATACTACGGTTATTAGACCAATGATAACCTATGGGTCTAAGGCTGCTAAGTAATAGGCTAGGATGTCTGTATATTACGAGGCCATAAATACAACTCCTACAGCGGCGATGAAAGTCCTGCTGAATCTTCCACAACTTCATATCTTTATACTGCGCGAAGCCAGATCTGTGGTGCATAGATTAATCTAGAGTCAGAAACATATAAGCCAAGCGTATAGTGCTACAATGGGTAACTTATTGAGGTGCTAAAAAGAGATATCGTAAAAGGGCAGCCTATTAATACAATAGCTAGGAGGCTATAACTTTGACAATAAATTCAAAATTAATATACCATGCAGGGAAGACTGAAGGGAAGTTGTACTTATATAAGTAGAAGCTATCCAGAAGGGAAAGTAATGGCTCAAAAATATGTGAGGGTGTAGGAGTCGGTACAGTAGGGACAAAGCAAGGAATAAATATAACGGTAAGTATATCTAAGGATGTCACAATTTTCCAGGCGAAAATAACGGCAATCCATCACTGCGTGGAAGAAATAGAAAGGCAAAAAAGAACGCAACGTTTAATTGCCATCTTCACACATAGCCAGACAGCGGTACAGGCCCGAAATTCTGTAGAGGTTAATTCTAAACCAGTATGGGATTGTGTGGGTGCCCTAAATAAACTAGAAGACCTTAGCAAGGTTAGCATATGTAGGTAGCCTATGTACTAGTGCACGGTCATAAGGGCAACGAAAAAGCAGATAAAATGACCAAACAAGGCGCATTATTAGCATTAATTGAATCTGAACTCTTCTAGGGTGTTGCAAAGGCAATGAAAAGAACACCTACAAGAAAGTGGGTAGCACACCAATCTCTGTAACGGTGGAGGAACAAAGCTATAGTAAATCGGTTAACAGGACACTGTAAGCTGAATAGGTAATTGAAGCTGATGAGATTGATGAATAATGATCTATGCAGATTCTGTCATCTAGAGGAAGAAACAGCTGAGCACATTTTGTGTCAGTGCGATAGCCCGGCAAAGGTGCGTTTTTTAGATTAGGTGAACAAAAGTCACCAGCAAAGAGCTATATGAAAGGTTTAGTATCAAAGCTATTAGACCTTTTAAAAAGGGTGAGGCTAGCGAATGTAATATAGGATTAGAGGACCACAATAAATCTGAAAAGATCGCAGGGGAATAGGACAAGTGCCACCTACATATTTCGGTATTTCCTTTTCCATTGGTGACAGACAACATCCTTGTTTGTCCTTTTTATGTTAAATTTGGGTTGTACGTTATGTCCTAGTTTAATTTGTAATTTGCTGTTCTTGCAGAGTAATTTGTAGAATATAGAGTGTCTCATTTTACATTCTAACCAAGATTGATTCTAATGATAAAATACCGGCAGGCTTTTATACAAAGATTAACGTTCTTGACTGATTAATAAATATAAAGATAGTTCTGAAATATTCCTTACTAAAACAGTCTCCTTCAATAATATTTAAATTAATCGATATATGTGACCTTCACCCATCACCTTCTTGGATATCTCCCTCGTCTTCTGCAATAACACAATAATTGCTATCCATTTAAAAGTGACATCTTGTAACAATTAATACAATTTATTCTCTCTCATATTCCTCTTCATTGGAAGGTAATAATTTTCCTTTAATAATGACGACCGTTTCAATTTAATGTCAATTACGAAGACGCTAGTAAAGATAATCATTATCGACTAAATGTCCAATTTTTTAACGAAGTTTATGAATGCTAAGGGAGGGCAACACAAATGTTTTATTGGAAATTTCCTGTGAATTTTAATTATGTAGTCTATTTAATTATATAGAGCCATCGAAAAGAAAAACGTAATCGAGATAGGCCATGGAATTACATTAATTTAGGTCTCAGTAGTAGCCTAGTCACTGTGCGGAATAATATGAATGTCATGGTTTGAAATTGTCAATGTAAAGTTTAGTTAGAGGTATATTTTTTATAAATATTTTTGACCACAAAATTAGGAAAAAATGATATTCAAGATAGCAATTAATAGAGAATAGTTAATATCACAAATATTGACACACTTACTTCTGCAGAATATCATAATAAGACACTTAATTTATTCATAAATTTACTTAATGACAAGAAATTGCAAAATATATATTACTAAATTATTATGTTTATTTAGGGCTAAGCCGCAATTGATTGTAATTAAAATTATATTTTTAAATGTTTGACGTTAATATTTCCACTCCAGAAATCGTTTTCAAAAAAGGATTATTTAAAAAGAAAATACGGGAAAATGTATAACCAACAGGTTATTGTTTGTAGGTTACGCCTTTCAAAATTGGTGGTTAATCTACTTGGCCTCGATCTTGTAGGCAATAGCTTTCTTTTGGTTGAAAAGAGATCTGAGTGTAATGTTTTTACCCTTGCAATATCAAATTCTGTTTTTAACAACAAAATTTTAACATATAAAGTTATCTTAAAACTCATTTGGAGCTATGAAATTTAGCTATGGGAACAGCAGCTAAATCCATTATTGACATTTTTATAAGATTCCAATAGAAAGTCCTTCGAGGGATAACTAATTCTCCATGGTACCTTCCAAACAAGACAAATGCACGAGACCTCAAAACGACAATTGTCACACAATCGACAGTTGTCATTCAACAACTGTCGAGGAAGTCACCAATCTCTGCCAACGACATGAACAGACAGAACATATATGAACAGACTCTTCAAACGGAAGATCCCAGCCGACCTGTTAACTATAAACTAGTCGCCGAGACCCAATAGACTCTAGAAGCAGAGAGAAACTAAACCTAGAGTGGTAAAGAGGATAGCAAAGGTCAACGCACGTTTTTATTTGACACCCTTCCGTTTGGTGACACTGCTAGTCCCGTTCCTGCTCCTTGTGTTCGTGGTCACTTTATGTTATCAAAGCGATTAAAGCCAAAAGTCTTCCTTCCCTTGAAAAGAATAGACACCATATAATAATTTGTTTTATTTTTTCATAAATAGTGCAAAAAGGCACAATTTTAGACGATTTTTAATTATGGAATCGAACACATCGACATCGACATATGGAATAACAATGGAAACATAAAAATTAACCAAATAAGATGTGTTCCATATTACATTTATACTAGTAACAAACAATACCGTTTTTTAAATCCACGAAATTATATATATATATATATATATATATATATATATATATATATATATATATATATATATATATATATATATGTGTTTGATAAATGGGTGAAAGCTGTTAGAGTTAGAGAATACTGCAACACAAACTTCAACAATTTTCATGTATGTTACAAAAAAATTATTTAAATACTGGCAAGTGCTTGTCACAACATTAAAAACACTAAATTATACTACATTTGAACTTTTTTTATTTAAATTAACGTGCACATGACATCTATGGTCATAAGCACGAGTTACGATTTACATGGTAATATCATATAAGTTACAAAATAATGTAGTTAATATTTAACATAAAGAGAAAATAATAAAAACTTGTAACATAACATTTCTATTTTGTTGAGCAGACTTTTCTCGAGGAATTTGATAACCTTGTTGATTTAGTCGGTGCTGTTTAGGACCTCTTTGAAGTTAGTACTGATATCGAGCTTTTGGAGTATTTTAGCATAAAAAGGGCATTCGTGATTCGAAGAGTCGTATTGCAGTGCTGACATTTTGGTTATGGAGATGATGTCATCAGGTAGCCATGAGATAAACTGGGATAGGTAAGAAGGTTCGCTGAGGGTTTAATTTCATGCAGAAGTTATTCATTACACATTACACAGTCACAATATTCCAGTGAATCTGCCAGGTGGATAGATTAAGCTTCTTCAGTCTAGCTTTGAGATCGTTGCAAATTTGTATATTGATAACGGTGTCCGTTTTTTGGCAAGGCAATCAGCTTTTTCATTACCACTAATACTAACATGGGATGGTACCCATATCAGAGGGATAGTTGTATTTTGGTTTATAAGAAGCTGATATGTGTCATGAATACCTTGGACAATAGGAACTTGGCTTGTATTATTCATATTTCTTGCAAAACATACCATTTCTTGTAAATTTTTTATAAATAAAGACTTTATTCGTTAAATTTTTTAACCACTTTTGCATTTTATTGACATTTATGGAAAATAAATATAACCTCAACATAACAAAAAAAAAACCAAAATATTATACGAAAAAATATATAAGTACATATTATCGTATACAATAAGGTTTTTTTATTATTTTAGGATTAAACTGATTTTCCCTTACTTTAAAATGTGTTTACAATCCTAATTTATTTTACGTGCCTTTTGAATTGGCCGCCATGTATTATATATAATTTCGCACCCTGACACTAGGCGATGCGCCAATCGTCGTTTTACTCATTAACACGGGACTGACACTGCTAGGTGGAAGTGTGCTATGATCTAGAAGTAGAAGCCCAACCAAACCTTAAGAGATACGTGATATTATTCCAGTGCCAAGAATACAAAGGAAATTGTCAATCGGCAATTTTCTAAAACATTTTTTTTAATAATATTTATACTATTCAATAGTGTCAGACAATTTACTTATTATAATTATATTACAGATTGTAAATATATTGGGATGTTAAATAAAAAAAAAAAAAAATAAAATCTTTGAATCCCTTCTTGTAAGTGTTTCTACATTGCTTGTGGTGATTTTTTTGATTTGTTGTTTCCTTTCTTTAATCTTGTAAAAATCCTTGTTTATAAATGGCAATGGGAAGTAATTTTTTGTTAAAACCTTGGCGAAGGTGTATCTGGCTCTATCATATAATGATAATTAATAATTTTTTTGTTAATTTTTACGTTGTGGTTTGAGTGGTCATTTAAATATATGTGTCTTTTTTTGTGATTAAAACATCCAGCAAAGGAAATGAATTGGTGTTTCTTTTTTCATGGTAATTTAATTGATTTTTTTTTATTGCTGATGTTCTTCAGAAATTTAGGTGTTAGTAGCTCCCTGATATCTGATATATTCAGTTTAAATTCAGCTCTCTATATTTTAATTTTTGGACGACAAATAACAAGAAATTAAAAAAGAGAAACACTTTAGTCCCATCTATGGCTAGATATTTAACCATGGAATTTTTTGAATGGATATTTATAAAAAAAAATCATTGATTAATCACGATCCAGGATGATATTGGAGTAATATTATATGTTTTGGAAACAAATAATTATCTCCTTTTTGCATATACAATTCCAAACAATTAACATATTTCATAAAAAATTAAAAATGTATGTACTTTAAAAAAATTATCCATACAATTTTGGAATTTAAGAAACTTTCTTTAGACTTCTCTGTATTTTTTATATCCAATTTAAATTTAACAGCTTCATGGCTAGTCACAATACCTGTAAATACAGACTAATTACCTTGATTTATGACAATATTTAAATATAAATATAATAATGTTTACAAATACAATTAAAATATCATTTAATATACCATTATAACAGAATGTCATTAAAAATTTACAATCATAATTCTGTTTAATAATCTAAACCATTAATACTAAACCCTTTAATATACACTATAATTACAAATAATCGTTTGATCATGTACTATCAGAGATATCATGGCTCTTGGGCATCCAGTTGGAGAAAAGTTCATGAATTTTGGCGGGAATAATATATATATACATATATATATATATATATATATTATATATATATATATATATATATTATATACTATATATATATATAATATATATATATATATATATATATATATATATATATATATATATATAATATATATATATATATATATATATATATATATATATAAGGATCACTCAGACGAGTGGTGAGCTCTTATATCGGTCTCAAGGTGGAGAAATAAAAGACAAAGTTGATAGTCTACTTTATCTATTTTGAAGATGTTTCGCTTTCGAGTTTTGAAAGCATCATCAGTTCATCTAAAAAGTACAATATGAGAACCACACAATCATGGAAACGATGTTAATTGTTACCTTAAAAAGACATGTAGCAGTCAAAGTTATTTACAATAATGTGAATGAAACTTAAGTAAATGGACATAATACGCTGATATTGTATAAACAATCAAGTAACTAACAACATATAGGAACTTATAAAAAATTAGCACAGCAAATGACCATGTGGTCTAAAGTAAATGAAATATTATTTAATATTAATCAGTGAAAAAGAACCAAGAAAATCATAGACAACTTCCAACTATTTAATGATTATTAAGCTTTGATTTTAACTTTAGGTAGCATTATAAGTGATATTAATAAAAAATTTTTATTTAAAAAGTAGTGTAAATGAAGTTACCGATCAAAGCCCTACAGCTGTCGCCGGAAAAATGGCGTTAGATGAACCAGAACGAACTAAACCGCAAAAAGACAGCCAACCTTGAGGTCAAAATACTTTTGACAGATCAGCAAGGTGGAGGTACCAACCCAAATAATTGGGCGGTCAATTTAAAAGTTTTAATGAGTTTGGATGGCTACCCGGTTGCAAAAGACAAACCAGTGAAAGAAATTGGTATTGTAATAGCAACTCCTCTCATTAATCAGTCTAGACTTATAAACAGGAGATTTTCATTCAACCTCATATATAAGTAATAACGTTAATCATTATGGCTAGATAATCAGCTACAGGTGGTTAACGATAAATTAATTTCCAACAGCCCAAAGTTCATACACTTGGAACTGTAGTTTGCAAAGGATTCTATGAATATATATAATTCTATAATTTTCTAAACATGTAGTGCATGTCTTCCTTATCATTCGCTACGACTACCTGATCATCTGAGAAAAATAAAGTTGTTAGATATTTACCACCGCCTATGTCTATTCCCATTCGGGAAACTTGTTTCCTTCACTACTCTAGCGATGATTGAATATATAATTATTTTAAACAAGGTCGGAGATAGACAACATCCTTGTTTAAGCCTATTTGCTATTGGAAATGATTCAGATATAAAGTTTCCTTTTTTAACGACACTTCTTGCATTTTTAAATATATTTGCGATAGCATCCACATATTCTACGGAGACCTACTTTCGGCAATGTTTGAAACAGGTTTTTCAAAGGTACCGTATCGTATGCCTTCTCTAAATCTACAAACAATAGGTGGATAGATAGATTCCTTGCCTTCCGTTTTTCGATTACCTACTTCAGAATGAATATTCCACCAGTCTACCATCCTCCTGCACGAAATCCATTTTGTTCTTCTATGTCTTCGTATTCAGATTCTATTCTTTTTTTTATTATTCGACCGTAGAACCTCCCAACTGAGCTGATATATCCCATATTCCAATCATCAGGGATATTTTGTCCCTTTAAGCGTTTGTTAAATAGCTGAACCAATATCTCATGTAATATTTTTGGTCCGTACTTTACCAACTCAATTGGGATGTCTCCAGGTCTTGCTGCTTTACCGTTTTTCGATCTTTTGAGGGCATCGCTTAAGTCTCCGGTTTTTATCTCAATTATTTGTCTATGTTCGGATATTTCTTCCATTTCGATCTCTTGGAATTTACGTCTATCCTCTGTTAGTAAGACCTCGTAATGGTGTTTCCACTGTTTGAGATCTATTAACTGTAAGTTAGATTCTTCCTTTCCTTTCCTCCGGAGAGACTTTATCACCTTTCATGGTTGCCCAACTCTTGTTCCACCTATATTCCTATTCACCTCTGCACATTTTCGATCCGACATCTCATTTTTACTTTTCACTAGTTCTCTTTTTACATCTCGATTTAATTTTTTATATATCTTGTAATCTTCCTCCTTTATCGTTCGACATCCATTTCTGATAAGCAGTTTTCTTCTTGTTTACTAACGTTTGCGTATTCTCCGACCACCATTCTTGGTCTTGGAAATTATTCGTACCTCAAAATGTAACGCCAACTGAGGAGGTTTAAAGCAAAACCGAATAAATCCACTAAAACCGATTTTTGGAAAAATAGGATTTTTCTGAGACGCAAAAAGTAATTATTTTTTTGTTTATCTTATTCGCAAATACTGTTAGAGAAGTCATAATAAAACTTTTGCTAAAATATTTGGTGGAATGGCACGTCGCAGGTTGACTTCGGATAGCAAAAAATTTTTTAAAGACTTTCCCTTTTTGTTAATTGAGCGCCTAAGTTCGGATTGGGCTTTAAATCGATAATGCTGAAAGCATGATATTAAATTTTTAATTTCTTTAGTTTTTTGAATCTGTGTCTTTTCCAGACAGATTCTTTTTAAGTCTTATATTCCAACAATCTTGTTAAGGTAATTTTGTAATTCCTTGATATCAAAAATGTTCCAGTCTTGTCCTAAGACTTTTGCACTTCCGACTTGTGCGTAATGACCGATATATTCTTCTTTAGATATAATAGTTGGATTCTTTCTAAATATTTTTTCAAGTCGCCCAAAAACTCTGCTGGCCTATCTGCTGGCATAAAACTGTGACCTCTTACTAGATAGGTAATACAAACTTTTGTGATATTATCAGAATACTTTAACAACCAAAACATTAACATATGAATCAAATGAGAATTTTTGTTCTGGCCCCCACATCTATCGCAGAACAATCTAATCTGAGTTATATTATCCAGTTTCAAAGATTTTAGGTAATCGAACAAAGCAGATGACACTTCTGTAGCGCCCCTCCCAGCCTGATCTTCGATCCAAATATAAAACGTTGGATTTTTGGAGTTCATACCAACACAGCAAAAAGAATAGAGGCTTATTTGGTGTGAATAAAATGCATCCGAAATTGGCGTGCGTGGTAAGGGTTGAACCTGCTGCAGGTCAAAGCAAAATGTCAGGGAATTTTCTGGCTCTTGTTTAGAAAGCTAGTAAAATGCTTTTGCTCTTTTTTTATGAACTCGATATTCACTCATATAATTGGTTTTCTCTTTTTCGTCTTATTCCAATTTAATAAAATGCTTTAGACGCGTGCATTGGGAACAGGTATCAGAAGCTGGAGACGAAAATCCAATGTTAAATTTTTTTAGAAAAACCTTTCTAATCATACGGTAGCCAACTTGGTACTGACTTTCAGCCTGTTCATTATACATACGTTGTAACTTTCTAATACTAAAATGGGCAGGTAAATAGATTATTCGAGATTTTTTTCGATTATAACGACTTTCGACGCCACGCAATTTACCAACAAATTCGCGTACTTTCTTCTTCTTGTCCAAACTTTTTGTTGAAATATGGTCCCCTCCTCTTCGCTCTTTGGGACAGTCTCCTGAGTCAACAATCTTACATAATGTAAACAATCTGCAGTTTTTAACACCGGTTGCTGCCATGAAAAAAGCCCTGCAGAACTTAACCACCCCTGTTGATCTTGTTTTCTTAATTTTTAAAAAGAAGTTTGCTGCCCTTGTTCTTTGTCGGGGATTATCTTTAACATATCTCTTTCTTATGGTACCGGAAACGCTTTTTTCTGGAACACTATACAGCTGACTTCTTATATGCTTAATATCTGATGTTTTAACATTTTGGCGTTGGTATGTTTTATTGTCATGTGAGCAAGGACGCTTAAATTTCTTTAAGTCTGGATCTGGATCTTGGTACCTAAAATAAAATACATAAGGTTAAAAATGAAAAAAAGATAGCGTGGCACTTGCGGAGTGCCGACAGAAGTGAATATTTCTTATAAATTCGATTATATTCGATTCGATCCGATTTGATATTACACATAAATAATAAATGATTTTACCCGTTACTTTTAGGATTAACAAACTTTCAAAGGAATTAGAAATAACACAAAATAAGCAACGTATGCTTTTTTGATACAAATACAAACATTCTGCAAATTCTTTCATTCTGCGTTTAAATTTTTCAAAAATATTTATTAGTTTTCTCAATTCGAAAAAAAAAAAGAATAAATTTAAATAACATTGGATTAAGATTTTGCGCCTACCCCCTTAAAAAAACCAAAAAATCCAATTACTTAATAACTATTAACTTTACTGGAAAGAGAGAAACAATATTTACTAGTCTACGATTTATAAAAGGACCTTTTGAAAAACCTGCCTCTATCCCCAATTTAGCTATACCTACTAATCTATAATTACTTTATAACCTTACCTTTCAACTTTTCCTCTTAGCTTTTTCGGAGCGTTTTCCCTTCTTCTGCTTCCTTGATTGGCTTCTTCCACAGCTATTGACTCACCCAAAAAATCTTCTTCCATATTCTTTATTTAACAGTACCTCTGTTACCGAAACTTGTATCGAACTATGTATATTAAACCCGCTAAAAACAGTTTAAACCAGAAATAATATACACTTAGCCACACCCAGTTCACAGACTACTGACAACCTCTTACTGAACAAAAAACACGCGATCGCTCCAGTCAATGTGTAAACATGCAGAGGCGAATCAATCAACGACAAAGTATCTCTAATACCTCTCTAGTACCATCTATTGTTCGAATGAAACATTTGCATAAGAAAATAAAGTAGGAAATGCGCATTTGTGGATTTATTTGGTTTTGAATAAAAAATGAATTTATTCGGTCTTGCATGCAAACATGAATATCACCATTAAAATTCAGTAGAATTTATTCGTTTTTGCTCTTATACATTTTTATATTGGTGTAATTTAACTCCTCAACTATAGTGTCGGTTTGTGAGACCGAATCGTATAATATAATATTCAAAATTCCTATTAATGATACACACTGTCCACTTGCTAAACTACGCATGGATAGACACAGGAATGTTCGAAAGGTACTGTGAAGTGTAAATTGAAATAAAAATTAGCGGGGCTAAATAGCGACCGCCGAGCGGTGCGAGAGACATAACGTTATCAGCCGAAGGTTAATTATTGGCCTATATTATATTGATTAAATTCTGGAGATCTGTATTTACTCATTTTAGTTTCATTCTACTTGAAATGGGAATCTTCGGTTAACTTGCAACGTGCTTCTTGTTAATGTGCAAATTTATTAAAGGAGTATGTACTTTATTTTGAGTTTAAAGTTCAGCTTTAATGTACACGCTATCGATCAAATACCATCATTAAATAGAACGATTGAATGAAAGTTGTGAATGGATTTCATTGAAGCACATTTATTAAGAGAAACGTTTTATTGAAATTGAGAGCGTGGAAGTTTTATTTTAATGTCATAGTATACTAACCTAATCATAAAAAATTACCTGATGTATCGGAAAATATAAGCTGATGTTATAAATAACTGTTTATTCTTTGACATTGGAATCGATCCTATAGGTGCTGGTGAAACTTTTGTCGTCTAGGTGCATACACTTTATGCTGGTTAGTGTAAGAGTTAAAATAATCTTTTTTCTAATTATTATGACTTAAGAATTTATAAAGATCAAAGAGATGTCTTACAATTTTTCTTTTCAGTCTTTAATAGTATCTGTTTGGTGTCATACGTTTCTATCTTGAGTCATACCAATATCAATCCTATTACCGATATGTTCTGCTTAAGCGTCTGCACTCAAGCCTCCTTTAGTCTTCCTCTTAAGAATGTGCAAGTATTGGATAATTGACGTCTCGATGTTGAAATTGCCCGAACCATCTTAACCTATGCTCTCATTTTGGCATCAATTATTCTTCTTATTATTTTTTGAAATTCCTGAACAACTTTTTCGTTTTTTATTTTGGTGATCATTGTTGTTACTGTATTCGTTAGCTCAACTGTTTTTTGTCAAAGTCTTTATTTAATAAACGGTTATAATACTTTTTCATGGCTTTTTGTCATTCTTGTCATATTTTATGATTCATATTTAATAAAAATATTTTGCGTTATATTTGACTGTTTTATATGAATTATTTATTTATCGTATGGCATACAATAAGAACACACAATTAAACAATCAATATAAAACGTTACATGGTATTACAAACGAACATATAATGTATTTTTAATATAATGTAAAACATTTTCGGTCGCATTCAGGAACTCATCGAAAACTCCAGGGAATCGCCTTCGGGGACATTCTTCAACAATGTGACGGACGGTCTGTCGTTGCGCGCCACAGTCACACTCAGGAGTAAGGGCTTTGTCCCAACTATATAAGCTGTCAGCACATCTACCGCTGCTTGTTCTTATTCTGTTTAACGTTGTCCATGTATTGCGGGTCAGTTCAAAGCCTGGCGGTTTCTGATCGATACAGGCCATTTGATGTGCTTCCTGTGGTGAGTCGCTCTTCCATTGTGTTCTCCAAGCTTTGGTCAGGTTGAAATGTTCTTGATGTAAGGAGTTGGCTCTTAGCAATGGACGACATCTGGAGCGCAGTCTGTTTATTTCGATATCAAGCTTATCTTGGTGTATGGGTAGTTGATGGTTAGCCTCAATTTTTCGATAGTCTCTGAGAAGAGAATGACTTCTTCGCAGTTTCGGCGGTGGAATGTGACTCAGAATGGGAAGCCAATAGTTCGGTGTGGGTCTAATTGTACCTGAGATCATTCGCATTGTCTGGTTTAATTGAGTGTCAATAATCTTTGTCTGTTTGCTATTGAGCCATACCGGGGAAGCATATTCAGCCACCGAGTATACAAGTCCGAGAGCAGATGATCTGAGTACGGGGGCTGAGGACCCCCATGTAGTGCCACATAGCTTTTGGACTATATTATTTCTCGTTTTCAGCTTTGCTGTCGTTCTTTGAAGATGTTCTTTAAAACTCAATGTTCTGTCCAGAGTCACTCCAAGATATTTTGGTGTCGAGTTATGAGTGAGCAGTCTCTTTTCGAAGTGGATGGAGAGTTTTTTGAGGCTTGGGCATTATTCTGATGGAAACAGCACACTTCGGTTTTCGTTGCATAAGGCCGTAGCCTCCATTTGCGAAAGTATTCTCCCATAATGGCAAGGTCATCCGCTAATATTGTTTCTGTGATATCCATGTTATTATGTCTTGCTGCAATGGCCCAATCGTCAGCGTAGCCAAATTTCAGCGAAGTTGTCCTAGGTAGGTCCGCGATATATAAATTGAACAGTAAGGGTGCCAAAACATACCCCTGTGGCAGTCCATTGCTGAGCTTCATTTGGAAACTTTCAGAATTGTCTATTGTGACTTGAAAAGGTCTGTCGGTGAGCATGTTATCAAAGAGTTTAGTTACCTTTTGACATGGGACGGCACGGATTAGTTTGCAGATTAGTCCTTGTCTCCAGACAGTATCGTATGCAGCTGATAGGTCAATGAAAGCAACAGATGTTTTTTGTTTTCTTTGAAAACCAGTTTCAATATGTGTTGTTAAGGATAGGATCTGATCTGTGCAGCTGCGGTTAGGTCTGAATCCTGCTTGCTCAATGGGTATCAATTCAAATACGTTTCTACTAATTCTGTTGTAGATTAAGCGTTCCAACAGTTTATAACCACAGCTCAGCAAAGCAATCGGACGGTAGTTTTGAGGCTGATTATTTGCCTTTCCTGGTTTTAATATGGCTATAATGGAGGCCTTTTTTAATGAATGGGGGATTTCTCCTGATTTTAACATATCTGTATAGAAATCAGCCATCCATTTCCAAGCATATTTGCCACACTGGAGTAAAAATTCTGGATGAATTTTATCGGAGCCGGGTGCCTTTCCAGACTTAATTTCTGATATGGCTGAAATAATTTCTAACTGTCGAGTACGGTTATACCTGCTTAACAGTACCTTCAACTGCAATATGGGTCTCCTTTGGGTCCACTGGACCTACATCTTGTCTGAGTTATAAATAATGTATGGTGGTAACAGACGACCTGATGCCGAACCACACAAAATCATGAAGTGGTACCGTTTGTAAAGTTACAAACCCTGTTAGAATATTTAGTACCTCGCCTGAATAAATTTGTTTTATGTCTAGAGTCATCCTGTAAGTTTGTTTCGTTGTAATTAAAAATGTTACTTGCTGCTTGCTTGATTAAAGAATAAAACTAATCATTACCTGGCAAGTTGTTTCAAAAAGCGGCCTTGACTATCTAAATAATTTTTTGCAAACTCTCTTAAGTCAATTACCTCTAGAGGGAAGCCCCATTCTCCCCAAATACTGCAAAAACTGGCAACCTTCTCTTACTTGATAATATGTAGTAGCTGTACTACAAAGAAATCGATAAAACTATTTTTTGTGATTGAAAATAAATATATACAATTTGTGAGACTTATTGTTTGAGACTTATTGTGAGACATTTAAAACTACAATATTTTTATATCTGTCACAACCAAAATACCTCTTCTTTCTACCTTAGATAAAAAGGAAAAATCTCGATTTATTTGAAGAATACCTCAGCAAAATCGCAAAGGTATTAAAATAGTTTAATTCAATGCGGTGAATACATCAACGATATAAACTTTGGAGTATTTAAAGCTTAAAACATCTTCCAGATAGTTTGTACCACAAATATGTTTGTGTTCAATTTCAAGAGCAAGTTCAGAATTCGGAGATTTTCTGTTAAATAGTTTTGTGTCAATTGTATCAAAACTTCCATGAAAATAAATTTCATAAATGCTGGATTTAGTGAGGTAAAACACATGTGTATTTTGCTCCAATCAAAGTTTCATTAGTTCATTAAATTAAAAGTAAATTTAATGAATCAGCAGTTACCAAAAATAGTTGTAAAAAGTGGTAAATCACCCCTTAAAAAGTAAAAACACAAAACGTTTTTACATGATATCATTTTGTATTTGGAGTAATCAAAATAATCCAAATAAAGTGTGTATTTAGCATTGCTAGTGATTATAAGCTAGCTGATTAGTTGAACCTGTTTAAAACTACTTTTTAACAAAGTTTTAAATAAAAATTTACAAACCAACAAATAGTATTAATATTGAACTCCAACAGCAACTATACTTAATACCAACACCAAAAAACTTTTTATTATTACTCAACTGCTCTCGCCTAGCAACAGACCACCACTTTTTCATAAAAAGAGAACGCTACAGTTGTTGGTATTAAACTAAAAGAATGTCGAAAATAGTAATTTCAACCCAAAAGAATAACATCTTTCCAATAAACATATCTGCTAGAATTTAGCTAATATAACTCTATTGACGATAAGTCAGACCAAAGTCCAAAAATTTTGATTTTCTGGTTTTTGATGTTTTGTGTATAAAATTTAATTTTACATCGAACCAGAATACCAATAAAAAATAAAAATAAAAAATAAAAATAAAAATTATATTTTCCAAAATAACCAATGTTATAAGAGCGTAAGTCCTTACCCATATCAGAGCCAGACAAACGTAACTCCACTTACTAAATATTGTTTTGTATAAGAAGTAAGATAGATAAGATAGATGGAAAATATCGAACTTAGTATTGAAGTTCGGTTCGGTTCGTAAATGCCCCTTTGTCCGCTTCTCGTCGATCGATGATGATAGGGTTAATAAATGTTAAAGTTGTGGAGTAACAGTGATGATTTATTGACAGCAACTCGTAATTCACAATATGGTGTTCGTTCGGTAGCTACTCAATATTGACTGTGTTCATTTGAACTCAAATCCCCAATTTGTAATCTCACACAATATTAGATACATAAGCACCTTAGGTCATTGCTTCGTTCATATCACACCACCTAACTTTTGCTTATAATACAATTTAATCTACGCCTTAATTGCGACACTTAGAAAGTTCAATTAGAAAATATTATTATTCGGCAATTTATTTAGTTGTAGGTAAATGAACTAATTATTAAATTATCATACGATATGGTTTTGCAATATGTATAATGCAAACTTATACACGGTGAAACTATAAAAGATTAAGAAGTTAAGAATAATGTGAGATTACAAATTAAGGGGTTATTTTGTAATTGAACACCAGTTAATAGGCAACGTCAGAGAGACGGGACAAGAAAGAAGAAATCTGAAAGTCATTCGTTTTTTTTAATTACATAAAAAAGGGGAAGTAATTTGCAAAATGTTCTTCTTAAATACACTTTCAATTTCAGAAACTTTCATGAGAGTAGCCATAAAAAAAAACTAGTACATCTGGATTGGTAACTACAGACCTTAGGGAAAAATATGTGCCAGTTAAAAAAATAACTAGATAGACTATAACGAATCTAAAATCATATTTCAAAGTTCCCTGTATATGAAAGCCACTACAGCAGGAAAAGGTCTTAACGAAAATATTTGGGAAATCATTTGAACATTTCTACAATGTACGCGTTGTATGAGGAAGAGTGTAAAAAAGAACAAGTTAAACCAGAAAAAGAGTGGATTTATTCTTAAATTTTTATTGAAGATTTCAACTTGTCTTTTTATTCACCAGACAGCGATACATGTGATGTTTGTGATAGACTAAATTAAAAAAAAATAAACACGTCGAAGATGCCTCATTAAGATATGAGTTAAAGAAAAAAGAGAAACTTGAAAGAAGACATAGGATCAAGAGTGATTATGTCAGATCTCCAAAAGTGCCTTCCAACACCAGACTTAAAAAACACCAAAAGTTTTTACCCAAGAAAACTCTGGACGTTAAATAATACTATTTATGATGCAACAAATGACAAAACGTTCTAATAATGTTTTAAATAAATAATTTAATAAATAATTAAAAAATGTTCTAATCTATTAAATGCTTCTCTCTCTCTCTCTCTAGTTATATCTATTTATATATATATATATATATATTATATATATATATATATATATATAAATATATAGGTATATACAGTGTAGGTTAAAGTTTATGGTCGGTATGGTAAAATTTAACAGGTTATCTAACGCAGATATAAAATCATAGATAACAATCATATTTCCCTTGGTCTTCCTCCATAAATATTTTTAACACTCATTGCCCATTAGTGAGACGAATAGTTCCGATCAGAGATATTTTACATATTCTCTGGTTCCGATCCTAATATACGTAAAAAAATAGAGGTGGGTCCTCTCGGTTTTTTAAATTTTTATCGGAACCGTTTTTCGTAAACTGTAACTAGTTGATTGTTTACCAGTATTCAAATTAGCGATGTACACAAACATATTGGCTATTATCGTTTATGTGTATAAGTATTGAAGTGAAAGAACCTAACGAAGGATATATTGATTATAACTTGAAAAATAAATTAAACAATACAAATAGTACTTACATTTAAATTCACATTATTAAATCGCGAATCGTCTAAATTGACATTTAAAAACAAGTTTTTCCACTTTTCTTGTTAACCCTGTTCTTCTTTTATTTAAAACCAGATTTTAAACATGTGTTCACAAGGAAAATATTTTGTTACAATATACAATATTTTATGAATATTAGTGGTTAAGTTAGGATATTACATGGCGATGGTTTTTCCACCACGGTAATGGACAGTTCCAATCTTCGCTCGAAATTTTTTGTGGGTAATATATGATCAGACAAATACTGTCGACTTCTTTTATCTCTCTCGATATAGGTGTATGTTTAGATGAGTCATGTCCAATTTAATTCAATCAAAAATACACCATGGCTTAAGTCATCTTTTTATCAGTTTCTTTTTCTTGTACTGGTTGATTTTTAAGATTACTAAACTTATGCATAAGACTCGTTTCATCCGTTTTCCATAGGTGAAGAACAAGCTTTTAAAAAGTTTGCAGGGTGGATTCCTGGATATAAACCGCCAACTAGAAAAACTGTCAGGTTCATTACTTCAGGAATGTTATGTCAAAACTGATTTGATAATAGATAAAATAAAAAGTCCTTTTTTCGATAATTCTGCAAAAAAACACATTAAAAAAAGTACCTTATCTTCAGAAAGGTTTTTAAAGTATTAATTACAACATAACAAAGTTCCCAAACGGCCAATCACCGAGTTAGAAGAGGCAATCCGTTCCACATCGGTATTAAATAATACAAAACTTAGACCAAATCTAAATAAGAACACTGGATTATTTGTTCTCAGCTTTCCCAAATTTTTCGGCCGTTTAAAGAAATAACAAGTACAATGAGTGACCAAAAATACTTGAAGGGTAGTTCAGTGATTGTTATGGTACGCTGCCTGCAAGAATCTTGCAATAAAATATTTAGCAAACGGCAACCTTAAATCCATTAGTATCCGACGTAGTACAATTACTAATATCGGGTTTAGCAAAAAGATTTAATGGGATAGAACAGAGTGGCACATTGTCATTATGTACATTTATGGATTCACCATTTAAAGTGCTGGGTTTTTCTGATAAAAATGAAGATAAAAAAATTAAAAGATTGACTTATATCCATTGGTGTATTTTTGACAATTAATTGGAGATGGCTTATCTAGACGTACACTTGTATATAGAGTCCATTATCAAAGGTGGAATAACCATCGCCATGTATATCCTTAACTTAACCACTATATTCATCAAGTATTGTAATGTGAACACATCGTTCAAAAATCTGGTTTAATTTGAAATAAAAACAGAATTATGATTAATAAGAAGTAAAGTAAAAAAAAACTTATGTTTTGTAATGTCAATTTAGACTATTCGCGATTTAATAATATCGTACTTTTAAACAATCATAGTTACTTGTTTACAAAAAATTTAAATTTTTAATTATCATTCCAGTTTTTTTGGAATCCTGAGAAAACTAACAAAAATTTTTTGAATGAGATTTTTGAAATTAAAAATCACACTTATTTTTTCTTTCACCCCTATAATTCAAGGGAACTTTCGGCCTCGGTAATAATGTATTGTTTCATTCTGCGTTTAAATTTTACAAAAAATATTTATTAGTTTTCTCAGGATGCGAAAAAAAATGAATGCAATTAAAAAAATATTGGCCCGAAATTTTATGCCCTACGCTCTTAACGATAAAACTACCACGACCCACCTCTACTACTCGTTACTCGTGTGTTTTTTACCAGACAGACGTTGCCAAATAATTATTTTGTATGAATATTTTTTAATGTGGCGTTACTGTATGCAGTTTATTTATTTCATATTGGGAATAAGACACAATGTGACTTTAAAATAAGCTTATTTTGATGTATTAATTTTTAATTCGGAAACCGTACTTAAAATACGAAAACATTATAAATTTTATTTATATATAAAACGATTTCTGAAGTGGAAATCAAAATGTTATATTACACTTATTGTAAAGTAAACTTGTGGCATATTCCCAATAAAAAAACAGTAAGCTGCCATTTAAATCAATTTCGCCAAATTTGATTTTCTTAGATCATTGTTCAAATGCAAAACAGACAACTTCTTCTTCATGTACCATGTCTTTCAGAACGTTGGTTACCATCATAGCTATTTTAATTTTATTCACTGCCACCCTAAATAGCATGCTTGTATCTACACCATACCAAATCTCGCAAGTTCTTCAACCATGAGGTTCTTCTTAGTCCTGGACTGCGTTTGCCTGCTATTTTTCCTTGCATGATATTTTGTAGCAATCTATATTTGGGACCTCTCATTACATGTCCGAAATATTCCAGCTTTCTCTGCTTGTTGCTTTTTATGATCTCAGTAGTCTTGCTGAGATGTTCTAGTAATGTGGAGTTACGAATCTTCTCCACCGAGGAAACTTTTAAAATTCTTCTATAGCACCACATTTCGAAAGCCTCAAGGCGATTTAGATCGATTTTATTCACAGTCCAGAACTCGACAGCATAAAGTAAGACCGAGAACACGTAGCAGCGAAGTAGGCGGATCGTTAATGCCAATTTTAGGTCTCTGTTACATAACACCGTAGACATCCTTCTAAAAGCAGCTCTAGCCTGCTCTATTCTGGATCTAATTTCGCCGTGATTTTCTGCATTACAATTTAATTGCTGTCCAAGGTAGACGATTTTATCAACTTGACACAAGTTTGGTATTATTTACATATATAGACGGTTTTATATTCTGTTGTTTACTTCTTACGAGTTATTTATTAGTTATTTTAAAAAAGACAACAGGTCAAATAAAACCCAATTAGTTTGGGCAACGTTGAATTTCCAATTTTTTTATTATTTACAAGCATGCATGTTTTGGCGATATAAGGACGGACCTAATATACCTCTCTCTTTCTAAACAGCTGTTTCTCACTCCATCTCACATAAGGTCCTTACCGACCATAAACTTTTTCCTACACTGGTATATATATATATATATATTATATATATATATATTAAAATATATATATATATATATTATAATAAATATATATATATATATATATAGTATATATATATTATATATATATATATTATATATATATATATATACAGGGTGGTCCGTAAGTAATTGTACAAAAAGAATCGTAGATTCTACACTTTAAAATATTACGATTTAAGTCAAGTTGCTTTAATAAAATGTTGATATTAAGAAAGATACAGGGTGTTAAAGTGGAAATTTAAAATTTTATTTTTCGCTATAACTTTTATGTTTGTCCACATTTATATATAAAAATTTACAACTGGGTACTATTAAATATCAGAAATTATAATTTGATGCAAACTTTGATGTAGCTGATAGAGGGCGCCACATATGCCATATATGTGGCATGTATTTGCACGTAACTTTTTTGCTCTTTAAACTACCGGTATTTTTAATAAAAAATATTAAAGATACGTTATTTCAACAAAAAAAAGGTATACTTGTTAATATCTTAAAAACTCAACAGTTTTCGAGATAATTGCATTTTAGGAATCAACTACATAATTCTGATTTATCGCAATTACTCCAGTCAACGAAAGAAAATTAAAGAAAAACGTCACTACTTCTGAATTTTGGTATAAAATACCTTTAATAAAGTTAATATTTAATGAATTATTAAATAAAATAAATAATATGATTTGATAAATAACAGAATAATTGGATTTTCCATCAAACATTTTACGTTTTGTATTAAATTAAAGTCATAATCAAAACATTTTATTTACAAACCAAATTAAGAAATAGTTAAAGTAAATAAAATTAAACTTTTTGTCAAAGTAAATGTTCAGTATGTCCACCATTTTCTTTAATTCATTTGTCAATACATTCGATAATATATCGTCTCATATTAAATAGAGTCATTGGTTCTAAAGAAATTGCTGCAGTATTGATTATAAGTGTTATAAGTATAATAATAAGTAATTTTTTGAAATGTTTATGAATTAAATAATTATATTAATATCTCACCGCAAAAATATGCTACTACAACATCTAAGTTCAGGAAGTTGTATTTAAATACTGTCTCACTCCGCTTTCACTGTAATGTAATGGTTTACCATCTTGTAGAAACCACATATTTTGCCTTAAATTTGATGACAATTCTTCTAATATATTAATAAAACCATTTTATAAAAATGTAAATAAATCTCGTGATTCAAATTGCTAGGTAATTCGCATATCCGTAAAAAATAATTATCAATGGTTCCAAACCATAGGACATGCATTTTACATATGAATTTTGAATGATGTTTTACGGATATGCGAATTACCTTGCAATTTGAATAACGAGATTTATTTACATTTTTTATAAAATGGTTTTATTGATATATTGGAAGAATTGTCATCAAACGTAAGGCGAAATATGTGGTTTCTACAAGATGGTAAACCATTACATTACAGAGAAAGCGGAGTGAGACAGTATTTAAATACACTTTCCTGAACGTTGGATTGTTCGTTGTAGTCATATTCTTGTGGTGAGATAATAATATAATTATTTAACTCATAAAAATTTCAAAAAATTACTTATTATCATACTTAAAACAACTATAATAAATACTGCAGCAGTTTGTTTAGAACCAATGATGCTATTTAATATGAGACGATATTTTATGGAATGTATTGACAAATGAATTAAAGAAAATGGTGGACATATCGAACACTTACTTTGACAAAAAGTTTAATGTTATTTAGTTTAACTATTTCTTAATTTGGTTTGTAAATAAAATGTTTTGATTATGACTTTAATTTAATACAAAACGTAAAATGTTTGATGTAAAATCCAATTATTCTGTTATATTATCAGATCCTATTATTAATTATCCTACTGATATATTTATTTTACTTAATATTTCGTTAATTATTGACTTTATTAAAGGTATTTTATAACAAAATTCGGAAGTATTGATGTTTTTATCTATTTTTCTTTCATTGCCTGGAGTAATTGCGTTAAATCAGAATTATGCAGTTGATTTGTAAAATGCGATTATCTCGAAAACTGTTGAGTTTTGAAGTTATTAACAAGTATACCTTTTTTTTGTTAAAATAACGCATCTTTAATATTTTTCATAAAAAATACCGGTAACTTAAAGAACAAAAAAGTTAAGTGCAAATGTATGCGACGTATGTGGCATATGTGGCGCCCTCTATTAGCTATATCAATGTGTTCATCAAATTATAATTTCTAATATTAAATAGTACCCAGCTGTAAATTTTTATATATAAATGTTTACAAACATGAAAGTTATAGCGAAAAATGAAATTTTAAATTTCTACTTTACCACCCTGTATCTTTTTTAATATCAACATTTTATTAAAGTAAGTTGGCTTAAATCGTAATATTTTAAAGTATAGAATCTGCGGTTTCTTTTTGTACAATTACTTAAGGACCACCCTGTATAGCAGCTTTGTTTAAAAAAGATATCTAATTAGTCATTTGAAAAAATATCTGGTCCTGACGTAATACCTATTAACACCGCATATTGCATGTAAATCCTTTTTTATAATGCGAATAGTAATAAATCTCTAATATTAACACTTGTAGGAATCTTAACCTTTAATTTAATACAGTCAATTATAACTCGGGAACATGTATCTTAATGTTGATACTTATTTTGACCATTTTTATAAAAATAGTTTTTTCGAAACTAAGTAGGCTACGGCAATGAATTTGACGGGGAGTTCATATTGTTTATTTATTGACAGCAGTCAAAACATTGTTAAGAAGTGTTATATTATAATTCGAATTGAAGATTGCACTTTTTTCAATAGATTAGTAGTTAATTATCAGTAATATTAATTCGTGAAGAATATATCAAATGCAGAATTGTATGATATGATTGGAGTTTATTTCGAATGTCACCAAAGTGCCGCTATTGCCTCACGTATATATTCTGTAAGATATCCTGGCAGGAGACATTATGGCAAAGAACTGTTTGAAAGAAAGGCAAGAAGATTAAGAGAAACTGGTAGTTTTCATCGTTCTTGTTTTAAACGACATAGTAGAGGTATGACCGAAGATAATGCAATCAATGTTCTTGTTTTAATTCAACAGAATCCACATATAGGTAAGTAGTCGGCAAATCTCTATAGAATTAAACATAACCAAAACTACTGTTCTAAGGATTTTAAAAAATCATAGGTTGGTTTTTCATATTATTTAGGTCAGAAACTTGGAATTCCCTTTAAACTTTAGATTCAGTTGTTATTATAAAATTCCAATAAAAACGACAACACGGCCCTTTTATACTTTTATCCGTTTCTTAAAAATACTTATCCACGATTTATCTTGAGAATGAAGTTTTAGTAAATATAGTGGTTTCTTTTTGACCAATATTTGTTGTTCTGTTTTTTAGAAGGCATCCTTATCATGTAGTTCTTTACCAAGCTTTACATGAGAGAGATTTTGATGCAAGGCTGAATTACTGCAATTCGCATATCATGTCAAAGATTTTGTGGACAGACGAGGCTACGTTTAATAGTGCGGGTGGTGTTAATCTGCATAATATGCATTATTGGTCTGAAGAAAATCCGCACTGGATACATGAGGTGCAGGTTCAAGGTAGATGGAGTCTTAATGTTTGGTGTGGTATAGTTGATGGAAAGATCGTAGGTCCATATTTCTTTGATAGAAATTTAAATACCGAAACATATTTAAATTTTCTGGAAAATCAGCTGTCTGTTTTATTGGAAGATATTTCCTTACAAACAAGAAGAGATATAATATTACAACATGACGGGTGTCCTGCGCACTTTTCCAGAGGAGTTCGAGATTATTTGTATGCAAGTTATCCAAATAAATGGATTGGAAGGGGAAGTATATTTTCATGGCCAGCTAGATCTCTAGACTTAACATGTCTGGGCTTTTATCTGTGGGGAAGATTGAAAGACTTGTACCAAACTCCACCAACCACACGAGACGACATGAAACAGCGCATTATAAACGCAATAAATAGTATATCAACAGCTGAAATTGAAGCAGCGCTTATGTCTATGCGCGAAAGATTAAATCTTTATGTGGACAACGATGGAAAACAATTTAAACATTTAATTGGACATTAAGTTTTAATGATCGAGATATTTGTATGATCTTTCACATATTTAATTTCAAGTTATAATAAAGGATGAGTCAATACTATACTTACTTATATTTATGTGTTTGTATTTATATCTCGAGTTCGACAAAAGCTATCAACATGCGGTTTGCAGCATTTTGTGCAAATTGAAAGTAGGAAATATCGAAGGACGTAGATTTTGATAGTTCTGATTTAAGATATACATAGTGCGGAGCTAATTGTTCTGGTAAAAAAAGGGCATAACGTATGTACTAAAATTAATTTTGACTATTTTTTATTTATATTTCACCTTACAGGGAGCCTGCCTCTTACCGCGTGCTTGCATTGATAGTTGATATAGAATAGATTTTGCAATTACTCTTGTTATAGATAATAGATTTTGATAAAAGCTATTACCTTGTAAATAACAGGTAAACTTGTGTACTAAATCGGCATGACTCATAGCTCTTGTCAAATCCATTACTTCTATTGGTAGAATTTTCCACGCCTTTTTTGGCCTTTGGGAGCTGTGTCCATTTAGTCAGCAATATTTTTTAAAATTAACGCCTAACTAAACCTTTCATATACCTAGACTATTACAAATATAATCGAACAATCAAGGATAGGAAAGGGAAAAACTTTTCAAACCCAGGGGTCGTTCAGGGTGACTAACCACAGACTAAGTAGACCACATGATAAGATGTACTATTACTTGGTATAAACAAACATAAATTAAAGCTAATCCTAAGCTTAAGTTACAATTTACAATATTTAACAAAACAGAAGAATCCTAAAAATTGACAGACAGTTTGTTCAGAGGTAGTAAGTTTATAAGATTATAGGGGGATACACGTTTGCTTGCAATAGCTGAATATTCAATTCAATTCTTTGTATCACATACTCACATGCAAAATATATATGACCTAAGTCACTTATTGTATTGCAAATTTCGCACAAATCCGACTGTATTAAATTAATTTTATATACATGTGCGGGATAACAGGCGTGGCCTAATTTTAGTCGGTAAATAGTACCGTTTCACTACTACTACTACTACTTGTCGGTTTATAATGTTCTCCGCCGTTTTCAGGCTCTCAATCGCCACTTAGACCGGTTGTTCCATAAGTATTCTTCTATGGCCCTCTCTCTCAGTTCTTTATTTAGTCCTTCGCTTCAACTTTCTCTCGGTCTACCCGGTTTTCTCTTTCCTTCTGGTTGCCTTTTTCATATTTCTTTTGCATTCGTTGTTAATCAATACTTTGTATGTGTCCGAATCAGATAAGTTGTTTTGTTGTTAGGTCATCTGTGATTGTTCGTTTGATTCCCATTATTTCTCTAATGCGTTCGTTGGTAATCCTTTCTCTTCTAGATCTTCCTGCGGCTCTTCTCCAAAAATCCATTTCCGTCGCTTTCAGCGTTGACAGTGTTCTTTCTTTCAGTGGTCATACCTCACAGCTGTATAAAGTGATACTTTTTACTATAGTCTCATAAATCCTCTTTTTATTTTCTTTTCTGATGGATTGGTTCCATAAAATGCTGATTAACATTGTGATGGCTTTCTCCCTGACGTATTTCTCTCTCTTATGTTTTTGTCTATCTTGTATTTGTCTCTGTACCATTTCACTTCGCAAGTAAAATGCTGTCTTTTGCCAACTGGTCTACTTTTTCATTATGTATAACACCTATATAAGCTATTATTTAATTAAATACTACATTAAACTGCATAGTTGTTAAATTAGAAAACAGTATTTTTAATTATTCGATGCAGGAATTTACCTTAATAGAATTTTTGTCTAGTTGACTAGAGAAACTTTTTAGAACGGATAATGAGTCGGATAATATGTTTATTTGTTTATATGTTCGGCATATTTACATGGTTTTGTGATAGCTATAGTTTCTGCTGAAAATATTAATGTGTTTAAATTTAAATTTTTTTAACGTCGAATGATGGTCAGTAAAAGACACAGCCCTTCTCATAATTTTGTTTTGAAGCATCGATATTATACTTGTAGATGCTTAGGATATTTAGCAGTATAATAATTAAGGACAGTTTTGCTAAGTGTGAGAAGTTTTAAATATAAGGGGTTTTAAATTATCAATGTTTCTAAAGTTTGAAAAAAGTCCGATTGAAGTGGACTGAAGTGGATTGAAGTTTTTTTAATAAATTTGCTATTATAAGTATTATGACAAGCTGTACATAAGGTGATGGAGAATTTTTTAGACCAATATTTTATTGTTAAATCGAAGCAGATTAATACAGAAATTTTATTGCTTACAATGGGATCTTTTATATAGGATTTTAGAATAAACTTTTCACATAAAAATAATTGTCCAAATTGTCTGAGGGAAGTTCTAAAGCTTACACGTGCAAAGGTCCACAGAGGGTAAAGTACATTGCTCCCAAATATAGTCTTAAAGCGGCGTTTTGTTTTATTTCTGTTTTAAAATATGATTACTGGCTAAACCATAAAAAAATACTCCCATAATCTATTACCGATCGAATGAAAGCTTTATAAAACATTAAACATGTTTGTGTGTCTGCTCCCCACCAAGTTTTCTGAATAAGTTTTAAAAAATTTAATCCTGTAGGTACAACATCTTGTTTCTATTTTATGGATGAATGGTCTCCAACTTTTTTTTGTCCCGCGTTATGCCAAGATTCGTTACTATATTTGTTAGGGGAAATTTCATTGATCACAATATTATCTAAGGGTATAGATTATAGTATAAAAACACTATAATTGATTTTTCTGGTAAAAATGAAAAACCAATTGAATTAAATTTAGAAATAAGACAATTTATATTTAATTTTAGGTTTATTGTACAGATATCAAAAGATTTTTCAGTGTTATATTGACAAAATCGTCAACATATTTTTTGATACTATTTTTTTTTTATTTTTTTCGTGAACTTCCCTATATATACAGGGTGCGGCAGATAAACGGCCAATTAAAAATAGAGAGATATTGCAGAGTCAATTTTGCACTTGCTGTATTAGGTACAGCACGCGTTATTTTGACAGTAGAACATGGGCAGATGTGATATTTGGCTTACGCTGCGTTATTGAAAATACGGCCTACCGTTATTAGGGGAGCCGTTATGCTGCGCGGAATTCGTTGCGCTATTTTCTTTCTCAGTTTATGTATGTTGTTTGTCTTTCATTTAAACCATGTTTATTTGTAATAATTTTCTAAAATGAGTACATCAGAGAGTAGCATAATGCAAAAATATAATTAATAATTTGAGATAATGATTTAGGTGACAAATTGAATAAAAGTTGAAGATATTTAAGCCTGCTGGGATATGCAAGTATTTTCATCAATACTAAAAACAAAAATATAAGAGCTTAATTTCAAAAGTAATGTAGAATGCAAATGCATTTACCACTAACAGAGTTTCTAGTATTGGTATGAATAAAATCTGGTAGGCGTAAAGCCCTTGCAAGTGTAGGAATATCTTGTCTGGTAAACCTAAAATTTATTTTTACATCTCTTCCAACATGTTTTCTAAATTAAATTCTTAATTTGGTGGAGTAATACATGTTCACCCACAATGTTATTTAAAATGATGAACCCTACATCATCATCATGAGCATTTGCTAAAATAAGTGCTTCTAAATCATGATCAATTTTCAATAATTTGCGAACAAATGAAAAGAAAACATAAACAACGTAAATAACGCAACAAAGTATGCATAAGTTCAAGCAATATCTCTATTTGTGATGTGTCAGCCATATGTAAAAACTGTCGAAATAGCGCGGTGTAAATAGTGCAACGCAGGCACTGTTAACTTTGCAATAACTCTCTAATATCTCGAGAACTAAAGGTAAACTGAAAATATATTGGCAATTTAAGAATAAAAATCGACCTATTTCAGTTTTTTTTTCACATAATAGTACATAATAACGCTAAAAATGAATTTATTCCATACATATGGACCGCATGGTATAGGGGAGAGGGGGTTAGTGTGGACATAGTTAATTATTTAAAAACTCGCATTTAAATCTGCCGCCCAGTCTGTTCAGGAAGTGACTATTAACGCCACCGAACACCACGTAAAAGTTGGTTGAAATATTTTCTATAATATGGCCGCCAGTGACAGAAAGTGATTTTGTGTGTTGTATCCATTTATTTCACACGGTAAGTAAAATTATACTAAAATTGAAGTTATTGAACTAATTGTATACCTAAGTTAGTGTATGGCTTCTGGAATATTTAATTACTACATTTGATATGGAATGAGATAAAATTATCATTTTTCGAAACGTCATTCCATTGTTACTGTCAAACATGGCGTTCGGGGTTAGTGTGGACAAATCATCAGCTGTCCACACTAACCCCACAAATGATTATATTTCCAAAAATCATGTGATAAAAATCGCTTTTTTGTTTCAGATGAGGACTTACAGTAGAAAAACGGCGAGAGCTGATATTGATGAAAAAGTTGTAGAGCGTGCAATAAAGGATATCCTAAGAAAAAAAGGAAGCTTGAGAAATATTGCAGAGAAATATGAATTGAAAAAAAGTATGCTTCACAAAAGAGTCATTTCGGCTAAGAGGAACCTTCAAGATGCTAATATACCCTCTGGTGATGATTCAGGTAACGAAGATGAGTTAGAAATTGTTAGCTTGAATGTTTCTGGCGTCAATAAATTTCGAGGTCGCCAAATATTTTCTGATGAACAAGAACAACACATTGTCAATTATCTTAAGAAGGCGTCTCGATTACATTATGGCTTGACTTACAAGCAGGCTTGTACCCTAGCTTTTGAGTATGGTAGTGCTCTACAAATAGAAATTCCTTCGAATTGGACTAAAAATAAGATAGCAGGAAAGGACTGGATATATTCATTTATGAAACGACATGGTGATTTATCTCTTAGAAAACCTGAAAATACAAGCATAGCACGAGATGCAGCCTTTAACAAATCCAACGTGGATTTATTTTTTGATAATTACATTGGAGTTTTAGATAAATTTAAAGGAAGGCCAGAAAGGATAATAAATTTAGATGAGACAGGTATACCCACGGTCTTACCACCACCCAAACGTATAGCTGAAAAGGGAAAAAAACAAATAGGAGCTGTGGCCTCTCAAGAACGCGGTGAAAATGTTACAATGTGCGGAATTATAACAGCCACTGGACAAGCAATACCTCCAGTTTTCATATTCCCCAGGAAGAATATGAAAGACCGGTTCTTAGATGGTGCACCAATAGGGAGCATTGGTCTGGCTCATCAGTCTGGCTATATGACTGCTGAATTATTTTTAGAAGTACTAAAGCACATAAAAATGCACTTAAGTGCTTCTAAAGAAAACCCTCTACTGATATTAATGGATAATCATTCAAGTCATATAAGTTTGGAAGCTATAAACTTAGCTAGAGAATCTGGAATTACTCTTTTATCGTTTCCGCCACATTGTAGCCACAAACTACAGCCGCTAGATGTTGCAGTATATGGTCCTTATAAAGCTGCATTACGGGTTGCAATGGGAGACTGGCTTCAAAATCATCCAGGCAGACCTATACAAATATATGATGTTGCTCAACTGTGTGGTATTGCTTTTCCTGTGGCATTTACAATGAAGAATATAACATCTGGATTCAGATCTGCTGGTTTATGGCCAATAAATCGTCTTGTATTCACCGATGAGGATTATGAAGCTGCCGAAACAACAGATAGGAATCAAGAACCACCAACAGCAATGAACCCAAGAAATCCTGAAGATCCTGAGCGAATATTAGAAGTTGCTTCAATCTCCACAAGACTGCTACCTGTAGCTCCCATTACGCTTTCACCATCAGTAGCAACTACATCAACAGCTGTAATTACTCCTGAGAGCTTGCCGCCCTTTTCTAAAAGCACATCGCTCATCAAACTCCAAAGCAAGAAAAATAAAAAGTCGACTATTTACACGAGCACACCAGTGAAAGATCAGTTGGAAGCTGAAAAAGAGGCTAAAGATTTGAAGGAAAAGACGTGCGCAAGAAAGAGCTGAAATGCGAGAAAAGAATAGAGTGAAGAAATCTCTTTCCTATGAACCAAAAAGGAGTAGGAAAGAATCTTCCTCTTCCAATTCTTCTACAGAAGTAATACTTGAATCAGAGGATGAAGGCTGGATGGAAGATGATGGTCAGGACAACGATATTTTTATGGACAAACAAATGGAGAAAAATGATTTCGTACTTGTAAAATTTATGGGTAAAAAATCGGTAACACACTATGTTGGCCAAATCGTAGATATTCGAGATGTGGAGGTACAAATTAATTTTTTAAGGAAAAAAGTGAATAATTTCGTATTTCCCGAAGTTGAAGATGTCTCAGTTGTCGACAAGAACGATATTGTCGGAATTTTGGAGCACCCAGTAGACACTGGCACGAAAAGGCAAGGAAGATTATTTTCATTTAATATTAATTTCAGTTCTTATAATGTATCGTAGTTTCTTTTTGTTAACATAAAGTTTTCAGTATTCCTGTATATGTTTTACTATGCGTCCACTATAACCCCATACTCTGTCCACTTTAACCCCACCACGGGGTCATTGTGGACAAATTATTGATTCCGATTTGAATCAAAATATTTGTTCTATTAAGAAAGATACAAATAAAATATTCACATCGAAAGTTGAGTTGATGTTTACAGTAAATATGTGAGGTAAGTTCAGCAATAAGAATCTTATACATATTTTTTAATTTGCTAATAAGTAAAAATGGTCCACAGTAACCCCCTTCACCCCTACTTCTCTGTGCATTAACATTTTGACATATTATATTGCAAATTCTGGATGGATATCTATCTTAAGTAATTTTTCTCTTAATGTCAGTGTATCTATATAATTGTAAGCTCCTTTAATGTCAAGGAATCCAGCACCTGTGTCCTGATTTTTTGAATAGCACAGCTATTGCATCTATAGCGCCGAAACATTTTTTAAAACTGAATTGTTACACTTATAGAACATAATTAGAATAAAGGTGAAATCCAAGCCTGTGTTTAATGATTGAATGTTTTAAAATTGCGGAAAGATAAATAGGGCGGTAGGAGTCTACATAATTAGAATTTTTTTGTGGTTTTGGAATGGGTGTTACTAATATTTTTTTCTGTTTCTCTTTGTTGCTATTTTGTAACCATACTTCGTTGAATATTTCAAGTACAAATAATTTAACTCTGCGAGGTAAGTTCCAGATCATATAATTTATGTAACTTGATCTAAACCAGAGCTCAATTATTTGATTTTTTTTTATCGCAAACTGTAGTTTATTGTAGATAATTGGATTATAAAAAAAAGAGCAATGTGGGATTGGTTAACGCTACATAATTCTTCAAAATTATTAAAAAAGTAATCAGATGCAAAGTTTTTTGAAAAAAAGGTTCCTGCCAATTGAAAGTTAACATTTATTACCAGATAATGGATTTATTTTCAGTTTTTTTACTTGTTACCAAAGACCATTTATAGGAATATTTTTATTCAAATTACGGCAAGACTGCATCAAATAATTTTTTGCTTTATTTTTTAATAATAAAAAGTATAAAATTTTCCAATCAACTATGGTTTTTATAGGTATTTAACATTTCTTTTCTCCGCCTGACTCCGTCACATTCTTCGTCCCACTACTGTTGCGGCAACCGTTTATCTTTACAAGGTTTCTTAAGCGGAATTGAATAGCTTGAAGCATATTCGATATTATTTAAGAGAAGTTCGTATTTTTCATTAGTGTTGTTGGAAAAAGATTAAAAAGAAAAAGAAAAAATCTTTTGAAATAGATTTATGAGTATTAGTTTTGCAATAAATACAACAGCTATCTTTGTGGTTCGCGACATGAATGAGACTCTTCTTTTTCTTTACCACAGTTTATACAAAGTGTTGTTACGCTACTACGGCATTGTTTGGCTACATGTCCGTATTTCAAACACTGAAAATATTGTGAAACTCTGAAAATATACGGTTTCTACCGGACATAAAACCGAATGTTTTCCGAAGATTTCCTTCAAATGTAACAATTACCGTTTGTCTAGGCACCATTAGACATGTTTGTTCGTTTTACTTTCTGAACGACAGTGATTGCTACATGGGATTAAAAAAATGTTTAAAAGATATTGTTCGTCAAAAATAGTATTAACATGTTTAATTACACCTTTTTAAGAAATTATTAGGTATAAATATATGAATATGTACAATATATCATATATACAAATATATGATGTTGCTCAACTGTGTGGTATTGCTTTTCCTGTGGCATTTACAATGAAGAATGTAACATCTGGATTCAGATCTGCTGGTTTATGGCCAATAAATCGTCTTGTATTCACCGATGAGGATTATGAAGCTGCCGAAACAACAGATAGGAATCAAGAACCACCAACAGCAATGAACCCAAGAAATCCTGAAGATCCTGAGTGAATATTAGAAGTTGCTTCAATCTCCACAAGACTGCTACCTGTAGCTCCCATTACGCTTTCACCATCAGTAGCAACTACATCAACAGCTGTAATTACTCCTGAGAGCTTCCGCCCTTTTCTAAAAGCACATCACTCATCAAACTCCAAAGCAAGAAAAAGTAAAAAGTCGACTATTTACACGAGCACACCAGTGAAAGATCAGTTGAAAGCTGAAAAGAGGCTAAAGATTTGAAGGAAAGACGTGCGCAAGAAAGAGCTGAAATGTGAGAAAAGAATAGAGTGAAGAAGTCTCTTTCCTATGAACCAAAAAGGAGTAGGAAAGAATCTTCCTCTTCCAATTCTTCTACAGAAGTAATACTTGAATCAGAGGATGAAGGCTGGATGGAAGATGATGGCCAGGACAATGATATTTTTATGGACAAACAAATGGAGAAAAATGATTTCGTACTTGTAAAATTTATGGGTAAAAAATCGGTAACACACTATGTTGGCCAAATCGTAGATATTCGAAATGTGGAGGTACAAATTAATTTTTTAAGGAAAAAAGTGAATAATTTCGTATTTCCCGAAGTTGAAGATGTCTCAGTTGTCGACAAGAACGATATTGTCGGAATTTTTGAGCACCCAGTAGACACTGGCACGAAAAGGCAAGGAAGATTATTTTCATTTAATATTAATTTCAGTTCTTATAATGTATCGTAGTTTCTTTTTGTTAACATAAAGTTTTCAGTATTCCTGTATATGTTTTACTATGCGTCCACTATAACCCCATACTCTGTCCACTTTAACCCCACCACGGGGTCATTGTGGACAAATTATTGATTCCGATTTGAATCAAAATATTTGTTTTATTAAGAAAAATACAAATAAAATATTCACATCGAAAGTTGAGTTGATGTTTACAGTAAATATGTGAGGTAAGTTCAGCAATAAGAATCTTATACATATTTTTTAATTTGCTAATAAGTAAAAATGGTCCACAGTAACCCCCTTCACCCCTACTTCTCTGTGCATTAACATTTTGACATATTATATTGCAAATTCTGGATGGATATCTATCTTAAGTAATTTTTCTCTTAATGTCAGTGTATCTATATAATTGTAAGCTCCTTTAATGTCAAGGAATCCAGCACCTGTGTCCTGATTTTTTGAATAGCACAGCTATTGCATCTATAGCGCCGAAACATTTTTTAAAACTGAATTGTTACACTTATAGAACATAATTAGAATAAAGGTGAAATCTAAGCCTGTGTTTAATGATTGAATGTCTTTAAAAATTGCGGAAAGATAAATAGGGCGGTAGGAGTCTACATAATTAGAATTTTTTTGTGGTTTTGGAATGGGTGTTACTAATATTTTTTTCTGTTTCTCTTTGTTGCTATTTTGTAACCATACTTCGTTGAATATTTCAAGTACAAATAATTTAACTCTGCGAGGTAAGTTCCAGATCATATAATTTATGTAACTTGATCTAAACCAGAGCTCAATTATTTGATTTTTTTTTATCGCAAACTGTAGTTTATTGTAGATAATTGGATTATAAAAAAAAGAGCAATGTGGGATCGGTTAACGCTACATAATTCTTCAAAATTATTAAAAACGTAATCAGATGCAAAGTTTTTGAAAAAAAGGTTCCTGCCAATTGAAAGTTAACATTTATTACCAGATAATGGATTTATTTTCAGTTTTTTTACTTGTTACCAAAGACCATTTATAGGAATATTTTTATTCAAATTACGGCAAGACTGCATCAAATAATTTTTTGCTTTATTTTTTAATAATAAAAAGTATAAAATTTTCCAATCAACTATGGTTTTTATAGGTATTTAACATTTCTTTTCTCCGCCTGACTCCGTCACATTCTTCGTCCCACTACTGTTGCGGCAACCGTTTATCTTTACAAGGTTTCTTAAGCGGAATTGAATAGCTTGAAGCATATTCGATATTATTTAAGAGAAATTCGTATTTTTCATTAGTGTTGTTGGAAAAAGATTAAAAAGAAAAAGAAAAAATCTTTTGAAATAGATTTATGAGTATTAGTTTTGCAATAAATACAACAGCTATCTTGTGGTTCGCGACATGAATGAGACTCTTCTTTTTCTTTACCACAGTTTATACAAAGTGTTGTTACGCTACTACGGCATTGTTTGGCTACATGTCCGTATTTCAAACACTGAAAATATTGTGAAACTCTGAAAATATACGGTTCTACCGGACATAAAACCGAATGTTTCCGAAGATTTCCTTCAAATGTAACAATTACCGTTTGTCTAGGCACCATTAGACATGTTTGTTCGTTTTACTTTCTGAACGACAGTGATTGCTACATGGGATAAAAAAATGTTTAAAAGATATTGTTCGTCAAAAATAGTATTAACATGTTTAATTACACCTTTTTAAGAAATTATTAGGTATAAATAAATGCTTTTATTTAGGTATAAATATATTCACGAAGCGGCAAATGAAGCACTGGGATAAGTTGAAAATCGGAAAAAAGAAAAACCTGAATGGTTGTCAACGGAACTAGAAGAGAAAGTTCTCAAGAAAAACCAAACATATCACATATGGCTTCAATCCAAAGATCCTCAAGACAGAGAAATATACGCCAAATGGAATAGAGAAGTTAAAAAAGAAGTGGATAAGGCGAAAAATGTAAACTGGGAGGCTAAGTGTGATGAACTGGACAGATTAATGGGTGGAACAAAAGTGGCACAAGCTTGGAAAACATTAAAGCAGTTTAGGAAAAATGAGAAAAATTAAGACAACATTCCTCTCATAAAGTTAAATGAATGGGAAGAATATTATACGAATATGCTGAAAGAGGATAGAGTAGAATACAGATGGGACAAGATAAGGGAATTAATAGATAACAGAGACGAAAGACAGGAAATCCCTATAATAACATTATCTGAATTGACGGAAACCTTAAAAGAGGTTAAAGACGGCAAAGCCGCAGGGCCTGGAGACATTCCCATAGAGATGGTTAAATATGGGCCGACTGCACTTTTAGAATTAATAGTAGACCTTTTTAATAAATGTATGTGTGGAGACCAGGAAATTCCTAAAGATTGGAATAAATCTTATATAAGCTTCATATATAAGAGAGGGAATAAAAGAGACTGTTCCAATTATAGATGTATTAGTGTGACGAGCTCTGTGGGCCGGTTGTACGGCAGAATATTAAAGAAGAGGGGTGAAAGACAGATACAAGATATTGAAGAACAAAGCGGCTTTCGTACCGGGAGATCCTGCCTTGATAATATATTTATCCTACGACAAATAATTGAAAAGCGTGTCGAAAGAAGTAGAGAGACCCATTTGGTATTTATAGACCTTGAGAAAGCATATGATAGTGTCCCGTTAAACAAAATGTTTGAGGTCCTCGAAAGGTCCGGATTGGATTCGACGTATATCCGAGCGATATATAAATTGTACGGAAATGCAGTTAGTTCTGTAAAAATTGGAACCAGAACTTCAAATGAATTTAAAGTCACTAAAGGCCTAAAGCAAGGATGCTGTTTGTCACCGACACTCTTTAAAATATACGTCCAAGAAGCATTGAGGAATTGGAGAAATAAATGTAGATTTATGGGCATCGAAGTGGGACAAGAAACTCTGTATACATTGTTGTTTGCAGATGATCAGGTGGTGGTTGCAACCGATGAGGAAGATATAAATTATATGAATCGAAAATTATTTGAGGAATATGCCAAATGGGGGCTTACTGTAAACATAAGCAAAACAGAATATTTAAAAATTAGAGGAAATACCACAGATCTAGGCTTGAAAACGCAGGCATAAAAGGTTGCAACCAGTATAAATATCTAGGAAGCATCATATCAGCAGATGGCAGAGTTAAGATATATGTACAAAACCGAATAACCCAAGGGAAAAAATGCATCTGAATACTGAATTCATTACTATGGTCTAATAAAATAAAGATGCATACCAAACTTCGTGTATACAGAGCAATTGTAGAACCGATTACCACATATGGTGCCGAATGTTGGACAATGACAAAGAATGAACGAGATAAAGTAGACGTTGTGGAAATGGATTCTCTTAGAAGGTCATGTCGAGTATCGAGAATGGAAAGAATCAGGAATGAGGAAATACGAAACCGTACAGGAATTAGAGATACTCTTTCAGATAGAATACAAGGAAGGCAATGACAATGGTATGGTCACGTGATGAGAATGGAGGAGGAGTGGTGGCCAAAGAAAGCCTTAATGTATGTTCCGCCAGAAAGCAGGAAAGGGGGAAGACCACCAAATTCCTGGAGAAGAGAAATTACAAAAACAATGCAATCTAGAGGCTTAGAAGAGGGAGATTGGAGAGATAGAAAAATATGGAGGCTGAAATGCGGGAAGCGGCAATCGCCGTAGGACCCCCGTTATATGATGATGATAAATGATTTTAAATTTTATTTTTCAGGTTTTGATTACTAATCAATTAATAGATTTTAATTGTAATCTAATTTTATTTTTTCCCTATCCTGTAACAATTTATAATTTGCTTGTACTGGGTTAAAAGGAGTACTGAACAATTACTGGTCTTGGAGATAGGGTAAGCAAATAAATTGAAATTCTTGCGAATGCCTACTCGTGTTTTGGTTGGAGAGCTGAGTCATGGATAAGGATTCCTTGGATTATTTGGGAAGGATCGGGAGGAATAACTACAAAAAAGAAATTAAAAACACTTACAGAGATGTCCTGGACAACACTATACAACAATATTCGGAAACTACTTAAAATAAGACGCCGTTTAAAAAAATCCCTTGGTACTTGGAAAAAACAAAAGTTTATCTCTCCTTAGATCTGAATAAACAACATTGTCCCACACAAACTTCAAACTATGAGATCCGACCCATGGGACAAATCTTGGGAGAGGTCAAAGGTCAAACTGGGCTTCGGGTTTTCCTGGATGATAACAACATGTATTTTTCAAAACTCGGCTGCTTATTTTTCACTTTAAACCATGTAGGCCCTTTTAGCCCCCAGAAACGCTGTTATCAGATCTTTTTACGCCAAATACAGCATCCAACAAACCGATTAACTAACTCACTATACAAAGACTGCTACATAGCATTTTAAGTTTAAATCACCTTCTCTTAACCTAACGCATTCGAATTAAGGCAAAATTTACCGGTTTTTGAAACTATAACCGAAAAATATGTTTCCTCGTTTAGACCACAATTAACTTATTTCCGTCATTACTTCCGTCAACTCGACTCTTCCCGTACTAATTTCCTACCAGCCAATCGGATCTCTTTTTAACTACGCTTTTTATTCGATAATGGACCTTAAAGCCGAGTAAAATGAGTGCACCCTTCAACCATACGGTACATTTAAGTTGGTGCGTTAATTTTGGGCAGTAGTGTATAAAAACCCCAGAAAAAATTACTTCATAGAGTAATAGCTGATTTAATCAGTTCAATCCATTTCAGTAAACAAATGTACACTAGGCATCTATTAATCAACCTCATTAAAACAGAACTAAAATCAATAAATTAAATTGAGAAATTAAGTTCATGTGGGTCCCATCCTCTATTGGCATCGTGGGTAATGAAGAAGCAGATTTCCTGGTTTGGCAAGCTTCTACAAGTGAAAGTGCGGTGCATGTGTCAAAGGTAGTGCTTAATGACTTTGCATGAAATCTAAAGTGTTAAGTGAGCAGCAAAGCAAGTGAGAACTATCCGATTCCAAACTCCGCGAAATTAAACGCTGTGTCGAATTATGGCGTCTAATAACCAATAAGAGGGAAGACTAAATTAAAATCAATTAATCATAAATTTCTAATAACAAAAGAAGACAAAGCCGTCGATGCAATATCGATCGAATAATGAAACATTTAGGCTGTAATTTTTCTAAGTATTTAACAGTCGTTAATAGCCTAAATGGATGATGTGGTTTTTTTTGTGGAATAAAAAATGTATCGTAAATAATGATCTCTAAAAGACGGTACACCAGAAGTAATTAAAAAAATTAATTCATATTTAAAACGTTCGATAAACGTTGATTATGACAGTTTAAGCCTTAGAAGTGAACAGGAGTGCAAAACTTTTGATATATACCGTTCTCAGAGAATAAAAGGCACAAGGCGAATTTGATTTTTGAGATAAACCTTAATTAAAATATCTCTTTGATGAAATGAATGGTTTAATGAAAATTAATTATGATTTTAAACTCTGTACTTTATTACGCCATTGTTTGAATGTTTTCTACAAAATGTTGAATGAATGCTGCATTTATAAAGTATTTTCCGAGATATGCATAAACGCAACAAAGAATCAAATTAAATGCAATTTTATAATGAAAAGCAAACATTTTTTACTAATTCTTCTGAAAATTTTAAAGCTTTGTCATTTAGGTGCTAACTAATGGATATAGACGCTATTTTATAATCAAAAAGTTCTTTGTCTTTGTACGCTTCAGTAAAGGTTTTTAATTTTTTTTATATTGTATAAACAATTTTAATTAACCCAATTAGGCTCAGCTCTATTGATTTCCTCATTTTTAGTGCAAGCTTTGTTGGGCACAATAAAATATGATACTTTTCGTAGTCAACAACAATACTACACGACATTTATATTAGCGTTCAAATATCTAGGAATTAACCCCGCAAAGTTTACATATTTGAGTTGTCCGCTAAATAGTTGGAACCCTGAGACTGAAATAAAGAGTAGAGTAGAACAAGCCTAAAATGAATTTTTGGATTGGCAAAGTTCTGACAAGTGGCATACAATTGCCTCATTTCATTTAATTAACTGTTTTTAGGTATAAGAATTTTTCCAAGCTAAATTTTTCTGGCTTTGTGTTTCGTTAAACATAAAGTTGTAAATAATTTTCCCGCCTTTAGACTCTAATATATTGTCTATAGACTGATTTAGGTATGGAAGCGCGGAGAATTAAAGTTTTGAATAATTTATTAGTTATTTATTGATTCTACCTCTGACTTTTACTTGAATTTTTTATCCAAAATAATTATTATAAACTCTGACAAAATTGGATTTAAGGAATATTGCTTGGAAGATTATCTGGAAATTACCAATGTATACACAAAAATCATTAGTTCTTGTAAGAACTGGTGTATTTGAAATACTTATATAATATTTTTTTTGATAAATGTTTATTTTCAAAGTTACTGAAGATAATATTAACGAACCTTTGATCACGAAGATAAACTATTCAATACGAATCTGCCATAACAAATACACAATGAAATGAAACTAGATAGATCAATATTAATGACAGCTAACATGGTTTATGAAGACACATGACAGATAGTCTCGAAGGATATTAGAATGGAAGTTGGAAATTGGGCAGAGTGCAGTTACACTTTTTTTTAAAACTCGGGAAGTTTGCGTCGAGGAAAGCAATGAGACATTACAAAGGGTTTACGGAGACTATTGCTTGTTCTGTACCTAAGTTTTGAGTGGCAAAAACGTTTTAAGGAGGTGAATGGAAATGTTGAAAATGACGAATGCCTCGGACTTCCTCTGACTTCAAAAAGTTACTTGAACGTTCAAAAATGACCGTCGATCTAGCTTGTGCTAAACTACTCATGTCGGAACTGAAGACGCATCGTAAAGACATTTGTCCTGAAACCCTGTAATGCATCTAAAAGGACTCAGAATACTTATCAAGGATCATAACTTATTAGAAACTATTGACTTTTGATTGAATGATTCTAAAATTTATCGGCAATCCATGTAGTGGAATACTCAAAACTCTCCACGAGCCAAAAATGCGAGGATGAGCAAGTCCAAATTGAAGGTAATGTTGATTGTTTTATTTATAAGAAACGGGTACCACAAGGTTCGACAGTTAATCAATTTTACTATTTAGAGGTTTTACAAAGACTCCAAGAAAAAAAACCCAATATATATGGGAAAATCATGTCTCTTCTATAAATTTATCAACCCCTTCAGCTGCCATTTGGTCTAAAATTCGTAAACTCAAAGGTTCCAACTCTTTTAGACAAATTAACTCCTTAACTCATGGTCAAACACTAATTACTTGTAACAAAGCTATTGCAGAAACATTTGCTGATATTTATTAAAAAAATTCTGGCAATAATAATACCTCAGGAAATGTTAACACACAAGGAAACTATAGAATCCTCTATTATCACCATAAATGTTAACTTTGTGTTTTTATCTCTACACTTTACTGTTAATAAGTTTTTTTACGTGCAATGTGACGGGTTTTTATAGTGCTTCGCAGTAATTTTTATTCATTTCTTTCACTTTTAAAGTAAACTTTTTCTTATGGTTATATATGAATGCTACTACATATAAACATTTAAGCTACTATTTCAACTTTAATATTTTACTTACTTACTTACTCCGTGGCGTTACAACCCTTCGTGGGTTTTAGCCGACTCGACAACATGCCTCCACTGTTTTCTGTCTTGAGCAACCTCCATCCAATTCTCCACGCACATAGTGCTTAGGTCTCCTGCTATATTATCTTGCCACCGAAGACGAGGGCGTCCGCGTGGTCTCCTTCCAGTTGGGACTTCCTCCCACACCAGTCTTACTGTTCGTTCGTCAGAATGTCTTCTGAGGTGTCCTGCCCATTGGAGTCTCCTGGACTTTATTACTTTTATGATGTTGGCGTCTGGGTAAAGTTCTTCAAGCTCTTTATTAGTTCTTATCCTATATTGTCCTGATGCTTCATCAAGCACCGGACCAAAGATCTTCCTTAGGATTTTTCTTTCCCAAACACGTAGTCTCTCTTCATTTGCCTTTGTTATCGTCCACGTTTCGCTTCCATACATCACAACGGGTCGTATGATTGTTTTATAGACCTGTATCTTCGTACGTCGTGTTAGTTGTTTTGATTTTATAAGGTTTTGGAGGGCAAAAATACATCTGTTGCCGGCCTGAATCCTGTTGTTTATTTCTTGTGATCCGTTATTGTCTTCAGTTATTGTTGTTCCAAGATACTTGAATTCTCTACTTTAATATTTTGACCAAGGTTAATAAGAAAATGGCGTGTTTGTTTTACACCTTATCATTCTTCACTCAGCATTCATTGAACTGATGAAGCTTGTAAATACAAGAAGCAAAACGTCTTCAAATATAGGAACTGAACTGTGATTTTCTTTTATTATTTCTCCTTTGACCGATATCCCCGTGACCAAAAGATTTAGTTTTTTTGGAACTTACTCATTGAATAATTGTTTGACGGTCGTAATCCTTTATATGTATAATATATATATATATATATATATATATATATATATATATATATATATTATATATATATATATATATAATGTACGTATATTATATAAGGATATTAATGAATGCGAGTATATATTCTATATATAATTTAATATAAACATAGATACTTAAGGACAAATTATTATCAAAACTCAAAACGTGAATATTAATCACGTTATTGTAATCACGTTGGGAGTTTTGCTAATAATTTTTCCTTATCTATGTATATATATATATACATATATATATACATATATATATATATATATATATAATATATATATATATATATATATATAATATATATATACAGTAGAACCTCGATTATCCGTCTCTCTATTAACCGTCACCTCTGTTAACCGTCAGGGTCAGGTGCAGTTATGCCACCAACCGCATTTTTGTACGCAAATAATTTTTGTTCTTATTCAAGGATGTTGAATAAATTTTAATGTAAATAGGTGATGATAAAACCGTGCTTTTAGAGTTCTATTTTTTAATTTAATCGCAAGCCGAAAATAAAAACGCACAGCACAATAATTATTACGGTCAATATCTGTGTGTCACCATAATTCAGTTTGATTCAAATTCGATCATTGTTTATGTCACTTAGTCGTCTGATCAATTAGGTTTTGAAAAATGGAGCCTTCCACATCTGGAGCATCAAAAAGAAAACGTGTTGTTTTGTCAGTTGAAAAAAAAATAGAACTTTTTGCAGAACTAAAGAAAGGTGTTTCTGCTGTCGCATTGAGCAAAAAGTATGATGTTCCGAAAACAACAATCAATGATTTAAAGAAAAAAAAGCTGAAGGAATTGAAAAGTATGCTTCGCCGGGTGAAACATCGGAAGACAACGAAAAAAAGCCACAAATAAATCACTCGACACGGCTCTGTATTTGTGGTTCGTTCAAAAAAGAAGCGAAGGTGTTCCTTTGTCTGGACCAATTGTTGCCGAGAAAGCGTTGTTTTTCAACTTGAAATTGAATGGTGATCCTTCATTCAAAGGAAGCAGCGCGCAGCAGTTGGTTGGAATAGTTTAAAAATCGCCACAGTAAATGGGAACTGAAAATCGAAGGTTAAAAATTAAGCTCCGCAAGTATTGAAGTCGTTGAAAAATATAAAAGAACGTTTCAAGCTATAATTGATGAATATGGTTTGACACGCGATTAAGTGTACAATTCGGATGAAACTGCACATGATGTGTTCAAATGCAAGTGATGACCATCGCTTTCGTTTATTATTGATTGGTACAGCAAGAAAACACGTTGTTTTAAGGACATAAATATAAACGAGCTTTCCGTTAACTACTACGCACAACATGATTCATGGATTGTTTTTAGGTTTTTATACCGGACGTTCGACGTATGGTGCGAAGTGGCGATGGAAATATCACGTGCTCTTTTCTGCCTGCGAATACAACATCATTGGTACAGCCAATGGATCAATCGATGATTGAAACATTCAAGAGAAGATACAGAAAATTTATTCAAAATCTAGTTATGGAAGAGGAATATTCTTTGCCAGAATACTGGAAAGCATACCATTTAAAACACGCAGTCGACAATGCTGTGGATGCTTGGGCTGATGCTTCGGAAGTAACGTTGAAAAAAGCGTGGAATAAATTATGACCTGAATCAACTCAAGATGAAAATGCCCCTGTGATAGCATAGCGTGATACGGTTACAAATAAAGTTATGGCTGAATCAACTGACTTGTTTTCGGTGCCTAAAGATGACATAAACGAATGGTTAATATGTGATGAGGACGCAAACGGCTATCGATTGCTGACAGATGATGAAATCGTTGAAATGGCAACCAAGGCTGATGAAACTGATTCAGAAGCTGACACAAACATTGACGAACAAAGATTTGTTTAAAGAAGCTACAGAAGCTGCATCGCACATACAATAATTCATCGAGTGGTATTATCTGCAAGAAGAAGCAAATAAGGTAGATTTGATGATTTTTTGTCGATTAAGAAATTCAGCAATTGCAAAATGTGAAGTTACAATAAAACAAATTAAGATTTCGGAATATTTTACTTCAATTGATTTGACTCTTTAATGTTCTGTTAACCGTCTTTTCGATTATCCGTCATACCCTTGGTCCGGTGCCCTGACGGATAATCGAGGTTCCACTGTATATATAAACTTTGCAAATTTTTCCTTACATGTCTCGTGTAAAATAAAGGAAGTTTATTTCCTAATCCACTAATGCATTACCCATAACCATAACCAGTAACGATAAGTAAAATTGAAATCCATTAAAGTTACTTTAGCTTATTGATTTATTGAATTATTTTTATACTTACTTAACAGGTATCCGAGAAGGAAAAAATATTTATTAAAGTTTAATTTAAATCAAAAACAGCTTTTATTAATTATGTATGCTTAATATATAGTTCTTTATAATATAATTTATACCACTTACCCAGTAAGTGACAATGTATCATCAATTTGGGAATTACGTGAAATGAATTATGATAGGTCAATAATACAGGATTATGGGAAAGTTTAGGGAAAATACTTCTGCAAGAATAAAGACAAACGAGGATACAAGGAAATAATAGATAATTTAATAAGAAGTAATTAAACCCATTTTATAAAGAAATCATAAAAAAATCAGTTACGTTTGTAATAGACCGTCACCGTGACCGTAGACCGTGACCCAAAAACGTTTTAATTATTATCTATATTTATATAAATAGTAGTCCTTTTACTAAAAGTTAGGAAATTTCTATTACTGAATTCCTATTACTTGCCGCACACAGTAACGAAGTTCCTGTATTTACCGCATGGAGTACTCAAGATTTTGGTTGGTACTACCGTCGTACCGTCAGGCTGTAGTTGAAAGGTTTGGCACACGGCGATGCGGGTCAGCGGGTCACTTCCATAGATTAAGTATATATAAGTAGAGATGGGCTTATAAATGGGCCCTGCCCCGATCTACCGTCCATATAAGCATAACCACTGGATGTTAAGAATTTTATATTCTATTAAGCAGGTAGATTAATTGTTGTTATTAGCGTTTATATATATATATATATATATATATATATATATATATATATATATATATATTGCTATAATATTTTGTTTGATTGTATTATGAGCAATGAGTTTTTTTAAATAACATATATAGGGTTTTTGCCGCGGTTTTCAAAGAATTAGTTTGTATGTTCTTTTAAAATTATCTTTATTACAATTATCATGAAACAAACATATATATGTATATATATATATATATATATATATATATATATATATATATATATATATATATAATTCAGACAATATTTAAATATAAATTTAAAACAACCTATCTTTAAACTGAAGTTCTTATTACAATAATTTAATTATACTAACAAAATTTGGTACCTTTCGGTCACTGAACGCCTAAATGAAATTATTTTTCAAAATAAAGGTTTTAATCTGCACTCAATGTCTCAGTTATCAGCCTCTGGCTATCCTTCTTTTTATGAGATTGATTTCCAAAAATAGACCACAATGTTTCAATTAGCAGCTTCCACTATTTCAAATTATTTTACTTTTATTATAGTTGAGTAAAATATAATTTCTTCTTTATTGTGATTGACTTTTTATTATTAATAATTTATATATTATTGTTTGTTTGATTTCTTTTCTATGAAAATTTAACAAAAACTTGACTTTTTCCAAAAATGAATTGTGACAGTTTGACTTCTCAATAATTAATCTTTTTTCTGCTTTTACGCTCAAAGTGACAGCGTATTTATAGACGTTTCAATGTTCGCGAAAATTCTTTCTATTTAGATGTATTTAGACTTTTTCACGTTTTATTTTTAAACTTCTAGAAAGTTCTTTACTTTTCTATTGAGAATTTTATAGAAATTTGGGCTTTTTAGATCAGAATGAGAACTTATATATAAATTAAACATCTTAAATTAGTAAATAACACTATTTAATCTATAATTATTATTTTAAATGTCCACTTTCTGTTCAATTTCACCTGGATTTTCTGTCCCATATCACTTTCATTCACAAAATGTCCCAATATAACAAATTTACTCATCTTAATCTATTTATAATATCATAACCATCAAAATAACCAAATACATTGAAAAATAAAATCTTTTTAAACAAACTATTATGCTAATTTCTTAAGGATGCCCTCATATAAATACCTTTTATAGTATTCTCTAGTATATAACTCATAAATTACTTCTTAAATCGCCATTTAAGTTCATTCTATATTTCTAAACATTTTGATTACCTTCCTTTCACTGATATTTAATATTATCTTAATATATATATATATATATATATATATATATATATATATATATATATATATATATATATATATATATATATATATATATGTATTTTTAGAAATTACTTAAGACAACCCTGACAGCAGTAAAAAATACATTGGGAAGTATACGTTGATACTTTCCTGACACCCAAACAGTATTAAGAGCAATTTCCTAATTTAATTACACTCCGTCGCATCTATTAATCTGTTTTTTATCTTTTTTCTACATTGGTTATCTTTTTACTGTCTTTGAAAGGCATGCAAATTGGCCAAATCCTTTCTTGAATGTCACTTGGTCGTTCTCCGGCATAGTCTGCTAGCCAATATCGTATTTTGTTACATTTACACATGTCATTTTTGTTATATTGGTGCATTAAAGTACATTTTATAGTTTGCTATATTAATGCACCAACGGCCCATTCTATTTTAATTTCATTTCATTTTGTTACTCGTTAAAGTAAACATATATTTAGTTGCTATAATTTAATTGTTACCATCCATTATTAAATAAAGAGGGTACTTGAAGAAGCAGAAACATAAATAACACAAATTAAAATCTATGTAAAGAATCACTAATGCCAATTCTAGAGAAAGTCCTAGCACAATTTAATTTTCACAAGGGACCTGGTGATGGTCAAACAAAGTTTAAAAAAATTAATTTATACGATCAACTTGATATCAAAGGTAGTGAACCTTCTCCATAACGGACACCAACGGGAAAATAATTGTCCGTTGTGCAGAGCTGTCTGTTGTGCAGAGTTATCACTTAATAGATTGAAATAAAAAGAGGTTTTGATTTGCTTGATCTTTAATTATACATTTTCGTACATATTTGCCTAAGCATATACACAAATAAAACAAATAAACTACCAATGTAAAAAAGGTAGGAATTACTTCTTGAAAAATCATAAATTTTGGCTTGTTTTTTCTTTTAAGCATTATTTTTTACAATTTCTGACTCACCATTTAGAATTACAACAGATTTTTTTTTATTTACTCTTGCATCACTTTTGTACATAAAAAATTATAAGTCTCTTAATTTTAGGTAAGCGTCATTTAAATTACTTAGAGTTGTACTAAGTTCTAGTTCACTGTCACTGTCATTGTCGGAAACATTAAACATCTGTTTGTTTTCTATAAAATCACTAACACAACAGTTTACTTCCGAATTTTCCATCAATCTCTAGGTAGTCTAAATAATGTTTAACTCTATGACTTTCGCAAAAGGTTAACACTGGCAAATCATCTTCTAGGTCTTAAAGCTCCAGATTTTCCAAAATGTCTTCTCCATTACTATCATTTTTTAAACAACCGCACCAGGTGAAAAACTTAATTGTTTTTGTTGGAACGTCCCTCCATGCTGCCACAATCCAAATTAAGGCGTTAGCAATCGTTATGGACTTCTTCAGTTCAGCTGTTGATAAAAAACATTCTATAGATGACATAAATCTTTTCATCAAAAACTTTTTATACAGGTATTAAAGGTTTTTAATTATTCCTTGGTCTAACGCTTGACAATGTGCTGTAGTATTAGGAGGCAAAAATATTATCGATATGTTAGATAACTAAACATCTGGATGGGATGTTGCGTTGTCTAGGAATAAGAGAATTTTTATTTTTTGACGTTGTATTTCTCTGTTAAATTTGTGAAGTCAATCTGTTATGATATATCTGGTTATCCAGGCCTACTTGTAGTAGTATCGGCCAATTTGTAGTTTATCAATATGAAAACTTTTAAAATATCGAGGATTTTTACTTTTTACAATCACCAAAGGTTTTTCTTTTTCCCATTTAAATTTGCGAAAAATAATATGGTCAGCCTTTCCTTAGCAGATTTATCCCCAGTGCACTTATCAGTACAAAATGTAAAAGTTTTACTTGGTTAGGCTCGATAATACAGACTAGTCTCGTCAGCGTTATAAATATCTTTAGGTAAATAGCCACTTAATAAATTTGACAGTTTTCTATGCCACTCTGAAACATCCTCAAGGTTAACATTTGCAGCTTCTACAGAAATTGCTCTAAATTTAATGTTACGTCTTAAGCAAAACTTGTCAAGCCAACCATTGGAAGATTTAAAATCAAATTGAGTTCTTTCGCCGCCTCTAAAGCTCTTTCTTTTATTATCGGTCCAGATAATGGAATGTTATTACTTCTCACTTTACAAAACCAATCGTACATTATAGTATCGATGGGAACACCTTCAATTTCAATCTTTTTTTTTTGTTGAACATTCACTTTCACTATTCCATGTTTTTAAATCGGCCTTTTTCTTTAAAATGTCACTAACTTGAGTTTTTCCGATTTGAAACTTTTCGGCAAAACTAAAATACTATAATTATTTTTTTCAGATGCTTCTTTCACCGATATTTTTTCTTCCAAACTTCCTTTCTTTCCTTCTTTCTTCTAAAACTTTCTTTTAGGCGAAGACATTGTTAACCTTAGATCATAATATAGCAACTAAATTATAAATGTGTACAAAGGATGAATAAATTCTAAAATGGATTCTTCCATATCAAACTCGATG